>CM036542.1:23861618-23899118 GCA_020745685.1 Tautogolabrus adspersus
AGTCTGAGCGCTCATTAGAAAACACATTTTCAGATGTCACCAGGCTTCTGTGTTTTTGTACTTTTTGGGTAGAATAAACAAATATTGCTTGAATACTGCAATGTCACAGAAATGAGCATAAGGAACTTAAACCTCAATTGACATGTCTCACGCAGCCGACTTTTTTGAACGTTGACAGCCATCTGTGTGGATTCCTTTCACTCTCCACTAATGAGCTGTGGGTTGAGGAGACCCAATCTACACAGGCCTGTCCCTGGGGCCTTGTGCAGCTGCTGGGCACACACATTCATTCATGTACATGCACACACGCACACGCACACACGCACACACACACACACACACACACACACACACACACACACACACACACACACACACACACACACACACACACACACATACACACACACACACACACACACACGCACACACACACACAAATAACACACACACACAAACACAGAAACACACCCACAAACACAAGCAGCTACCAGCTTCCCTCTGTGTATTAAGACACACTTTGGCTAACTAGCATCTGAAGTCGCACAACTTCACATACAGTAGAGTATATATCTTTTCTTGCACCACACACATTACTGTGTGCCAACTAAAGAGAGTAAAAGTGCCACTGCCAGCACCAGAATAAAAATGGAGCATAAAATGTAACCAATTAAATTAGGAATACTGCACATAATTCTTTGGTTGTGACAGGAACAAAAATGTAAGATAAATTATTAAATCTCATTCCTTCTGTGTAAGTGTCTTAATATATGATTATTTGCATGTGTTTTCATATTGCTGAGCAACGCCTGTATACGTGTGAGAGTGAGAGAGAAAGAGGCGAACAGACTGAGATACTTACAGTAATGTGTAGAAATGGAAATATAACAATAGTATGTTATTAAGTCAAAGTTTGCATAGCTATTCGTACATTTGCTTCTTCTTATTCCTGTACCTGTAAATGTTGTTGTGTGAAAATCTATTTGATCCCTATCATGCACAAAAGCAGATGAGCTGGAATGCTACTGATACAGGGTGTGAATAGGAAATGACAGGAAGAGCTAATCAATGTCCTCCAGGACTGGCAACTGCCTTGCCTTTGTTTCTTTCTGTAAATACAAGCCTCTTTAACATCACAATATAAGCCATTATCTCCCCTGGCAAGGTAAATTTGGGGGGAGCTTCACAAAAACATACATTTTCCCTCGGCTTGGAGCTGATCAGTCGGGTGAGATCTAAAGTCATGCAAATGTTACGGCAGAAAAATACTGGCAAAACTCATTCTAATTATTCCATATCAGCACATTTGCATGGAATGGATTTTTTTCTTAAAGAAGGGAAGAGTTTATGATCAGTGGAGCTTGGGCACAGGGGCTGTTTAGGAATTCACAGCATTTTGATCTAATCACAAAATCAAAATATTCATGAAACACAATGATATCTCCCTGAAGCAGGCGGCTAGCCATTAATTTTCAAATTCAGGTAATTTATTAACACTTATCAGAGACTGAAAAAGCCTTGCTCTGTGTTTGTAAAGTGGGTAAGAAGGAGAGAGGAGTTCGAGAAAAACTGATTCCAGATGATTTATAACGGTGTGCCTGGTACATTTTCAACCAGGTATTCAATTAGAATGTATGTCCAATTTTCTATTCTAGATCTACAGTTAAAAACTCTATTAAAGCACCAATTTCCTTTGCATACATATCTATTATCATTATTTATTGCAAATTTGATAGCTCTGTCATTGTGCTTTTGTTGACATTGGTGTCTTGTTGTATTAATTGAACAAGGTTTGACCAGAGTATACAAGATGCTGCTTCGATATATTATTCTTGCCTGTGCAAAAATGCCTTACGTATTTGTCCTTAATATTACAGCTATCGTTAAAGCACATAAAACACATCCTGAGAATGAACTCACCAACAACAACAAATGCCCATTCTCTGAAACACAGTTCTCCGAGATTTGTCCATGTTTTCCTTCCTTGCATGGCAACTTAATTGGTCAACTTGAGTGTATTGCTATATTGTGATATCTGCTCTGTCAGTGTTAGGGAAATCAAAGCCATTCTTCTTGATAAGATATTATAATATATGTGTTCTTTCCACAGGTTCAGTCGTGCATTCTGTACATTGACAACAGCATTCAATTATGCTGTATGGTCCTCAGATTACTAGCCTACAGCAAAAGAAATAAAGGCAAACTATGAAGAAACAGTTCTACATAAAACAACCTGACAACTAGGCTATCTAAGTGTATGTGAATCCATCTGGGTGCATGTCCTCTGAGGAAGGGGGTAAAATCCTTTTAACTGTAGTTCATAAAATGATGATTCACTCTCTTAAAGTATTTAATGATCTCTGCTTCACTTCAAATTTAGAATGCATCTTGGATTTATTTAAACAGGTAAAGAGAGCCAATATCAATGAGCATGTTCATTAATATGCACTTTGAAGCAGCAGCTATTATGGGAATATGCTAATAAAGACAAAAATAGGCACTTGATTAAGAAACTGTGAATCATATCTTCCCAGAAATAAGAAACACATCTTTACATGTTTAGAATGAGTACGGAGACTCTCATTGCATCACTGGAAAATCATCAAGGGGATTGTGTGGGTGTTTTTTCTTAATCATCTACTCCACTGTGCCAAGATTATATCTCATACCTCCCATTGTATGTTTAGCCAACGCAAGGAAACAGCCAGTGACACATCTTCCCACTGTTCCAGAGACAAAGTGGTCGGCGGAAAAGGATGATCCAAGGACAGGGTTAAAAAAAACAGAAGGCCTAGATGTCTTTGTCTCCGGGTAATATTGCCGGATGGATTCAAACAGCCCCTGAAGCTGAGATGAGCTGAGCCCTGAGCTGTGATCACAGCCTGATAACAACCAGATGGATCAATACACGTGTTGTAAAGGTTAAATGATGTTATGTTGTTCGTTGTTATTGGACATGGCATGACACACTACATGATACTGACACCTTTTCTGTGCCCTTCCTTTTTCCCTACTCCAGGTTGAGTTGAGGTGGAGGCATTGCAGTGATCCCAAGAAGAGGGTCAAGTGTTGAGTCCTTCCCCTCCTCACCCAGTAAACTGCTGCTCATCACCACAGTGATTTGTCCTGGCTGTAAGAAAAAAAGTTCCAATAAATGGAACTGCCGCTAGGGGTTTATAGTCAACTTGGTCCATATGAATGGCTTGACAATTCTAAAGCAAAATTAATTTTTACCTGCCTAAACTCTCTTATTTTCTTTATATTTTGGTGCAAGTACTCCTCAATCTCGTCAGTTTTTTCTACTAAACAATTGTATATGCATTTTGAAAATAGGCCACATTAAGATGTTTCAAAGACACAATGTAAATGAATATTGTACATAATAGGCATCACAAATTTAATGTGAAAACAGCATACAACACGAACATAGAGAAATTATATATGCAACTATTATGTTCTGAAGATGAAATGCAAGCTAATGGCTTAAATTAGGGCCATGCAGACTGTGGTTAAAGCTCAACTGTGAATTGTTGTAAGTGGTAAATTGACTTGGCATACAATTTCTTGGAATTTTCTCTCCCCACATGTCCTGTTACTCTAAAAGTGTTTTATCAAAGAAAAGGCAAAGAAGCCGCCCAAAAATCCTTCAAAATGGTAACAATAAAGTACAGGGATAAAAATCGGGTAAAATACTCAGAATGTTATTTGCACAGGGTTCTTACATTACATCAATATCAACAGCTAGTCAATTGTGTTACTTGGTTGCTCCAGCTGTACATATCGGTAACTCACTGAACAGCTGGCAAGAATGAAAACCAGCAGATCTGGGTGCAGCAGACCAGGATCAAGTAGCCCAGGTTTAAAGTTGCCTATTTATTCAAAGGCCCTGAACATTGTCACAGGTGTTTTTAATCCAGGTTGATTAGACATCTGTCTAGGACCTAGGCAGGAGTCTAATCAACCCTAGGCCCTTGGGTGATGCTAGGTTGAGCAATGAGGAGAGTTTGATAAGGTCAACAAAATAACAGTCAAAAAAGGATAGAAGGTATCAGTCCCCATCCCAAGGTGTAACAGATTACTTATGAGACCTAGAGACTTTACACACTATTACAGTCATTAGAAAATACATATGAACTAATGTTTGGGTGTGCCAAGAATGGTATAAATATTTATTCGTTCCCTATAAACTCTCCTTTAAGATGGTTTTGGTGTGCTTTTGCAAGTTATGGAGATCCCTTCCATTATGCTAAGACAATGGATATCGGTCCTTGTTTGATTTTATTTAAAACATATTCAACGATCCCCAGTCACTGATGTGACAATGTAGGACATGGATGTTTAAAATTAAGGTCACACTATCAATCATCAATCAATCATTATTTGTATAGCGTCAATTCATAGTGTAATCTCAAGACGCTTTACAAAATAGCATATGGGATAATATGCAGGAAGGGTTTCTCCTTTGTATGCCTCGTGTTCCTGTTGTCCACACTTCCTTGCCGCTGAGGTGGAGGTCGGAGCAGGTCGTGCAATCATATTTTGTTGTACTTTAGTGGCCCATGAATGAAACAGCATTTACAGTACTTACATTTTAACCCTTTAAAGAAGGCAAAACAGGCTCTAAACACATAGCTTATATATTATCACTTTCAAAACTACAAAAGTTAATTATTCGTTCTCCTAATGCTCTTTTGTGTCCATCCACTACTGATTTGTTTTTTCATTTACTTTATGCTAAATGTAAAGACTGTATGTTTATTCGCTTGTTGCATTTTGAGTATGTCTTATTGTATGTACACTTTTCTTTCTTTTTTTTACATAACTTTGTAATTCATAGACAAAGTTTCAGTTCTGCTTCAGTTTTTCAACTACACCCTTCTAAAGTGTTAGCAAACGACTCCCTTTGCCATATTATGTGGTATGCATCAGCATTCCTTTGCTTAGTTGATTATCTTAAACATTTATACACTAACCGTACCATGTTTACCCTTAATACCATAGAGAACTATAGCATACATAACCAGTCATAATAGCACACCCAGCAATTAACAGCTTAGTCTGTACTTGGCTGCATGTTGACTTCTCCGACTCTTGTTTCTGAGGTGCGCAATGTTGCAGTCCTGGAGGATTATCAGTGCTCCAAATTACATAACTGAACTAATGAGATACATACTCACACAGTTTTAACCACTATTCCCACCGGGTGCCTCAGTGGCGGAGTGAAATATTCCTCATCTCCCTGTGGACCACTTGCACATCCCTGCCTGTCTGGGGAGAGTAGAGCAGAAGAGACGAACAAGAACAGGGAGAAAATGCAGAGAGGAAATAAATGGAGATGTATCGGCTCCAAAAGGTCTGACTGACAAGTACCTAATTTGCTGTAATTGTTAAGCGAGTGGATTGTAGCTTCTCTCTACAGTAAACCAAGGTGAAAATGACTTCTTAGGCTAAGTGTTTTTTACACTGCAGGTTCTTTACTGTTGATGATGCCTCATTAAATTAAGGCTACAACCTGCTCAGACTGCTGTGTGTATGGTGCTTGCATTTATTTCTATTAAGAAACCACATTCGAGGTAAAAATTGGTATTACAGTTGCAGGGACCCTTAATATTATTCTTACAATTCAATACTAAACAGGGTGGTTGTTGACTTTGTGATAGGAGAGAAACTGAGACGAAACAAGCACTTTGGGAGGGAATAGCACTGAAACCATTGGTTTCCTCTGCTCTCTCACAGAGTGCAGAAAATTGAGGTCACAGTGTCATTTGTATTCATGGTAATATGGCACTGCAAATAACTCTGGCTTGTTTAAAGTTCCATGCTCCAGATGTGTGTTTATGCTTCTCAACCTGGCACCCTATTAATTTTGCACCAAGGACCACTCTGCCTTTAAATCTTGGCTAAAACCAAAACCTACTGATTTATACTAGATAAGAGGAACAAGCTCACACATTGTTTTGGTGCTATATCTCCTTGAATATGTCTTTGCTGACATAAGTTTAAACACAAATGCTGCTAGTCACACCAAGCATGTAAATGAATGGACATGCTTGTATCTGATGTACTGGTTGTTACATGTTGTATATTCTTTATGATACACAGGAATTAAGGGAGACGAATACGAAGGGACTCCTGCTTATGTAATTATTTAGCAAGAAGTCAAAGCAACAAAGATTTAGAGAAGACACATATCTTCAAATGTCTAAACCCAAGTCAGAAATTAACATATCTACCTTAAAAGGTTACAGTCCATACTTAGTATTTGTATCCAAATTTGACCACACTGGTGACAATGTAAAAGCAATTTAATTGCTTTAGTACAAAAACGCAAGTGTAATAAATGTCCATACTTAAAAAAAAAAGGACAACCTAACTGGAGGGGACAGATCTCCTGCTTTATTTATCATGTTACAATGAGCTTATCCCATAATTACTGCATGGTAATTCCCTCGTGGATGTCAACTGTGTTTTTTCCACACTCTCCCCATCCAAATTAAAATCTGCACTGGCTTCTTTATCATTCTAACTACTGTATATTACCTCTAGTGCTAATAATTAGGCTTTTAAAAGACACTTACCTCAAAAAGCTAATTGTTTTGTTTGATTTTGACACTTTATCATGATGGGCTGTTAATTAATAGCAATTATACATTTACTATTAAAGGAGGAACCTTATTAATTAAAGGCCTCAGATGCAATTAAATTACAGATGCACACAGCAATTTAGCAACCAACTTTCCTTAATCCTGCGTAATTTCAAAGGGATTTCAGAAAGGGGAAAGTGATTCTATTATTATGGCTGCAGTAGGTGTTAATTAAGAAGTAACTATAGCGGCTGCATCTAATATGGATGCTGTGTGTATGTGTGTGCGTGTGTGTGTGAGTTTGAGTAAGTACTGTATGTGTGTGTGTGTTTGTGTGTCATGGCAGGCGTGGATTTGGGCTGGGTTTGTGGGGTGCTTGGTATTTAGGCAACATAAAATATACCGATAGAGCTATGATTTCCCCTTTCATTCCCCTACTTTGTCTTCATGTTTCTCTTCAATCTGTGTCTTTCAGTATCTTTCCATATTGCTTTTGTATTTAGAATCAGTGTTCTTAAACTGTTACTGAAACCCCCTGTTCATGGCTTATTTATTTTGCTTGTATTATTTATCTTTTTCCTTTCAGTCAAGGACTCAAATTATAAAGGAACTATTGGTTTTCATCAAAGAAGATTTGTATCCTTGTATTTTCTTTAACATACCAGCAAGTGTATTAATATTTAAAAACCATTTGGCTCAGTATCTGTATTCTAAAGATGGATAAGGTTAAACAAAAAGATTGTTCTTCAGGCTTTCTTTTCTAGAGGTTACTACTACCAAAACCATGACTATGATCCAGCTAAAGAAATGTGTCTCAAATAGGAAAATGTATTTTGTTAACTTTAATCCTGTGTAAGTATTCAACCTCTCTCAATAGTCTAGCTGAAGTTAGAGAAACAAAGAGCAGCTCATGGGACGTACGTTCACCATCTCCGTCTTTTAAGGTTTAGAAGAGCAATGCCGCTCATAGGGGAATATCCAAGGCAACACGCATGCTGTCCGATTATGTTAATAGTAAATCCAATTATGCACTTATAGCATAATGCTTGAGAAGGAAACTAGGCTTGTTGCCCATGGGGTCCTTGAGAAATGGGACCAGTGTACTTTTCCATTGCAAATGTTAGAATCAAAAGTTTGCCATGCTCAGGAGAAAGTAAGTAGACACAGTAATTACCACAATGTCTTTATTTGTCACATCAATGTCAATTCAACTAAGAATGGTCAAAAGTCTGGGTCACTTTAATGGAGAGCAGCAAGGATTCAAAAGTCAATACAAACAATTATCAACAATTATTATTGTCAAAAAGTGTTTTCTTTTTTTTTGTTACAACACATGATCCAACTGTTTCATTTTCTTTTTGTGGATATTTACATGTTTCCTTGTCCACTTTGATATTAAAAGGAACATCTTTAGTTTTGGACTCTTGGTGGACAATATAACCAATGTGTTTGGTCACATGAATAAAAATTGTAATTGGCAGATTAATTGAAAATACAAAATAATCAGTATCCTCTTGATGGGTAGTTGTGGCAAAAATGCAATAAACTCATCGCGGAATGTGACCAATTGGTAAATGGTACATGGTTGTGAACTTCTATAGCGCTTTTTTAGTCTTCTGCCTATAGATTGCTTTTTACACCGCAGGTGACACCTACCAATTCACATTCATTCACACACTGATGGCAGAGGCTGCTATGATAAGGGACGTCCATCAGTAATAACTTTCATTCACATTCAGTGGGAGCAACTTGGGGTTAAGTGTCTTTCACAATGACACATTGACATGTGACTGCAGGAGCTGGGGATCGAACCCCCGATCTTCAGTTAGAGAGACGACAGACTCTACCAATGAGCTACAACAGATGCCTTCATACAGATGCCTTCATTTCTTTTGAATCTTAAGTTATAATATAGAATTGTTGTCCACAATATGCCCTGCTTGTTCATGTATTTGTACTTCTGCAATAGAATTATGCACACAGCCCTAGCAGTCCTGATCCATGTGATTCATACATTTACTGTTTGTGCTGTTCATGAAACGCCCTCTAAAACACCCAACTGCCTGTGTCCACGCTAATTAATGTTTACTTCACTTGAAAGCCTGTATAGGCTACACTGGGAACCACAATTACAAATGTGCCTTCAACAACAATTTGTTTCTTGGTTGACAGAAAACATTAGAAGAGTGTTAAAAGCTAAGAAACATTAAAAACTATTTCAAGCCCATTGTGATCCCCCAAGACATCCTATCAGTAACAAGTCCCTGATCGGAGAAGAAACTGTGCAACATAGTCAAACCAGCAATTAGTGCAAATTAACAGACATTTTCAAAAATGTCTTTGCTTGGAAATGGCTGCTTTGTAGTTCAAAAAAATTCCCACTTTGGCCTTAGAGTTGGAGTGTTTCCAGCAAATGCTTAAATCCTAAAATAAGTACTGCAATCTTCTGGCACAGACACACTGTAATGCTTTAAAAACAATTTAGCAACTGTCATCGCTGTAATTACAGTAACTAATTACCATCCTCAGCAAACAAATAGCTTAACATAATACACAGGCCCAATCAATTTTGAAGAAATGCAAATTCCGAAAGCAAAAAAAAGGGGGACATTTTGGCAAACCTGAAAGAATTACAGGGAAATAACACTTTGTTTTATCCACACATAATTCCCAGGGAATATCATATCATAAATATTTGCATTCAGTTCTTATCAGGACATTTGCATTTGCCTCTTATCAGTCAGCAAGCCAGGCACCGGCAGATAGGGAGAGCTGCCTCCACGCCATACACACATTTCTAATGAGTCACGTCGCGGGCTGATATCATATTTTGGCTAGAACTTTATCACCAAAACGAGGAGGTCATTTTCTCCTGGAGTTGGCTCATCTTCGAACTGTCTTTGAGTTTTTTTTCTCTGATGTGATTCAACTGAGATTCATTTTTTAAAGCCCACAAAAAGGATTATTTTCTCTCCTCCCCAACTGCAACAGCCCCATATCAGTGGCACGTATGCTTGCAATGATTATCATTCTGTCATAAAATATTTCAGTTTTATCAGAGTATTATTTTATTTGCCACAGCATCCCTAGACTCTGGGGAAGGGAAGAAAAAACAACAAAAAATGAGCTCATCTGCATGAACAGCAGTCGATGACGGGCAGGAGACTCTGCTCCACCATCTCATTTTGGTAGACACGTGCAACATTTTCCAGGGGGAAAAATTAAAGTAATTGTTTGATAACATTTTCAAAAAGGTATTCCACAATAACAATTTCATGGTGCATTGCAGAGTATAATTATAAATCCGCCTTTTTTTCTTGGACAGCCAAGGAACACTGGGGGTCAAGCAAAGTATCCTAGTCAAATTTTTCTCTCATTAGTGCAATCGCTTCTCTCTGCTAATTATTTCCTCTCTCTCTCTCCTCCTCTCTCTCTCCGTCTCTCTGGATTAGCCTGAGCAACATGCAGCATTAGGCCGAATGATGATTTAATGTATTTTTTTTCTATTGAAATGTGTTGTTCTTGCAAATATGTTTTGCATTAATTACAATTTGATGTGACAAAATGCTAAACATTCTTTTGATGTAATTTAATCATGCATATGCCAAAATGCATTTATATGCATGCTCCGCTTTGTATGCAATTGGCAGTTGACATGTTTTTTTTACTTTTAGTTTGTATGCAATTAAAAGACAAAATACACTTGCCTGTCCAGGAACAGGAGGGTACTACTGTATAAAATACAAAGTAATCATGAAATAAAATGTTAGGAGTGGATGTGACACTTAAATGATTTGCTCTCCAAGAAAATATAAACCCAACACAGAAAATTCCAGTGACATTCAGGGGCTTGTAATTAGCAGGACACAAGCAGTGGTTACTCTGACACATACAAGGGAAATTATAGTAAAGAGTAAGTCAAAACAAAACAGAGATCCCTTCTTCTCTGGTCTCTTTTCGGCTGTCTCTTTTTCTGGAAAGGGGAAGAGCTGTAAGGAAATGCAAGAGGGAATGTATTCATCCGCAGCCCATGCCTTCTGGTGGTGGGTCTCTGAGCCTTTTTTTCTCAGTCCTCATTATGGCTCTGTGCCTGCTGCAACTTGGAGAAGGGGCAGCTGGATCACCTTAAGGATTCTCCTTAAATCTTATCTCAGGCTTTGTTTAAACAGCGGAGGGGAGACATTCCACCAGACCCAGTGTGAAGACTTTTCAAGAAGCATTCATATAATCAGCAGTCTCTCTTTTCTGAGCTGCAGAAAATGAGGAAAATTTGATCCATAATAGCTTTTAACGTTCCTTTTTTTTTAAATGTAGTTTTCCCGCACTGAAGGAATCAGATATGTGCAGCAAATCTGTTATTGTAAATTTGGAAAGAAATATTATGTGTTACTCTTTAATTTTTCCGCTGTTAACGGCAACACATGTTGCACAAACTGTGCTGCTAATAACACACATATTTGATGAAAAAGTACACAATATGTGGTGTTTAAAACTTGCGCAGGTGTTCAGTCCTCAGTCAGTTGAATATATTTCAATGGCTAGCAGTGCATTGCATGTGGACATTGTTGCAGACAGTTTTTATTTTAAAAGTTTTGCTCTGAAGGCTGCCTCACAGTCTGACATCTACAGAGATCTTATTGGCCTTCAAACCCCCCAAATAGACTGAGTCAAGTTAACGAATGTAAACAGCATAATCTTTTGCCTTATGCTTTTCTCTGGCCATTACTGCACAGAAACACAAACTTTTTGTCTAGCCACTGAACTCTAAAAAATCATTCTCATTATCTATGTTCTTTGTTATGCTATCATCGGCCATTAGAAGAATATCATGTACTTTTTATTTCAAATACTTGAGTTTTCACTCATCATATGTTCTGCCCTCAAATTCGAAGTATAGAATGTAAATGTTATGGATTTGATGAATGTTATTAAATAGCTTCCCTCACATGTTCTTGTCTTTCTCTGAGGCACCTAATTTATTTGAACTAAAAAGTGATGGGTAATGGAAGGTATCGGAAAACAATAAGGTGCAATGCAGTAACAGAAAACTATGGGAACTATAGGTTTTTCACACCAATTAAAATAGTAAAAATATCAACGTCTGTTCTATAACACTTTGTTGTGATGAGCCAAAAGTATCCCATATACCATCAAATAAATGTTTAATAATTCAAGCATTAGAAACTATGCTTTTACGTGTGTTTCTTAAGTCTGTTAGTGCAGGTTTTGCAATTGCAGTCATTAAATGTAACTGACTGATACATTGTGTTCATTTTCACATTTTAGTTCTGATAGTAACACATCAAATAGAAGTTCATATCTATTTGGCAGATAAGGTTTTCACACTTAATTAATTTAATCTCCTGTTTTTTATTTCAGAATACAGATAGACACATTATTGCTTGGACATATCATCATGAATATAACTGTTGGTGTAAACTAAACAAAACATTTTCTGTAGGACATTTCCCAAAGGACATGTGAGTACAAGGGTTTAATTCAGAAGTTAATTGTGTTTATCATTGATCATTGTCAAAACTGAAAAAAAAAACAATCACTGTTACCTCATAGAATAAAGGTCATGCTTAATCACAAAACCATGGAACATTTTGACAATAGGAAATGGTAAGAAAAGAAAAAATTGAATTGACAAGTGAAAGTGATTTCATAACACAATGAAAGTAGTGGCCATGGATGGATTGTAGAAGTAATCTTACATCCTGGAAATATATTTACAAGGGTTTTCAACATTTGTGCAGCCTGTGGTTTCATTATCTTCCATAATTCTTCTTGAGAAGCATTACTGAAACCTGGTCCCACAGCCATAGTTGGGCATTGCATGTTACATGTGGGGTCGGCACATTAGTGGCCAAGTTACCAGCCGCTCTCAGAGGGGGGCCACTGTCCATGCCGACTTTTACAACTGGTGAGCTGCCATCAAACCAAAGCGCTGCTAATCACTAACTCATGAACAGCTAAAGGCCTTGCAAATGAGTGCAGAGATGGTGTTATGTTGTTTGGAGAGCGAGGCAGCCAGTTGCCTGTCCAAATTAAGAGGAGTTTCGGACCAGTCTTTGTCTGAGGATCTCAGTTTGGCCAGCGGTCCAGCCCCAGCAGGGACCGGGATCTAGAGGATTTGAGTTGAGCTTCGGCAGCTTTTAAAAATAAGCTTTTTGGGGAGACGATGCTGTACAGTACAGCGGTGGATCATAGTGAATGGAGAAGAAGTTCAGAAGTGGCCCAATCCTGCAGAAAGAGATGATATACAGCTGTTTTAGCAGCATTAGCTAGTGGTTGTAGGACACTTTTCTATATGCTCTGTTTATGTGATGTGTACAGATATTGGTCTGTTGACTGGGCATTTAAGTTTATCATAGTTACATTGCAACTGCAATAAGGAAAAAAACGATTCATTAAAGTGTGTATGAAATGAAAGGGATCTTAAACAAGACTTCAAATAATTGTTAAACCACATTTTTCAATAATAAATCAGTATTTGACTTGCAGAAATGAAATTATCAAATACAGGACACATAATTATGTACTACAAAACATATTTTAACCTGTGAATTGGAAAGACATTCTAATCACACAAAGTCATAGTGAGCAACATTTTACTGTTTGTGTGTGTCAGATTTAAAGTGTATTTAAAAGATTATTGTTTGTTTTATCTGGTATAATGAATAATGTTTAATGTACTGTTGTGTTTTAATTGAAATCTTGAATAACAAAAGTTACTCCTAATGTGGTATTGAAGTCGTAAAATACACTAATTAAGAATAAAAAAGAATATATGTTCTGTACTTAAGTAAATATGTATTAGTACAGGTATCAGTTTGTTGAGAGTAATGGAATGATTTTCCATCCTGCTTTTGGTTTAGTGTTCATTAGCCCAGTTTAAGTTATATTGAATAAGACAACGTTAAAAATGACCAAAAACAAACGTGCATGAATCCCTTACTTCATAACATTGTTTCATGTTTCAGTTTTCTTTTCAGCAAATCTCACAGGCTGTAATTAAGTGCCATGCTTTGGTGATGCAAGGCCACCCTCCACTATGACAGGGCCATCAACACTTTCTGCAACCCTTTTCTTCAGATACCCACTCACACACACACACACAGTGAAAATAGACGGTTCAGGTCAGGGAAATAACATATGATGGAAGACAGGGACGGTGCTGTGTGGAGTCTAACTGATTAAGTGATTGTGACCATTCTGTTCCTGAAATGCTTTCTTCAATCGTGCAGATAACATCATCCTCGGGCTTTATCTTTGGTCTTGAACTTATTTTAAACATCCCCCTCTGCTCTCTCTTCATTACATACTGTCCTCTTCTTTTGGCATCCAGTTTCATTACTGAAGACTTATCTCATCCTTCCTTTCTGTCACTCTGTTTATTGTGTGGCAGGATTTGAAGATTAGTCGTTCCCACATACCCCTTAACACTACTGTATAATGAAGACTTGATGCACCAAATCAGCTGTTTGCAGCAGAAAGGAGGAACTAAATATTTATTTCTTGTAGAAGTCAATTAATTAGACTATCTAAAGACAGATAACAGAAAAAGGCTGTGCGTTAAATTTGAAATGGCATATCTGCAATGCATTTTTTCATTCCATAATCCCTCAGCAAATATGCTGTCTGCTCATGTGATATAACTATTCACAGCAGATTATTTGCATATAGGTTGCAAAGAATGAAAGGGTGTCTGATGTTGTTTTTTATTGATGAAATTTGCATTGAATCAACTGATATGGATATGTCCTACTAGAACAAGGCTTGGCTTCCAGACTGGAATTTAAGGCAATGCTTTAAAGCAGCTGCGTTACTGAAAAGAAGTCAAGGTCTGATCACGTTCATATCTGCAGTACACATTCAGTAAGTCTTACAGTTGAGTTGATAAATGAGAATTGCTTCTGAATGGCTACAGAGATCTTTCTAAAACAACCATAGTATCAAGCCAAGAAGACAGCAAGTGGGTTGGGTTACCTTCTGTTTCTACTTTTACTTTGATTTCAAGCATTTGTGACGCTTGGCAATGGTACTTGCTGTTTCCTGTCTCTGTAAACCTCTTGTTTTAATACAATGTAGTATACTGCATAGATTGTGAGCAGCTATGGAAAACACTTAATGACCGTGTCTCCAGATAATGATGTCCAATAAAAACTTATCAGCAATATTAAATATGTTTTGAAGAATACCATGATAAGTGAATTATGTATTTCTAGTAAATATAACAAAAAATAAATATTGAAACTGAACACTCAAAAACAGACAATTAATTTAATAGCTTGAAAAGAAGATCATCATTGTGATGTCAGCCTTATTTAACTTTTTTAGTATTGAAAAGATATTAGCATCACTATGTTAAGGTCAGGGGGAGATCATCATCTTGGTTTAAAGAAATGCTGCAGTGACTTCAGACACATTTTTAATCCAAAAGCAAAGTGCTGTGTTGCCTTAACCAAAGTGGAGTCTCATTACAAACCTTGGACTCAGTGGTCCAGGGTCCTTTGCTCTGTAACTCACCATGTATCTTGAACACGTTCTTTTGACTCTGCTGCAGTCTAAGAGGGGTCCCTCATTTTCTGCCTCTGAGCATGATCCAGGCAACAATTATGTTTGTATCACTGTAAATAGAGTAAATACATTTATTTCCTGGGAGACATGGTTGTGCTTGGTCACTTTGAGACTTTTACCGGTTGAATGGGATGATAAGGAGTAACTGATGACAGGATGGGGGCGTGAAAGTAAATCTAGGACTGAGGAGATTGGAAATCCAAAAATGGGTGGCTAGTAGCTAAAAAACAACAAACTTGACAGAGAAAGCAGGCTTGAAATTCTCAAAAAGAAACCACCAGGTTGGTATAAATTAGCCCTTCTATCATGTGAAAAACAAAGTTTTGTTAAAGCAATCAAATCCTTACTGAGAATGCTATCTTAAGTTGACTGCTTTATCTCCACAAAATATTTTGTCAGTCATTAATATAGAGAGAAAACATGAGGTCATCAGATTACACCATCACAGTTAAGACATCTATATGAGTTACGTCTAAAACCCTTCCAGCTGCCACCTTAAGTGATTGGGTTTCATCTACATCATATCAACCCTCGTCTGCACCACAAAGATGTAATTGCATCACTCAACAAGCAGGTTAAGAGACGGGGTTGGAGAAATTAACATTTTTTTTATACTGCAGATTTCCCTAGTTGTTTTAATAACCCATCTCAAACCTGTGATCTAATCTATAGGAACAGTGGAAGTAATTAAAGTTGAAATTAATTACCGTCTGTGCCTGATACGCCAATAACGGCTTTGAGTTTTGTAACAGGAAGTTGATATTTTGTCATCCGTGTTTTATCTCTCACAGCCTTGTGTGATTGTCTGCTCTAACTGATTATTAATGTAGCCAGGAAGGGAGCAGGAAATGGCAGATAAAGGCGGAGAGACTTTCCTTTCTAGCGCTCCTCCTGACCACTGTGGCCCCTCTTGACAGCTCCAAACCCCTCCTCCCCACCTCCTCCACCAGCCCTCTTCTTTAAACTGTCCCTTTATCATGACAGTATTTAGAGGAGATACCGTAAGACTGAGCAGGCCCTATGACTGCTTTTGATAGAAATTATACAATTGTTCATTAGTGGCTCAGATAGACACCCCCTCCCCATCCACGCACACACATCCTCAGCACTGCTTTTCCTTTGGGATCTCATTTAAGACCCGCAGCATTCAGCAGTGCATACTTCAGGGGCTATAGATGTGACATCATACAGGACCTGCCGCAGACTTTGCAGCTGGAAATGTCAAGTTAAGTGAAGGGAACTGTTCGGCCTGCACACTCTAGTAAGCAGGGAATGTACCTCCCTGTGGGATGGGTGGGTGGGGGAATGTGTGAGTGTTGTGCTCCCTCTTCTTGGGTCTTTCATTCTTACAGCAGCTATCATGTCTCAAATGAAAAATGGTCAAGTAAAATCAACTATAAAAGTTTGATAAAGATCATAGAAGAGCAGTGCTTTTTGAAGTGTATAAATCTTTTTTTGCTTTCTTACTGTTTAGCAATTTTACCAACTCAGGAGCTTCAAGTTGCTTCCAGACTTCTTTTTGCTCCACTGGCCTTGAAGATAAACTCAACCCTTCAACAGTCTTGCGCTGTTATATCTTATCAATCTGTGTTTTTCAATTCATTTTAATAGTGAATGACAACACTTTCTTAACATATTTCAATCAATCAATCATTATTTGTATAGCGCCAATTCATAACAAATGCTATCTCGAGTGTAATAAATGTAAAAAGTGTAATAAAATCAAATTAAAGCTGTAAAATAATGATGGAAGGGTGGTATCTAGAATAAGTCAAAGCATAGAAAATACATTTAAATCATAGAAGAGTACAAGAGGTTTAAAGTCATATACTTCCAAATAACAAAATTACCTCTATTTGTTTTTAATGAGAAATGAATGAAAACTACGTGGCACACTGAAAATAACTTTACTGTATTCTATTGTGAGCGAATAATGCGTTTTGCCTATTTGCATTAGATTCATGATACAATCAAAACATTTTAAGGTGGAGTTTTTTTTTACAAGGAAGCATTTTAGAATGTAGTCCATGTGTTCAAAATAAACTAATAAAATCCCTGGTCAGTCAAACAAATTGGGAAAAAAAGACTAAAAAAAATCACAGTGGAACTTATCTTCCATGCCATGACTGAAGTTGGGTGACAAACAGCCACTTTCCCCCTGTCTCCTGGATCAGCTATAAGACGATTTCAATGACATGCAGAAGATCAACTGTTGGGAGAGTGAGGACTGCAAGACAGGGGCTTAGAATCGCGGCCGGATCAGAATGAGATGAACATACAATCAGAGGCAAAGCCACACGGGCTTATCTGCCCTTTCACGATGGCTGTCATCATTTGAGAGTTCCCTTGGCTGCTCCTCCACCAAGATGAGAAGGCTTTTTGGCAGAACCGGAAAGTTCCTCTTTTCTGCTTCAAGAAAAGTTTTGGAGGAAACTTGCGGGGCCCCTCAAAGGAAGACGTGAAAATTGTTGAGAAAGGAGTAAAGAAAAAATGTGAAGTTAGAAGGCGTCTACCTGGGTGAGAATAACAGAATCAAATACACCAAGGGTGAGATATCAAGCTGCAGGGCATGAAGAATAAGATTAAATAATGCATGGATCTATTGAGGCATGGCTTTTTTACACACGCAGGGTTTTGAAATAAAGTTATTTTTTTCCAATTACAACCTGATGTTTCTTTTCCCTCTCTCTCATTAAGATCTATTTTTTCAAATTATTGAACATTAAAAACGATTTGCCTTCCAAGGCCTCCTGCTGTGATACTTCATGTCCACATACAGTATGATGTAAACCTGCAAAAGCCTTCCAAAAACAGAGCTTCATCCCTTGAGTGTCATTTTGATGTGAGGTACTGATGGACTGCCGTTAAACACTCGGCATATGTCAAATAATACTTCATAGAAACCCTATTTGGCATTAGTGTTGTCGACTGTGTGGGAGATCTGTAACATGAAATGGATCCATTTCAGTGCACATCACTGAACATATCCAATACAAGGCTGCGGCCAGTGTTTATAGCTTACCCCCTGTGAGGTGTTGGCATCCAGTAGCGGCTCTATATCTGAGACAGTATGGTGGTTGTGTAGACTTTTCCCATGTGAGTCCAGCTATGCGAGGTGATTAGAGCATCTCTGTCAGTGGCTGGGGGGACAGATGGAGCAACAGAGGACTTTCTGGAGAGGCTATGGTAATTAGGAGTGAAAGGAGAGAAAATGGCGGCTTCAGAGCAACTGGGTTCAGGGAGGAGCTTTAAACAACACTTTTCAAGTGGTGAAGGGATTTGTATGCCCTTTGGCCAGTCAACATGGCATTGTAATGTTCATGTTAACATGTTTTCACATGCTGTGAGGTTCTCCCCACAGTATCAGTGTTGAACTATTTGTGGATTATAGATATGTTTTTGTTTAAATGTGCCTACAACAAACTAGCAAACATTCAAACATCCATATTTGTCTGTTCACCTAAGAGTCTATGGTTCACCCAGAAAACAAATTGAGGAAGCATCTACATAATAAAGTACGTTTTATAGCAGTTATATGGCTTTTTCTTTACTATAGCTGTTCATATTGATTTATTACACACATAGGTGGAGCCTTAAATGAATTCCTGAAACCAATACAAACAATGGCTCAATACTAACATTTGACTAAGACCTCTTTTTGAACTGACTGATTCTTTTAGGATTTTACAGCTACTTGATGAAACACCAAAACCCCACTTTCCTTATCGATGCACCATATATGTCTTTTATAAAGTCAACATGGAATTGTTTTATTTATATAAGATTATTTTTAAATTGAGGATCTCTGACTACAGTAGAAATTATAGTACATATACGTGACTTAAAATGTGAGATTTTGCATCTTCATCAGAGCAATGGAAATCATTTGTTTTTGTATCAAGACAAAACTGATTAAAAAAAGATTTTAAAAAAAAACAAGATAAACATCCAAAGACTCATACAATTCACTAAAACAAATGTTAATGTAAAAACTCTTTTTCATTCAGTATCAGTGTTAATATACAAAACAAAATAATTTCCCATCAAGGGAGGTTATGATAAGTCATTTTAATGTTTTCAAAATCAATTTTGACTAAAAAACTAGAAGATATTTTCAAATTTGCAACCACAGATACTTTTCAATTATTTGCTCATTTTTTACATAATGTATCTTGAACCTCCATTTCTAATACAATGGAGAGAAAGCAAAATTAGCCTGAAAAAAAGAAGCATTATCTGAGAAACATTTTTGCAACAAAATAAAACAGGGATTTGGGTACTACAGGTAATGTGCTGATCTCTCTGTGGACAGTTTTCATAGGGACTAAGTCTTTGCCAGAAAGTTTTTTTTACACTGGCCATAGTTTCTTCATTGAGATATTGCTGCTTAATTTCTTTCATGTATTTTTTCAGAAAGATAAAAAGTAACATCTATGTCACGTGTTTGTCTTAATTCACTAATACTTTACTTACTAAATAACTAACGTATCACTGTGATAACTTAAAAAAGCATACTCCCACTCCTTGCTGCTACACACATTGTGTAGATGATCATTCCTCCATGTGATTAATTGCTTTGTCAACTATCAATCTCCAGCACCATAAAATAGCCCAACAGGACCTACAGCCAGAGGGTTGCTGGTGAAACGATGGCACTGAAATCCCCATGGGGCACATATTAATGAAGCCACAGCGAGAGCTAACAGTTCACCATTAAAATGTAACGCATTCCTTTATTAATTAAGCTCTCATTTATAAACACCCACCACTTCTCTTTCACTCCAAATTTGACCTAACAATGGAGTACTTAATGTTTTATGTTGGAGGCATAACATATTTAAATGTCATTAATACATGGACAGCAAGATAAATATACTTAAAAATTCTATTAGCAATAATAGGCGGTGTCTGCTCAAAGAGTGTCCCCCTGTTTTAAACTCAATCATTCCAAATTAATTTGTATTACAGCTGCCATGCCACTGCTTGAATTTGACTGAAATAGAACATTTTCAGAGGTAAATATTCATAACCTAAAAGTGGTGGACTATCACTCTGTAAGTAGATACACATGTGACATCAAGTGATAATCCTCAAACTCTCCCAGATATCAACCAACTGAAGATATAATTTCATGTTACACATACTCAATAAGAAATTCAATTGGTCCCTAAATTGGTTGGTTACTCCATCATTGAAAAATAGGTCAAAGTTTCTCCAATCCAAAGGGTCCGCTAGGCCCTGTGATAGCAGATTGATTTGAAGGGGATTTTTTTCCTGGCAAGGCAGAAGCTACAGATCCCAGCCACAGTAGGAATTTTCAGGAAATGTTAATCTCTAAGGTATGCTTCTACCCAACTCAAAGAGGAATGTTGAATAATATAAATAAATAAATAAAAAACACCTTAACATTTGATGAAAAAGCAAAATATTTGTATCTCATCACAGTTACGATATATTTTTAAGAGGTCAATAACATTCTAGATTTTTTTTTCTTTGTTCGTTGTGACTCTTGTAAGAGTAAATTAAATAAATATCCCTTCTTTGAGGAATTTTTAAGGAGGTTTTGTTATTATGACTCAAATTTCAAAATTCTAAAACTAACAACAAAGCAGCAGTTTATCCCAATTGTATTCCTTTATGTTTCTGAGATGTGCTCACAGCTTAATTCAGTCAATATGCAAATCTGAGTTTTTTCCGACATCTGACTCTTGGTGTGATTTGGTTGGGTTCAGCTGAGCCAAACTGCTCCACCATAATCATTTGATCTTAATGATGTCGACACAACTGCAGCATCACCCCTGTGATTTAATCAAACCTAATTTGGGTCAGTCCATTTTGGATGCAGCTGAGCACCTCAACATCACCATTACACTCTTCAACCCAACCTCTATGTTCACCTTACCTCCTCTGAGCCCGCCAAGCCACAAACAGCTGCTCATCATCTGTTTTGTCAAAACCTGTCCCGCTTTCGGACATGGAAATGTACATTTTCGAGTTTTGGTTCTGAATTTTACCATGATCCGAATCAGAAATGAGACTTTGTGTTTAAGATTTCACTTCCAAGCTCTCTCTGCCTGTGGGACCTGCTCCTTGGGCTTTTCATCAGCTGCCATTTTCGACGGCATGCAGTAATTTCATGGCTCATTGCAAGCGCTGAAAACCTTTGAAACTGCAAATGTTAACTTTGCCTGGCCTGGAGCCATTTAGGAAGCGATTAATTTAGCAAACAGAAGTGAGCCACTTTCTCCTCCTAGCCTGCGCATAATTTTTTGGGGCTTCTATCTGTATTTGAGTAAGAGTGAGCAATGTAATGACGATTCCTGTAATTGTAGCAGTGTGAAAATGGTTCCTACCTCAGCCTCCACTATCTCGCTCATCTCTCTTGGCTGAGCTTCAACAGCCTCATACAGTGAGAGCACACGCAGATTGAGAAGAGGTGGAATCACTTACAACATGCTTGACCTTTTTTTTTTTTGTTGCTACTTGTTAAAGCGTATAAAAAGAACATGTTTGTTTGCAATTTCACCACCTCACATGGCGATGCCCTGTTCATATTTGCAAGCTACTGACTGAACAGGCATTTTATGAACATGACTCTTCCGTATCTTTGATAGCAATGAGATATGGAAGCAACAATTCAATTTAGAAGAAGAAGTAAGCATGATATTGGAAGTGTGAAGCTTTTTGGCTGTGGTACTCTGAGGAAATAGTGCGGATCCCAGAGAGAGGCTCTCAGTGTTTGCCCAGTATTCCTGGAGGCTTGTTTTGTCACAGACTCTGTGCAGCTAGGCATGGGAGAGGCAGAAGGCAGCGGGTCGGCCAGCCTTCCCCCACAGCTGTCCTCCTCCATCCTGGCACTCAGCTCTACCAAGCCAATATGAAAACAAATTCTCGTCCCTCTTTGCAATTAATTTTCCTTTGCCACTGAAAAAAAAAATCAGTCTTGACAACGTAACATATAGCAAGTTCTGTACAGAAAATCTGGCTGTACACAGAAGCAAGAGTAATTTTTCACTCTGCTGGGAGCAGTTGTCTCACACATTTCCCTCTGTGTGTATATACTGTAGATCAGTGCAGTCCAATGAAGTGGTAGAAGTAGTGAAGTGTACCCATTTTATTACAGAACAGAATGAGGCTATGAGTTGCATCAACTACAGTATAAACACACATTTTTTTCATTCAGCACTATCTTCTATATTCTTTGTGGGTCAAAGGGCATAAGTAACAAAAGAGAGAATATTTGGAGTAAAAGGAACTCATGATGGATATATTCCAAATTCCCTTTTTGTCTGTACTTACAATTATACCATGCTTGTGTGTGCGTGTATAAGCATGTTTATCCATGCTGTGTTAAGGAAATGACTGCTTCCTTACCTGGATGCCCTGTAACCACATCTGCATCCTGTTTTACCACAGCCACGCTGCAATCTCCCCCACACCATTAATTTTACTGAAAGCCATTCACAATAACCATGAGATACTGGGCAGCAGTGTTCAAACGTTTTCTTCCCCCTTCTTATCATAAAGGTCCCACATGTCTTGGCAATATCCCCTAAATAAAAAAAGATAAATTTGTCCTAATTATGTACCTCGAACAATGTTGTTGGACAGCCAAAGACATCAAATTAAATACTATTTTGATTCTGCAAAAGTGGTGTCAAGGTCTTATATTTTCATTGCAGGTACATTTAATGATAAATATGAGGGAGAGGACAGTAATTATAGGGTGGGAATAACATCAGAAATTAAGCAAATTGTGAAAGGGTTCGCCTTTAAATGGGTTTGAGCCATGAATTAAAAAAGACCATTAACCAGGAAGAGGCAGGTGTTATCCTCAATGCCCAAAACAAAACAAACCTGCAGGGAGGGGGTGAGTGTGTGTGTGCATGTGTGTTGTGCTTGTGCTTGTGTAAGTAGAAAAAGATTCAGATGTTTTATCTATGAACAATCCCGTGTCATTACCACGTAAAGGTGTTTTTGGCATATTTTCATCAGTTTTAGCAATGTGATAATTTGTAATGTATTATTACACAAATAAAATACTGTTTCACATGCTGGACTGAACTAATATGTTCCTTACAATTTAGTGCCAGGAAACTGTCATTATAAAACTCTGAAGCGACTATTAATTTCTGCTTGCTGCTGCTAGTTTCCTTTGCTTCATGCTTAACTTCTACTTTGTTCAGAAATGCCTTTAACATTTTTAAACAACAATACTGAAACAGCCTCTCAAGCATTTTTTCTATATTTAAATAAAAAAGTTCAGAATGTTCTCCTTCACTGTTTTGTATACTTGTCTGCAAGCCTGCATGAATACAATTTCAAAGGACTTTAAATTGTACAACAAGCAAATTGTTGCATTGAGACTCCACGAGATTTCAAAAGGCAGAGGATCAGAGTCTCATTCCACCCCATTTTGTGTTGCCATAGTTTTCTTTTTCTTTTTTTCTTTTTTTTTATCAAACCTGTGTCTGGTCTTTTCATGAGCCCAGAGAAATTTAAAGGTGATGAGAGGTCCTCTGCCTGATAGGACACAGGGCCAGTGTGGTGATCAGACAAAATTACATCAAGTTTTTTCCCCTCCACTATGCTTGTCTTTTTTTTCTTCATTTAATCAAAGCTCTTGCAGCCTGATGCTGCCCTCTCTCTGGGCCAGGTGTCAAATGGTTTCCATTGATGTCAGTACGGTGGTAATCACAAAGTCTATCCACAGATGCCTGCTTGCACTAGCGTTTCACTGGGCCATCACATTCTTCGCTCAACACCTTTGAGGCATGTAAGATTATTTCTGCAATCTGAAAGGAGAGAATAACCTCTAGGAAGAAACTAAATCACAATATAAAGTAATTAAGCACATTATCAACGTGGAGGTTAATTAGTGAGACCCTATACGAAGAACCACTGGTAGCATTGCAAACAGACAAATGCTTTCGTTTTTGTCTCTTTTTTGGCCACACTCTCGCACATGCACACACCTTCATGTAGGCACATGCACGCACACTGACTGCAGGCAGTTGATTGTCACTGTTTGGGGCTCTGAAATTGATTAAATAACTTGCAATCCAGTTTTAATTAATGGAAACTATCTGTAGTTCAAAGCCATTTAGCTGAATGTTGTGCCTTAGCACTGCCCTCCTGTCTCATTTTGCTTAGACAATCGTAGAAATTAATTGAATTCTGGCATTACTGAATAAAAAAACCTCAAAACAATCTTTGATGTTGATATAAAAAGCTATTCTATGTATAAACACACACAACCAGAGAGGTGATATACTGTTAGCCAGCGTTTATCCTTTAACATGAAAGAACTGTGCCAAGCTGTAATATCACAATACAGCGAGACAACATGCCCAGCCTCTGTATCTCTGAAGTGCAGCCGAGTCCGAAATGGCACACTGACAACAACATACATAGTTGCTGCATAGAAACAAAAGGCAAAGCATTCCTAATTATTGACAAGCAACATATATTTACTTTTCCTCATTTCAAAATGATAAGTCCTTCAAGCCCCACTCAGTGTCTGCAACGTGGAGATGTCCCTATCAAAAACTACAGGCGTACCTGTTTGTTCAGGAAGGCTTGGCAAGAAAATACCCTCCCTTCTGTTCCAGTGTGGGTGAGGCCATTTACAAACTTAACTTGAGTTCACTTTTCCTTCAACACATCATCATTTTGATTGCTCCTTTTGTGCTTCATATCGTATTTCATTGCATAAGGGGGTAGAATATTAGGCTTGTAACTCTAAATAGAACCTGTCTGAAGTGTTTGTCGTAACCAGAAGTTCATCAACTGAAAATAAGCTGAACAAAAAGGAATTTTCATGCGATTGGAGTTATAAAAAGTGTTTCCACAATATCATTTTTTAACAGAAATTCAACAAACAGAAGTATAGAAATTAAAAGAACAATACATTTTCCTGGTATTGGTTTGTGGATTAAATATCCTCGCTATGTCCAAATCGTTCCAAATATCTCGAGAGTTTACAGAAACTTTGGATTTGTGCTGCAAGAATTTTTAAATGAAGATTTGTGGTAAAAACACTTTCCTCAAGTAACTTTGAACATCTGTGATGTCATCTCAATGGGCAGGGACACTTAGGTTAGGACAATTACGTTGGAATTAACCCAAGAATGAAAAACTTTTTTCCTCATGGAGTTAGTAGTTGCTATTTTTAGGATTATCCAGGTCCCTTCATTGGGTTTGTGTATGTGTTATGGTTATCTCTAGCATCTTTTTCTTCCGTCCCATCAAGTTCTTAAATGGTCCCAGTCTGGTTAGGTTCAGGAACACAACTTATTTGAGAAAAAACACACACAGGTTTACATTATTTTTCTCATTGTACCATCCTGGACCTGAATCTTTATGTCCTGCATCATGTAGCGAGAAAACACCAAGAAACTTATTAGAGTTATAGGCCATTAAGTATCAGATGGACCAGGCAACTTGTGTGTCTGCATCTTGTGTGTGCATCTTCTGGTCTGCATCATGTGCATCAGTATGAGACCCTAAAGGGCATGACAAAACTTCTGAATTTGTCAATCTGAGAAGGAGATCATCCAACAGCTGTTTGCCCTGAAACCTAAAAGCAGGATTTAGCAGCCTTCTTTGCCCCCCCCCCCCCCCTTTTTCTCTATCCTGCTAGCCCCCCCCTCCCCTTTCTTAAATAGCATAAAGGTTGAGATGGCTGGAGTCCAAGATCATCGGGCCAGAGACCACACTGATGGGGAGATAAAAGTTCTCTGTCAGCTGCTCGCAGGGCTGCCATTTTCCACACAAGAAGAGAGGATGAGGGGAGGGGGAGGGGAGTGGGAGCCACCTGCAGCCGTGACATCACCGCCTTATCACATATCATGTATCACCTGCAGCTTCACGTCAAGCCCAAAGAGACAGATTTCATCTGTCATCTCTGAGAGGATCTCAATATAATTTACTCTTCTGATCTGACATCCAGTAGAGAGAAGTAGTGTTGCCAAACTTAATCTTACATATGAGGACTCCCCTTTTTCTGCCCAGTCATGCCCTTGTGTGCCGTCGCAAAGGGGTAGAGGGTTTGTATATCAGATGTAGGTGTTATTCAAAAGCAGCATCTTAGGTTAAGTGGTTCTTGTGGTTTTATTTACTTGTAAATACAATACAATTGGACTTACTGTTCTTTGGTTTCAAAGAAGCTTAACATCCTGAAATATTTTATTATTTTGAAGAAAAAATTATGGAAACACACCAAATATTTGTTCACACACGGACGAGGAAATACAGACTTAACCAAAATGTCCTCCTGTCTCCACTGTCATGATGACAGTGTGTACAAATACAATAAAATAACTTTGTAGGCAAGTATGCAAAAAAGAGATTATCATACATAAAAGCCAGAAGCAAAAAACACAAGTGGTATCAAAAAGCATAACCTAATTAGAAAGACTAATCAACTTTAATGTCTTCATATTTAAGGGAGAGGGAAAGGATAATTAGTCTTGGGGTTCAGTCTCCTTTCCTCTGCAGTCATGCTACTAACAAGAGTTGATGCTGTCTAGAATAGCCACCCACATATACTAGCTAATTACAGGTCTTTGCCCTCAAGCACCCCTCTAGTCATAGAGACAACAGGGAAATTGGCCATTTCAGCTATGCTCTGTATCATTAATAATTAATGCCGCTTTCAAGAGTTACACTATCCCCCAAAAAACTAAGAAAGATATTCTTTGCTACCTACTCAATGTGTAATTTACTGTTTTTGCAGACATATATAAAGTGTATTCTTGTTGTAACTTTTATTTTTTTACATTTGCACTGCGATTTGTCACATGTTTTAAAATCACAATTAACTGTCTAACAGCAGTCAAAGAACAGAAAACACATTCAAGAGTATGTTTAGCTACAGCAGATATTACTCAAGTCAAATACATAAAGTAAATATTGGTAATAATCACAGTTTTTATATTAACAGATGCTTTAAATGCTCTCTTATGAGTTTGCTCCTAAGAGTTCTAAATGTGGTTATGACTTCATATACATCTGTATAAACAGAGCATACATGTCTTTGTTTGATTTAGAAACTACTGAAGAAGAAGAAAATCATTATATTCAATACTACTAAATTGTAAATATTTTATCCATAGATATGATGCAATCATACTTTCTTTATGCATAAGAACATCTAAAGGAAATGAAAGACAATCATTTACTAATCGACATGATCATATTCAGCAGTCTGCTTAATATTTAAAGTAAATGTCAACAAAACACAAAGGTAATAACATCATTTACTTTGCTTCAACTTTGCATCTGTGATGTTTTGGTCTTATTTGGTTATGTATATTCTTAGAGTTTATATTTTCTTGTTTGAGTTCTCATTCTTCCCTGCTGTTGCTTGTTTCCCTTGTGATTCTTTATCTTAATGTTTCCCACTTTAGTCTTTAGTGTTTTATTTTGTAAAATATCTATAATAATGATAATTATCCTATACTTGTGTTTCTTTGTACTAGTGTGTATTGTTATTGTTAAATTGAGTTCTCTGTGTCTTTAGTGTTTCCATTTATATTTTGTAGTTTCTTTTTCCCTCAGTGAATCTTTTCTCCGTTTTGATTTCCCTCACTGTCTTCACTTGTGTCGTTTGTCTCACATGTGTTTGATTTCCTGTGTATTTAGTCTCAGGATGTGTCCGAAATCACTCACTCATTCACTACTCCTTACTCCCTATATAGTGAGTTATATGTGGGGCACTCAATCAGCAAAATAAAAAAAACATTTCGAACACTACTCGCTCATTTGCCAGCCGCTGACAGTGACATCATCGTTGTCGCGCAACTAAAACGTGCAGCTTAACAATGGTCGAAGATCGATAATAACGGTAAATAACTTCATGAATTTCAGTGATGACTTGTATTATACTGAGTTTATTTTCACAAAACATTTACAAATAATTAATAAATATAAAATATTGAATTTGAGATATAATGAAACGTATTTTGGGACCAAAACTCATTTATTCATGCTCACAGACTCGTCGTGTCTGAAATCATCATTAGGACAAACTAACGTGGACGATCTTTTACTCTTGATTAAAACAGATCATAGATTTAAGTAAAAACGCTTCAAATATGAGCTTTATTGTGTTTCTGTGTTCACGCTGGTCGCTCCTCTCGTCCGTTTGAGAGCAGTCGAGTCAAATCCCTCTTCCACTCGTAAAAATCTTTTAAACCGCAATGCATGATGGTATATATTGCTCGGATAGTGACCATCGGTCGTACACTACTTTTCACAATGCATTGTGGGATACATTGAGTGGACTATATAGGGTATGACCATGATCACTCAGAATTCGGACAGCACTACAAAATGGCATGTCCACTATAAAGTGAATAGGGAGTGAATTCGGACACAGCCTCAGTGTTCCTTCCCTCTTGTTGTCAGCTCATTGTCACATTTTCCCCATGTCGGATGTCAGTTGTCGGTTGGCAGATGTCTACTTTCCTGTGTTTCCAGTGTTTTCCTAGTGGCTCCTTGTTTCCCTTTCTGGATTTTGAAACTAAGTTTTTGTTTGCCTTTTGCCTTTTTTGTTTAAATAGATATTTTTGGTTTGGTTCTGCACTTAGGGTCCAGTTCCAGATTTTTCCAGTTTATGACAGAATAAACTGACAACAAGAGGGAAGGAACACTGAGACTAAATACACAGGCAATCAAACGCATGTGAGACAAACAACACAGGTGAAGACAATGAGGGAAATCAAAACGGAGGGAAACACTGAAGACAAGATTCACAGAGGGAAAAAGAAACTACAAAATATAACTGGAAACACTAAAGACACTCAGATAACTCAATTTAACAATACCAATACACACTATTACAAAGAAACACAAGTATAGGAAATTACAAAATAAAAACTTCAAAGACTAAAGTAGGAAACATTAAGATAAAGAAACACCAGGGAAACAAGCAACACCAGGGAAGAATGAGAACTCAAACAAGAAAATCTAAACTCTAAAAATATACATAACCAAATAAGACCAAATCATGACAGCATCACCCTGCTTTTTTTAAACAATACTGCTGAACTTTTGGTTGTATATTTATGAATAAGCTGACCATTTTGCTCATTATCCCAAAAAAAAGAATAAAATTGATTGATCGATAAGGTTGCTCATGAGTAATAAAATACCAAACTAATAGTTCACATGCTAAAAACAGTGAGGAAAAATGCTTTACTTACAAAACATCAGCAAAAAAAAGTACCGGAAAGGATGATCACCTTTCCCCCTTCTTAGCAAGTCATCCACAGCACTGTTCAAGGGTAACCAACCACTGTCTTATAACTATATTATTCTTTCTTAATCTGTATAAATATTTATGAATTGCCAAAGCCGCCCGGACTTGAAGCTGAGATTGAAGCTGAAGCAGAGTACGTTCCACAGCAGCCATGGGTTGAAGGGAGAGATAGCGTGGACAGGAGATTTGTGACAGAGCAGAGCATGAAACCCATCAGTTGATGAGTGGAAATCCCTACTTTCTAATTAATAGAGGTACACAGGCCAGGGGGATAAGGAGGATCAGGGAAATGAAATCAGCAAAAAGATACCATCTCTCATTTCTGAGGTCCATTGTCACACTTCAGAATCTGCTGTAATGAATCACTCAAGCATTCTGCAGATACATTTGAATGGTGGGGAAAATTCATTGTCCGGTGGAGAGCATTCGATAAGGATCTTTTCTCTTGCCTCTCCCTCTTCTTCAGCCTCTTCTTTCCCTCTTTTGTCAAAAACCTCTCTGATCAAAAAGCGAAATCAAGGCTCAAGCAACAGGTGTGCCGTCTGAAAGGCTGCCGCAATCTGCAAGTGAACTGGAAAGCTATCATGGTTATAAAGGCTGATTCAAAAAGTTTCGAGGGATTTGCTTCTCCTGGTCAGATGAAAAAGTCAGGACAGGGGTCCATGATTTAAGATAAGTATGTGACAGAATATGAAGGAGTTTAATAACTGTCTCATATTATAAACTTTATTAAAAGGATTTATTTATTTACTTTTTTATTTAAAATAGGGACAGTGCACATTAACGAACATAAACATGTAAATATACCAGATTGTAGCCATGGGCTAAATTTAGACTATTTATTGACTAACACATAAGGCAGTAGAGAAAAACTCAACATGACCTGTGATGTGTTTACCTCCTTGACAAATTTCATAAAAAGGGGCATCACTAGGCCTACTGAATCTGTTATATGAGATTTCTTTTTATTTGATTATTTATTTATTTATTTTGTGTTGTTTTGATGCCATGCAAACTGCTGGTATATACAATTCTATGTTTGAGGTGCCATGAGCATGTCAAGACAAATGCAATCATCTTTCCAGTCCCCCTTGTTTGGAAAATAGTTGATTTTTACAAAAATAAAATACAGTAGCTTGTCAATTTAACTCACACAATGGATTCATACATCACCAAGGCAGCCACAGCAAAACACTTCCAACATCAGTTCAGAATCATTTATTTTTCTTTTACAAGAGGTGTCTCCAAAAAAGAGGTTTTAAACCTTTCACCTGTTTGTAACAAACTACTGTACAGTTAATATGCCTCTCTTCAGTCAATAAGAGGAGTGCATGCATAAGCCCAGCACATATTAGCTGCTGCTTACACAACAGGCAGGCTTTATACAGCATACATAACTGTGATGGTGAAATCGAAGAGGATGTGAAATTAGAAACAAAATGCAGCATATATCTTTCCATATCATACATTCTCAGAGGGGATTTGCCAGAACTGCCTTTAGACATTATTATTCTTGTTTGCAAATATACACCAAAAGCATGTTTCAAAAACACAAGTTAGTAAACATACAGTTGCTTAAGTCTTCTCTCTTTAGCCTTTGTCTTTGTTTGCTTTCCAAAGATAATTTAAGTTTTCAGTTTCTAAGTAGTTCAATCCAACCCAGGGGAGCTGAATCCCTGTGAGACAAGATTTTTTTTTTTACTTCTTTTCCCCTCTCTGTCTCTTTTTTACTTTAACCCTTATATCCCAATGCAATTATTTAATATACACCCACTCATAGTCTGCATATGAGATATGAATATAATTGTATGTTACTTTTTAATTACAGGAAAAAATCTAACTTGTAAGATGATGGGCTGGAAGGTGCCATTGCATTGTTATTTTTTTTCATCCTCGTTTTCTGATTATGTGAGCTGGGCTCCTTTGCTAAGCGATGATAAGCAGAATTTCCATGTTCTCTGCATAATTAATCCATCTTTGCCTCTCTTCATGCCAACTCTGCCGTTATCGCCTGCACATGCCTGAATTGCAAAAGAATCCTTTCTTCAATTGGAACTTATTGATATTCTAAAAAACTAGAAATCCTCAAATTTAAGCCACAGATTGGTAAATGGATTAATTTCGCGGCAATCGCAAGCATCTAACGCGGGGAGACAGGCAAGGCAAATTGAAAGTATCTCCTGTTTGTGGAGTTTTAGTCCCAAATGATAGGGTTTATTGGCATGTTTTTTCTCCATAGTCAAAAATTACCATTTATTTGCATGCCATAAAATACTTTTATATGGTTGAAAATTCAGAGGAATTTCTTTCAATGCCTGTCGTTGGCTTCCTGATAACAACTTCAGCTTTCCACATCTGGACGCTTTTGATACTGGGTGAAAGGGATGTCTGAATATTTAATATTTTTATCTGTTTTCATCGATGGTTTCACCATTAAGGATGGCTTTGCTGTTTGCATGAAGCCTGGCAGATGTAGATTTATTTTCTGAGCTGTCTACGGCCTGCCTTTCTGTGAATATATTGATGCCTTTTTCCATTTTGCTGTGCACTGACGCCTCTGCATATGTAATAAACCAGCAGCCACACTTATAAAATACATCAACAGACTGTATTATAATGCTGTGTTCAGATGTGGGTCCTCAGTTACCCATGCACATATAGGAATATATGGAAAGGATCAGCTACAAATCAAATATAAATTACTTGACCTAATAAAATGACTAATAATATATCACAGGAGGACAAAACACTTAGGATGTTCATGTTCAAAGTATCAAATATGCTATTTAGACAGTGCAAACCACTGACTTACATCAAAACAGTGACATTTTGTAACATGGACATGATCAGACCCTGTTACGGTGAACCTTTAATGTCGTATAAAATGCATACTGACTGATGTAAGGGGATTTGCAGACAGAACGGCACTAAAAATAAAAGAGTTGCTCTTCCTTCAAGTGTGCAAGAATTGAAGAAATGTTTCATAGATTTTGAAAATGAATAGGTTAACAGCTATTACACTCTGTAAAAAAAACACATATCCGTATTTTGCGTATGATTTGGATTCAGCTGCAAACCCCTACACCAGGTTGAAACCTTTAGTTGCAGAGAACTGGTACTGTTCCAAGTATTTCAGGTCAAAATAATGATTGTGAGAGAGCAAAAATAAGTTCCACTATCTTTGTAATTAAAATATTTCCATTTCAATAAAGTCATTTTCAATGAAATTTCTTGACAAACAACCAAATTACAGAGGTACAGGGGATACAAATTTGAAGTATTGTTTATTTTTTTATTTCTTAAGTATAGCTTAAGTCGGAAAGTTAGTCTGAAAAATAAAGCAAGACACATTATATCAATGCAGTATCTCAACTATACATGTTTTTACATAAAAAATATTGGATTTTGATTTTTAAAAGATTATTTAAAATGATATCTATCCAGTTCTTTCGCTTGTATCGTGGTGTTTTTCCAGCCAAAACAGTGTGGTCTGTTTTTAAAGAATCATACACACATTCAGTAATAGAATTCATAAAGAGGTGTCTTGTTGTGCAAAATGAATATATGAGGTAAATATTGTGCAGATGCTGACCCAGAAGAGAGAAATTATTTTAAAGAGATTAAAAAGAACATTACAGTAAATAGAACACGTTAAAAATATCTTTCATGTCATTTTCATTTGTAACTCATATGTTTGTTGATACAATTTCAATAACACATTTACAGTAGAAATGTCAAATATTTCTGCATGGATTTATCATTTTTTGTCATTTTGATGCTTCCTACAAAATGAATTTATTAATTCCTTCATTTAACAGGCTGCATTTCCACACCTTTCAGTGTCAGTTCTCCTGACATAATAATGCAACTCTTTTTTTTTTAAGAAATAGAACCCTTGAAACAAGTACAGATACTTTTTATTTAATCCAGTAAAGACTCACTGGGTTTTCCCGATGGTGTCACAATCTCGGCTTTTGACCACATAAAAAGACACGGAGATTAGCAGTAAGAATATTCTGCCTCATGGTTCTCTCCTTTCTTGCCCCTGCCTCTACAGAAAGCCTTTATTTACAGATGTACACACTCCCATTGGGAGGAACATAGTTTGTTCATCCCGCCCTCTTTTAGTATTTTCATTTCTTCCCTACACTTTAATGTTTTGGTGTAATCTTCGGATGCTTTGGAGATGTGTGACATTTTGATATAAAAATAATATTTTTGGAATCAGGTTTTGATGATGCAGTTCTTTTTTTTTGGGGGGGGGGGGGATGCTTTGTTACTAAGATTGATGTGAGGTGTATTATACCTCCCTGGTAAACAAGGGATAGGAAGGAGGTGTGGAGGGAAGGGTACTGGATGGTAGTGCGGAGAATGAAGTCTCCCTGGAAAGAGTCGGTGCTGAGGCCTCCAAGGCCGCGGGTGGTTTTGGCAGCTCGACCAGCGCAGTGGGCACTCTCTCAGACATCTGTTTGCTCACTGCTGCTGGAGCGGCTGGCTGGATGGATGGTGGGGCTGGAGAGCTAGAGCATTCAGCCTCAACCAGTACCACTGACTGCATCTTACAGAGAATAGACAACAACAACTCAACATTAAAGCTGTTCAAAGTATTAAACCATATTATTGTATTATGTCATTTGGAAAGCTGCTTTCATTTGCTATGAGTAAAGCAAGATTCGTTGAACTGTCAATGTCAGCATTAATATGCAGTACATTCAAGGCATTCAAGGACACACATTGGTAGAAAATCAAAAAGAATTATGGGATGTTGTGTAAAAGTAATATAAAGCTCATCATCTTTAGGGTAGCGCTAAACAAGTTTATATTTCAGTGCTGGGTGTGCCCTCTCCTCCCTTTTCTCTTATACAGCATATGTATACACATTGAAAACGTAAACAGATATAGAGCCACATTGCCTGCCCTGCACCACAAATCTGTCTACTCCCTGCACACACACACACACACACACACACACACACACACACACACACACACACACACACACACACACACACACACACACACACACACACACACACACACACACACACACACACAGATCTAGCATCCTCTGGAGACAAACCAATCCCCAAGAGCCAGAGGCTGACACCACACCACACAAACTCATAAAGCTGATGTCCAGGTTGAGCTGCTGAGGCTACTCCTTCAAGATGGCGACCCTGTCTAACCGATGGCTGTCACTCCCTGCGCCACCGGACATGTGTGATCCCTTAAAGAAATCAACCAAGTAATTTGTCATGCCAGACTCTCTCTGATATTACCCAGTCAGCACAGCAGCTCCCTCTAAACAGGGTAAGAGTGTAAGACTGCAACTAGTACTGTATTGCTTTTCTTCAATTTAGGATGGCATAAAATTAACGCAATACTGGGATTACACAGTTTCATATAAAACAAACTGGGACCACCCAGTTGTGAGGACATTTGATGGGTAAATTTAAGGATCTAGATTTGAAATTAATAAATAACAGGGGTCACCGTAGAGCCTTGTGATTTAATGCTCATCCCAGAGTTAGATTTAACGAAGTTGTGATTTAACATATATAGTCAATAAACATTTGTCTTTCCTTATCAATGTCAGCTATGAGAAAAACAACACATGTTGATCTTTTAGTGGTTTGACATTTGGTATTCTAATAGTTTGTCACAAAAAGGCATTACGTTTTGTTTTTTTGTTTTTTTAATTCATGGGGAAGGGCCAAAGAACAATCAATAATTCTTTAAGAATACTAAATAATTCATTTATACGTTTTCAAATGTTGTTACTGTATGTTCAGTTCCTAACTCTATAATGTTAGAACAACAGTTAAAGTAGGGCATTTCAGCAAATTAGGAACCATTCCACCAAGTTAGTCTACAAAAAAAGAAATGTCTTCTTCTAAATCATAATTCTGGTGAACTGATGGAAAACAAATCTACTTCCACCTGATGATAACAAACAATAAATAATAATGTGTTATTGCTCGTGACTGAGCTGGAAATGGTGACACCCGTAGAAAAAATCTTTCAGATAAGATCATTATTAATTGACCCCCAGAGAGGACATTCGGGATATGATTGGTGGTTATGTATAACATATATGTTTTTTTTATAACACTTCATATCAGGATGTCACCTTATCAAAATATTTCCAGTGCCATCAATGAGATGCTGATGTGTCTTCAGTCAGAAGACCGTTTGGCAAACCAGTTTACAAACATTGTTTGTATTGAAACATATTGTCTTTAAGAATGAACATATTGAATCCACAAGACAGCCCACCTCCACTGCCCCGACACTGAATGGCATTCCCCAAATGTGACTTGGCAGTTCTAATCAAATGATTTAGCACATAAAATCAACCTTTCCCCCTGTAATTAGATCATGTGAGTGCACTGTGCAACATCTCCACAGCATACTGTATACCTTAACCTATTAATATGACCAACCTTGTGTCAGTGATTTCCCCAGCGATGGAAACAGTATCATGTTAATTATCACAACCATCTGGTCCGAGCAGTGAAAAAAAGCTTTCTCTTCCACTCGCAGATTTGTACCTGTCAATCAAAGTCAGCTTCAAACAAGCCACTGGGGCTCAGGAACAGCAGAGAAGAACCACGCTGAAGACTCTGAGGATTTAGGAGTGGCGTTAAATTAATCTTCAGCTGGCAATTTGACTCTCTACTCTCAATATGTTGTTGCTCCTATAACAATTATTATTGATTTGGTACTGGGTTCCTAATGTGGACCCTTAATGATATGCCTTAGTGTTAAAAATGGCAGTTTTAGAGACATTGAGGGATATTGCTTTTTTAACCTTAGATTTTCTCTTTCATTTAAGTTTTTGGGTGTTTTGAATGACAGGATATTACAAAAAGCTTTAGCTTATTTACTTCTGTCCTCATGTGTTTGTCCCTATATTTGCTTGTATATTGCAGATATAGATATATATGATATATTATAATAACAATTAACTACCACTGTCCCATGAGATCATATACATACACACACATACAGACAAAGACACACACACACACACACACACACACACACACACACACACATATATATACATACATAAAAAAAACTTTGGCTTCAGGGGGGTAAGGGGGCAAGGGACAAACCAAGGAGCCTTGAAGGATGATGCTCTCCTCAAGGTGAACGACCACTGACCCATCTGCCACATAAATTATTCTGTAGTTTCAGACACCATTCCAAAGTTGTGGAATTGGGTTACAAGATAATTTCACAGGCCACTTGCTTGTCTTCCTTGGCAGTCCAACTGGCTAATTGAAGGGAGTGATTTCCAGTTTGGGCAACTATTCAGAACATGGCAGTCAAAATCTGAATGATTTCAACACTCTTTCCTGTCTCTCTCCCTCTCCTTTTAATATTCTAAATATTTTCTCGTTCATGCATCCAGATTACTCACAGGCAGAAAAAAAGCTCAAATTTTGATTGCCAGTTTTATTAGATATTGATAGATAGCATGAAAAAGCATGAAACAGTTTCAAACTAAAAAGATAAAATACATATATTTTACAGTTAAAAAATGTGGACACTATTTTAGGTATTTTAGGGCTGAAGCAGATATGATTCACCGAAGGGTTTTAAGCACTATGTTAACATTTTGAACAGTAAACAGTAGATTACTTCCCTCCGCTTTTGGCAAAGTGGTCAAGTCATTTACAGTCAAGGCTTTCCAAACAGTAACAACTTTCAGTGTGCATTAAAGGGGAATATCTGAGGTCCACCTAGGACGGTCCTGATGTATTTAACCAATATAGGTTCATTATATGAAGCAATTTTTGCATGTGTCCCTGTTAAATTTGTTGGTGTTATGAGTAAGGCCGCATAAAGTATTAAATGATCCTTGTGCATAATTGGACAGTTCTCTGTTTATTTGGAAAAGTTAAAGGCGTAAGTGAAATTGATTGTATAGCCTATAATCACCACCAAAATGAGGGTGATAGGGTCCTTTAAGAAAAGAAGAAAACATGTGTGTGTGTTTGGGGGGGGGGGGGTTAACCTACATGAAATTATTATTTTGTGTTTAAATATTTTGTGTTTATTGTG
>CM036542.1:23904118-24286428 GCA_020745685.1 Tautogolabrus adspersus
GAAGAAGAATGGTTGTTGAATGCCAACTTTCCCTCAAACATCTGTTCCTTGCCAATAACAGCTTGTGCATTGCTGCGTCTTAGCTGAAGGATCCCCAATTGCCTCCTCACTTTTGACACAAAACAACAATGCAGATGAATGTCATCTTCTTGTAATGTTTTTTCTGTTGTGTCCAAAGTACAATGCTTTTCTATATAAAATACTTTTTCTATATAAAAAAGTATTTTACAATGCTGCTTCAACTGTCTTCCTAGCTATAGGGAGATGAATGTATAGCAGCTGTTGTTTCCTTTGTTCACAACATGTCTAATGTGTTGGATGGCTTAAGGTTGGCAGACGATGGCCTGACGGTGCCTAATCCTACACTATGTGTCGCTATGTCTGTGGTGGCAGGACAGCAGTGTGAGATGTGGGCTGGGTTGCTGAAAGGTGGAGGTCACTTCCTCACACCGTTTCCTCTTTATCTTCCTCTTTCCTGAATTCCAATGCTATTATTCCTATAACTGGTCCAGGCTGTCACCATTGTGTTTTCATTCAGGCATTGTAACTGTGACCAAGATAAACATCGTGTTAATTTTAGAAATATTCAATGATCAAAAAGATACACAAAATGGAACTGTTGTCTGTTTGTTTTCTTTTACATTGAACATTTCAGTCCCTGACCGTATTTCTCTGTTTATTTAGATTTGATATCATTGATGCCCGTTGAGCCCCCAGGTAACAATTGACTTTCAGCCTGCTTTAAGTTAATAGCCTTGTCTCTTGCTTGTAGGGATCAATATTGGTATTAATTAATCACCATTATCAAGAGCAGGATCTAGTTCCATTTGTTGTTACATCAGCAAAATATCAATAAAGAAAGTGGACTCCCTGATCGTCATGGCAACTTCATCTCTTAGGTCAAAGAGAGTTTATCTTATCTTGCTGCTGAGAGTGGCAAACTGCTTAGGAATCTAGTTTAGACTGAAAGATCATTGATTTAAGCCTTTTTTACCCCAACCTTGTTGTTTCAGGAGAAAGAAGGAGGGGGGATACAGAGAAAGGCTGCATTCTAATCACAACAAAGATGTAAGATTTAAATATTGATGTCCAAAGGCCATTACAGCAAAAAGAGCCCCTGGTCTCGCTTTTGTTCAAGTACGTCCTTTTAAGACCCAGACAAAGCTTTGATTTGATTATCAGAGGTGTCACCGTGGAGTATGTCTGTATAGCTGACAGTGTGGGACTGCAGGGAAAATCAGTTTCCTGCCGCCAAGGCCACAAAATGTTAACAGATCACACTCTGGTAAAGTAGGCCTGCAGTGTGTCCTGGAAGTCACTACTTATGAAAGTCACAATTTTGTGATAAAGCAACATTTTATTTGAAGAAAAATCAGTTATCAGTTGATAAGAATACTTGTACATCAACACTAAATTAGTTGACAACAAATGTCATCAGGTCATCTTTAAGTCAATCTTGAATGAAACATGTAGTGGTTCCATAAATGAATTATATGATTTTTGTTCTTCTATGATGACAAACCCTTTATAACTGTTAGTTGACTAAAACTGTGCACACAAAACCTTTTATTCTTATTGTATTATTTCTAATGCTTCTGTGTGTAGACATCGTTTTTATTTGGTCATTTTTAAAGGTGATGCTCGCTTTTACTTCTCTTACAGTTTTTAGAAACCTTCTATGAATGTGACCACATGTTGTGTTTGTAAAATCTTATCCTGCAAAAAGAAAAGGAAGTCAAGAAGAAATTGTACACATCACACACACAATTACAGAGTGAATGTATTCAGTAACATTCCAAAGGGCATAGTTGTGCTATCTTTTTGTTCATATTAATTATTATTGTTATTTTGATTAATTATTATTCAGCTGGAATTCAGAAAAAATATTTATATTCTTTCACATAGGCAATGATTTTTTTTTTAAACTGTTGTTGGTCATGCATTATTCAATAAAACACAATCTCGATTAACAGTTTGTCAAACGATTAGTAAGCCGGTAAGTATAATAGAGTGAAGTAAATTACTCTCATGTTAAATTGGGTCTGGTATGTTTTATTTGGGTAGTAGAAGCCTGGGTGCCTGGATGCCTCATCTTACTGCAGTATGCTCCTCAGAGTTGGAGCAGAGTGCAGGGGCACTGCCTGCTTTTCTTTTTTTCTTCCTCTTTTTGCCTCCGGGACACAATTGCCTCATTTAACATTCTCTATTTGGCCCGTGCCAAGAGGGGAAATAGCCAGGGTGAGTAAGAGAGGCCGCCACACATCATGGATTCTTCTTTCATTTAACTTGCACAGTCCCTTTTCACCTTGGTGATGCACATGGATCAGGAATGAAGATATTGCTCAATTAAGGGGATTTCTGAGGTTGCTCCTGTGGTATTGCAGTTATTTTTGCAGCATGCAGAGGTTTTGATGTATCATGGATATGGATATTGGGTTCATCACATTTGTGTGATGCTTTGACATTTCCATAGCCCGGAAGAGAAAAAGCTCTGTGCCTGAAAACACATCTTGCCTCTGCCATATTCAAAAAATCAGTCAGAATAAGTCTTTCAGTGTTATACAGCAGAGATGTCAATTACTTTATGTCTTTATCTGGATTGTATTTGTTTTTTTCCAATGTAATTAGCTGTATCAAATTAAAACATTTTTATGAATATGTCAAAATTAATATTGGGTTTCTTGGACGATTACATTAAAGGGTTTCCTTATTAACAAGAATACTTTTTGGGAGAAGGTATTGTCACAAAATGTCAACAAAAAAATACAAAAATTACTGGCTGAGCCTTGACTTAAAATTATGATTTTTTTCCAAATCAGAAGACAGAATATAATGGTCATTTTTAGAAGAGATTACATTAAACGGATAGTTTGGTAAGCATCATTTCTAAAGCGGCTGGCATACAAGAAAGTGACTACCTAAAAGCTGTTCAGTGAAAATCTCTGGCTTGGCAGGAATTACTGAGGATGTATTTGTGGGGGGCAGCACGATGCAGAAGTTTGCATTGGAATGAAATGCAGCAGGCTCTATAGTTAAGAGATAGGTTGCAACAGAGGATTAAGTAACAAGCTTTTCAGTTCAATTTGTACATCAGCATTTTCTGCCAGACGAACGGCACAAAACACATAGCATCTTAAGGCTTCAGTGGAAAATCACTAATGACATAGCTTTGTAAATAGATAAACAATTTATGTCAAATATGCTGAAAATATAAAACAAACTTCAAAACATGTTAATACTTTAAAGAGGCTGTGTTTTGATTTGCACCATTGCAAAGCTGGTAAAGCTGTTGACAGTACAGCTTACACATCATGTGATCAGTTGCCGTATCTGCCTAGCAGCGAGCACAGCTACCGAAGAAGTGATAATGAGGCCATTTTACATTGGGAACACTTTGACGACGATCGATTATATTTACAGTAAATTATGCAAATCAGATTGGACAGAGTGTGTGATATTGGACAGTTACGAAAGGAGTGATGTGATGCAAGGAACAAGTCTCCTGCTCCTTATTATTTCAAAGCAGGCTTTGTGAAATGACAGGGTAAACATCCATAGAGAAATACAGCGCTATTATTTTAGAGTCAGTCAATATTCTTTCTTTGGGTATTTCAGAGAATGCTTATCTAGTAATTACTGAAACTGTTGACATTGAGCAAGTGCTGTAGCCAACTAAAAATGCCTTTTTGTCTTATGATATCAGATTGGATTTTATCTAAGGTTCAGACATGTGCATTCCTGAAAACCAAAGATAACAGACTTAAACTCTTTATTTCCAGCTAGGTTTGAGAATTAAGAGCCTTGTTTAGAAAAAGTACAAGTACAATTACAGTCTGCGTCCATTTCTGTGTTGAAATACTGACAATATTTTCCCCCTCAGGTTCAGTCTAGGATGTGCTTGTGAGCCTCTGAGACATACATTTGACCATAATCAAGTTTTTTTCAGCTTCAGAAAAAGGATAACAACTGGGTCAGATGATAAGCTCGGGCAAAACAGGAAAAAAGCCTCCTCTGATAGACGAGGAGAAAATCTGATTGATTGATGTCTGCTGGCTTTGCCACCATCACAAGCCAGTTGACAGTTAGTTTGGGATCAGATGATTTCACTCTTAAGATTGGGGTTGAGGGGAGGCTAGGCAAATATGAAGGACACAAAGGTCAATGGCTTCTCTCCTCCTCTGTATCTATCTCTCCCTTGCAATAGCTTGCTTTGACAAACTGTAATATGTTGCTAAGCTTTGTGGCAGCAGGACACATGGTCATAGTTTGTACAGTAATATCCTATTGCAGTAATCTCACAAGGAATGATTGAAAGTGCTGGAGGAATCTGGTACTAGCAGGGACCCGTTGACATCATCAGCTGCTGTGGACTGGCAGATGTCTCCTGACTTGTTTGAACTGAATTTTCCCATGGCATTGAATAAGTTAAACAACAGGCTTGACTTGAAGTGAATCTGTTATTGTAAGCAGGATCTGATAAGACTGCACCATATTATGAGTTTTTGTAGCAAAGAGGCCAAAAATGGAATCTTCTGCGAGTGTCTCTTTGTGGTTTTGGAAAAAGATGAACATGGAACTGTGACAAAGGATGATTGGATGCATATTGTAAATAAACACCCAAGTCTTTCACGATCCCCTCTCGGTCACTAGATAAAGATGTTCCATACAACGTTTCAGCTGCTCTGGCTGCTTAGATTGTGAATTACGTAGATGAAGTGACAAGGGTTGATCTGGTGTTGACCTCTTATGGCAAAAATGACAGTAACACGTGGTTTAGGTTTAACCAAAACAAACTCTTGGAAGACCTTTTTGTGGTCATAAAAATCCATAATATATCTATCTTGGTTATTTTTCTTCCTTTAGCTAATGTTATGGAACTGAAACGTATTAAGAAAGGCCTTTAGTGCTCATAGTGATGTCTGGGATATTCAGTAGAAGGCATTGGTTCCTCCTCCATCCCTAATAGACATAACAGACATGTCCATTAGCTTTGTATCGGGCTGCTTTCAAGATCAAGGTCTCACTTGTAATGAAGTAGCTATGCAAATGCATGTCAAGTTTCACTATTGTTAAACATCACTTGTTTCATCAAGTTTTTATTGAAAGAAATATAGCCTCCATTCAGAGCCATTAACCAAACAATGAAAAGGATAATCCTGAAACAATTCCAATCCAAATGGAACCGGACATCATTTAGGGGAAAAGACAACAACTCTTTGTTTGTTTGAAGTGGATGATATGACATCCTTCTTGTCAAAGACTCAGGGCTTATAAAGGGATTTGTAATTACCATAATTATCTCTTATATGTTTTCACCTAATGATGTCCATTAAATGCCTGAGGCTTCATTTAGAGACTGCCTCACTGTAGGTTGGCATAGACTCATAATACAGCATGCAACATTACATAGTGCACAAGTAATGAACTTCTTTCATCAAAGATGTTTATCACGCAGTGCTTCTGGGGGAGAAGCCAATATACTTCAGCTTTTTGTTACAGTTGGATTATACAATTCTCATAGTTCCCACTTATCTTTCAAATTTTCTCTACATGTGATATCAACCCAATTGGCTTCATGTCTAAACAGGATGGCTCTCTAATCTGGACCACTGTTCATTTCATGTAAAACATCTCATTTTGTGGCTTAGGCTGGTGGCTGTCTTATCATTACATAATTCACTGCCCTCTTACTGATTTTCTTTGTGTCAATTTATTTAAATTCCCCCATGTTTATATATTTCCTGTCGCCTTTCTTTCCAAATGATTGCTTTTCATAAGTTCAAAGACTCATCTTCAAGACTTTTTGTAACTTCACAGATATAAATTCACAGTGGAGAGAAAGGCTATTTTTTGGGGGTGAGCAGAAGAAGGAAGAGTTAGCACATGTCCATCTCTGTCTCGAGGCTGAATCCAGAGGTTGAACTAAACCAGATTAAAAACACAGATATAGCACTAACATTTCACACCTCAGCAAGTACAGCGTTTGAGAGATCATGCCTGCATACATGTGTGCTGTTCTGCTCCTATGCTAAGGCACTCAGTCCTGCATGTGGCTCTGCTCCTGTGGTTGCCTTGGTCTTTGTCCGCTACCTATCAGCATATCAGCACTGTCTCTGAAGCCCAGTTGTATAATGCACCATTTATGGCTTTGTGAAGGGAGATGGCGGTCGGACGGCGGAATAGCTCCAGGCCTTCCCCTCAGTGAGTGGATTAACGGCGGCCTGCTTTAGCGCACACTACCGCGGTGTGAAATCGGCCCCGCTTCGGCGCAGGCGATGAAGCTCCCTCTCTCTATTTCTCTCTCTTTTCTCCCCCTCTCTGTTTCCTCACCTTCATGCAAAGCCTCTCCCAGCCATCTGTGAAATGTGGAAACTCTGTGTCTAAGTTGAGTTCAGATCCCATCCCCTCCGTCAAGCTGAGGCCAGGAAGCAAATGGGCAGGCAGTCGGCAAAGGGGGTTTGCAGGAGGAGGGAAGGAGAAAGAGAGAGGAGGAGGAGGAGGAGGGTGGTGGTAGTGGTGGCGGTGGGGATCAGCTCACTGATGTCGTGCCGCGTGTGCAGGAACCCTGCCTGTTCTCCGCGGGCGAGTTGGAGGAGGGTACAGGCCTGGGTGCTGGCCGAGAGATCTCTGGTTCCTGCTTGCAGGTCCAAATCCCCCCTCTGTGTGTCTGTGTGGAGGCGAGGCAGTGGCACAGCTCCCCTGAGCCCCTGCCCAGTCCTTTGAAGATAAGATGGTGATACAGGGTCCCTTTCGGTACGTCGCTAACCGATGGTCTTTGTGTGACTCACATGCCTCTCTCCTTTCGAGCCTGCAGCTAAAACACCTATGGTCTTTACTGAAACGAATCAGCTGTATGGCCTTTGGTCAAATTAGATCATGAATGGGTGCTAAATCCTAGATTGTATGTTTAGGATACCCTCCTTTTTTTTTGCAACATTTCATGCTGATAAGGTAGAGTTCTGCTGAGGTTGATATTTCTATTTGATTATCCTCCACTGAGAAGAATCAGTTCTCTAAATTCACCTACTACACTGGCTGCTGAATTATTATTTTTTACAGTTTTCCATGGCATCGAGTTGTCATCTTAACTCCAATGATTTTTCTGCTGTCTGTGCTGTATTGCTCTTCATCATGACAGTTTTTTAAACATGTTCCTCCTCTGCATTTATAACTATATTTTGTGGCACTTGTAGGACAATTCTCCCACTTCTGGCTCTCCACAGCAGCTTTTTACAAGAGTAACCATCATAATCAGGCCTTCGAATTATGGACTCAGTATTCCCTTTTTTCCTCTATCCTGTGGCTTTGGGGTTCAGATCTGTGCATAATGTCTTGTGATTGCATGGCATTATGGTGGTTTGGAAAGCCGAGTCGAGGTCCAGCCACGTATCCTCTTTCCATAGACAATGTGGATCTCTGTGTCTCTCTGAGCTCATCAGGGATGGGGCGTTGATTGCTTTTTGATACCCCTCCAATGTGGATGAGGTCCTGCATACATCAGCTAATTAGAATGTACTTATAGTGTGTGTTTTTGTGTGACAGACTCCACAGTTTTCAACAGATCTTCAGTCCAAGTGCTCCAAGCTCAGTTGCTAGAGGCTTATCAAATTTCTGTCAAGAAAAGAGAAGCTGTAGTTTAGGACGGGTGGTAGGGATGTTGTCTGTGTGTGTGTATGTGTGTGTGTGCGTGTGTGTGTGCGTGTGTGTGTGTGTGTGTGTGTGTGTGTGTGTGTGTGTGTGTGTGTGTGTGTGTGTGTGTGTGTGCGCGCGTGAGTGTGTGTGTGTGCGCGTGTGCCTGTGTGCGTGCGTGTGTGTGTAGTTTGTGTTAGTGAATTGTTTGGGTGTGTGGGATTTGATGACAGGGAAAATCAAACAAAGAAAATGAAAAGAGAATGTATAACGACAAAAGTTACATCAGTGTTTTGGTAAGAATTCCACCAACCCCCATGTATAGCACATGTAAGTGAACATTTTATAATAGATGCTTAGTTTAAACTGAAATAGACAACTTTCTTTAAAAAGAAACCAGCTTACCTTTTGTTCGGGATAGTGACAACACACAACTCCTCCTTTGTAATTTAGACAGCACAAATGAGTTTGTGGTATCACCCTGTATATCTTTAGTGTCAGAGAGAGACCTTTGAAAAGTCCTGCTTTTGCCCCACGGCCTTTTTGGATTTTTGGGCTATTTGGCAAGGCCATGTTAATCTATTTTATGTGCCTTCTTCCTCACACACAAACACACACACACACACACACACACACACACACACACACACACACACACACACACACACACACACACACACACACACGCACACACACACACACACGCGCGCACACGCACACACATACACACACGCACACACACACGCGCACATGCATACACACACACACACACACACACACACCCACACACACACACACACACAAACACACACATAATATACGTTTCCCTATTTTAGCATACAATCCCCCCCTTACACACATACAAAAAGTTATGTTCACTAAACCTCCTTGCCCATGCTATGATGTGTGGAAGGTGCTGGGGCATCTCTATATTTCATAAAGCCATCCTATTACATCCCCATGGCTTGTTGGGAACAGTACATCGCGGTCTAGTCCCCAAACAGTGGAGAATAAAATGTAGGATTTGGCACTGCAACAGGAATCTTACTGCTGTTTCCTCAGCTAATCTTGACTTGGATCTTAATTCCAATAAAGTGTTTTGTTTTACACAGTATAAGCCAGATCCAAGCATGAACACTCCACTCTATTTCTGCAGCCATACTTTATTGAATATCATTTCAGATAAGAGGTGTAATCCCTTGGGTTGGAGTGATGTATATTGACCAGCTCAACGATAGGATACTGCACATGTCTCTGATATGAAAGTGGTAAATAAATATTTTTGTCAGCGACTTAACTGAGTGGCGTGGCATATTGAAAACTGTTTAAATTGATGTCCGTCTCCAACTTTTTTGGACTCTCTTCCTTTAAAGTCTGTGTAAAATCTTAGTCATATATTTGTCACAAAAAAATGGCAAGCTGTTCATTTTTTATTTTGGGTCCTGCCACACTTATAGTATAAAAGTAAATCCAGATTGTATGTTTTTGTGTGTGAGTGTGGTGGAGCTTACACTGTGAGCTAGGTCAATAAGACTCTGTTGTTTTCTCACCTCTCAGAGTGACGCGCTTTCTTTCATCAAGCGAGAGTAGTCCTCTCTGCACATGGTTCATTTCATCAGAGTGTGTTTTATCTTGACTGGCCATGACTCCTGAGCAATGATAGTTCAATATGACTGCAAGACTTAATTCCCAGCTCATTGTTGAGACAGCAACTGAACTTAATTTGGTTAAGTTTTTGTAAACATTTTTTTATGTGTGTGTGCATGTATTTACTGACACATGTGAACTCTTTGAACAAAAGTTTAGTATGAGAACATAAAAGTGAACTGGCAGATTTAGAACTTAATGTGCATCATCAATAACATGCAAATTTATATTTGAAGCATTTTGAAAAATATATACTGCAAAAGCAGCGGTGGAGCTACCAAATCTATTTCCAAAACACAGCAAGGAAAGCAATGGCCTTTGTGCCCAGAACTGTCCAATTTCATGAGCCTGCAGAGAGTGCTGTGTTTACTTTACTTTGCATAAAAAAGAGAAATGAATGCTCTGGGTATCCTGTAAAGAGAAACATGAAAGGAATCACCAAGAGTTCTTTAGGCCCTTTCTCTTGTGTTTTGTGTAATGCAGCTTCTTTACCGCCTAGGTAGTTTCTACCATCAGGCTGTTGTTTGAAGTCAGCAGAAGTCAACAATATTTGCTTTTCAGCAATTCTGGCCCACTGTGTCTCTCTGTTGCATTTGAAAGTGTGACCAGTGTGGAGTCTCTATCAGTTTACTCCTTGGAAGAAATAGCTCAAATTCTGTGTCTGGTTAGTCAGACTGATGATGAGGTCCTTGTAAGTGCAGTGTTGGTGCTCATTGTTGTCATGGGGTAAAAAAAAAAAAGATGGACAGCTGTGGTTGGGGAAGGGGATGAGCAGTAATTTGGAAGTTGGACAAAGAGGATGGAGGGTGCAGGAATAGTAGCAGCTCAAACCTGCTGGGGTGCGATCTCACCAAAGCTTCACAAATTGTCCAATCTCAGGCCACCAACCTACCAGAAAAAAAGTGACAGAGGGTATTGAAAGAAAGGAAAACACATACATTTCTACCAGTGCCAGGCAAAATCAGGCAGCCAGGTCCTCAAACCATATTCCCATGTACTTCATTTATTTTTTTTATAGTGTATAGGCTAATTATCTAATACCACTGCTTATGATTATATGCTTTTTTTTGTAGAGTTCAAATATGTCATTTGAATAAGAAACTTTTTATCCTTACCAAATTAAGTCAACCATCTCCTAATAATCATCTTAATAATCACTGTTTATTTAATTATTTATTGTGGCTGTAAAAGATCCCTACATGTGTAAAATAGTCCTAAATTACCTAAATTCAATTTTTTCCACACCAGCAAATGTTAATATTTAATGCCATCTTTTCTATTCAGAAACATGTTTTGTGTGCAAGATCCAGTGCATGTGTAATTCATCTACTTCTATGCTCCTTGTACATAAGGCTACTTCTTTGCAGCAACTCTACATCCATAGAGCTAACTGAATTAACTGCAGACAACCTATTCCCCATATACTTTACTATACATTTGCAATCTTTGTTGATTTAAGTGCTATTTCTAATGGCATTATCCAATGATTCTGTACGAAAGCTGCTCCTTTGCTCCAGTTGAGGTATGTGTGGGTGGGTTAGAGGGAAGGCTGTGAGGCTGCTGAGACCCCAGCGTTATCAGCACCAGATGCAGGTTGACTTCAGAGTTTCAATGGAAGGTAAAGAGAGAGAGGGGGGGAAATTAATGAGAGCCATAAAGCCAGCAGGATAAATAATTAGCCAACTGGTTCTAAGATCCTTCCCTTCATTTGTGGCTGCAAATAATTTCTCTTGGCAAAGTTTGTTTGTCAAATCTGCAGCATGATGCTATTGGCTCATTTTTGTTGCAATTGCAATCACGTGCATTTCTATGTTCACTTGTTGGTGTTTTTTCTGTGCTGCCCCTTCATCATTTGTCATGAATAACCAAGTGACAGGTTTTTCTGTCCTGCCACCGATAATTGGCTGGACTAGTGCTTCCTTCAAATGTGTGCAGCACAGACAGACTTAACAAAAGACAATTCAGCTGTCATAGCGTTCTTCATAAATCAACTGGATGAGGGTGTCATATTTGTGTCCACATTTTGTTTAGAATAATCAGAAAGACATAATGTTGCTTGTATACTAGTGGCTGATGTTTCTCAGCTGAGCTTCTAGAACAGTGTGCGTTGTAAAACACATTTTTGTGTACAGATACAGCACCAGACATGCTTAAAACTGCAGTTCTGTCCAACAACTGATGTAATTTCACTGAACTGATGGTTACTTTGCCATGCCCTTGTCAGGATCAAAGCTAATTTTTGCTGCATTAGAGGACATTTTGTGCAGGTGTACTGTGTGTTGATCTGAAGTGTTTACATGCAGTTCACTCCCTGAGGATTTTGTATTATTGTTGTCACACTATATGGAGCACAGCCGCTTGTATTGTTCTAATACTCCAGCAGTCGGTTTAAAAAGAGCTGAGCAATCACTGAAAGACTTGCATTATCCTCCAGTCTTTGATCGTTATTCATGTTTCAGCGCAAAGTAATCTTCCCCTCTAATCTCTTTCACAGATATAAATAAACAAGTAATGCTCCAAACGAGAGAGAGCACATGAGTGAACATCCAGAGGATTATGGTAATTTATGAATAAATAGAGGTGTTTAAAAATTGTGACTTTTTATTAAGATTGTAATAAATTTGTTTTCACTCCATGAACCAAGAGAAGGTATTAAGTAAATATTATTTCATTCAGATATTCTTTGCGATTAAATGATGAAGTGATGATCTTTTAATGTTTTTTGGCAGATTAAAAAAAAAATTCATTCTGTATTAGCTTTCCAGTTTTACTTACTTGTACTTACTTGTAAATAATGGTATTCTATATCAAAATTCCCCTTGACAATTGTAGAAGATATAAATTCCTCAGATATCTGATGATTGCTTTCCATTTTACATTTTTATTTTGGTCATTCAATTATCTGTTTTTCTATGGGCTGACTATACACTGTCTCCAATCACACGGAGCAGAGCAATTCATAGAAAAACATTGAACTAAACATTTAAACAGTCATTGGTCCAAAAAATGTTTGACAGTGATTTCAAATGTACATATTCTCTAATAAAGTTGTTTGTTTTAGATTGAAGCCTTCTTAGTATTTTTCCAAGGTTATATCTTTACAGAATCAGTGCACAATTAATGTAAAAAAAAAAAAAGATCTGTTTTAGTTTCACCTTAAAGTTCACTACATTAAAGTTTGCATGTAGTATCCTATAAAGAAAATCTCCTGCCTTTTTTAACTGGCTAACACAGAACTCATTGCCAAACATCGCAAGTGAATATGTAAACATAGACTTTTCCCATATACAACCCAATGACAGCGATAAAATACATAAAGCATAGCGACAGTATATAGAAATAACAAATCTTCCAGCTAATGGTTTGGTCTGCTTTTCCGAGCCATCAGCTTTTAACTGAGACTGGTTCATAACCAGTTAAAAACTCCTTGGAGTAGGTTTGATATAAAATGAAAAGCCCCAAATTATTAATACCATCCCAATCAAGATGCCCATATTGCTGATTGATATTTAGTACCGATTCTTTTTGTCATCTCTTTGAACTTGACATTTGGTAAGTCAGAAATCAATTATGTCTCGTTCCCAAATGAAAGGCTGAAAAAAAAAAACTAGTTGAGGACTTTAAAGTCAGACTAGTTCGCCTTTGACACGGCGAATTACAAAGGGAAAGGAAAATCACACTGCATACCTGATCCATAAAAAAGCCTTTGAAATGGATTGCTGGGTGGGATCCAGTCTGGCACAAGTCATGGCATTGATGGCACAGCCCCTGGGCACAGGGATACTTGGCCTGGACAAGACGGTTGCTGGGCCCATATCAGTGGGCACTGGCCCATCCTTTGGGAGCTCCTAAGCCATGCCGTCTGAAGAAGAACTGATGGGGTTGGCAGCACATATGGGCATGCTACGGGTTTTATTTCAGTCAAAAACAGCCCCGATGTTATCGCCTTCAGTCACCGGCACAGCAGCATCAGCAGGGCTGACCGAGATGATTAGACTTCACAGATTAAAAGCCTTCCTGCAAATTAACTTCAAAACAAAAAACATTCTTTGGTTCCATCTGCACTGTTTCTCTTTAGTATCACCATACGTACATCCCAGGTGAACAAATCTAATTGCAAAGCACCATTTCTATCTTCCATGTTGTGTTGAGTTGACTATTTGTTTCAGCTAATTGGAAATTTTACTTTAACCTTGTCTATACATCAGCTTATGATAAATGATATAGATATGATGAGCCTGAATTCAGCTAGCCTCTGCCGTTTTTAAATGGCAAGAAAAAGTTGACAGCTGCAACAGTTTTCAGATGAAGTTCATTTAAAACCATCCACGGGGTAATAAAACTTCCACCTTTGATGAGAAGTTGGAAAGAGTGTTTCACTGTTGGCTTGGCAAAACATTAGACATGGCTGCAGGCAGGCAGGGGCAGGCTAGGGATCGAGCTGTTTTAATAGGGCTCATCCAAAGGTGACTAGAGCACTTCATGCACTGAACCTTAGGTGTGAGCTGGGGCTGCTAGTACATATCTTTTGTCTTTCATTATCTTTATTTCCTTATTATTTTAAATGGCCGGTGTGTGTTTTTTTTTTTCTTCACAAGAAGCTTTTTTGATATCCATTTAGATTGGAGCTTCATTAAAAAACCTCAGACAATGGAGTGACTTCTAATTAAGAAGCGCCGCATCTGGCCCCTGGCACCCTATCCCGTTGTTCCATCTATTTTGCTGGGGAGAATTCATTTGTTTCTTAATTAAGAAAAACACCAATAGCGTGAAAAATCTGCTTATGGTACCTGAATCCTAATTAGTTAAATAGTGAGGGGAAGAGGAAAACACATTCCAGTAGCCCTAGAAATGAACTCAGAGCTGATAAAAATGAACTAACTAGCCTTGCATAAATCGAAGCTGGGGAGAAAGTGTACCATCATTATGGCTAAGACAATATGCAAACTATCTTCAAAGAAATCAAATTGCCGGAATGTTTTCATTTGCATGTATTAACCATTAACATAATGAGGAGAAGTGACATTGGACCCGGATTGTGTGTCTGTTCGGATTGATAACTCTGCTGCATCTGCAAATAGTCTTCTCTGCAAAATTATGCTAGCAGTCAAATCAGTGTTGAACTGTGGAGGGAGAGGGAGAGTGATGGAAGAGTGAGAGAAAGACAGAGACACACACAAACAGAGGGAGAGAGAGAGGAGGCTTTTGCTCTTTTTGTTTTATCAGTGAGCTCTGTTCAAACCTGGTGCAGTGTTGAATCGGAGCCATCATCCTCTGACAGCTATCCTTAAACAGGAAGGGGCTGCGAGTCATTGTCTCTAAGGCTCTGCAGAAAGCTGTGTGTGTTTCATCTGTGTGTGATTGGGGGCAAGGGGATGTGCCCATGTGGCCGCGTGCTGGAGACAGACCTCAAGTGGGCACACTTCACACACTTCACCCCCCCCCCCCCCCCCCCCCCCCACACACACACACACACACACACACGCGCACACACACACACAAACACACACACACCTCGTACATATCAGACACGCACACACAGGCCTGCACACAGACTTGTGCAAACATGTGCCCCCCCCCAAAAAAACAAAAAAACAACACACACACATCTTAGTGCTTCCAGGATACCAAAGACTCACTTATCTGTTCCGTAATGTTTCAACATGGCCCACATTGGCGAGTTGGTGGGCAGCCAGCCAAATGTACTGTGTGCTCTCCTACTGCAGGCATCATACAACAACTGTCTTCAATATTCAAATAATTTTTCCAACATGCTTCTTCCCAGGATCAGCCTCTTAGGTCGAATTATTCAATTAAGTGTCTGTTTATTACTGATACCAAAGCTGTGTGGCGGGTCTACTTATCACCTTTTTTGCAGATTGGTGTTCTTGCAGAATACCACCATAAAGATTGCCTTGGCTGTAATTAAAATGGCAGAGAGACAAATTTGGCGCAGGGCTAAGACATGGGGAAATGAAGGTGGTAGGGGGAGAATTGCAGGGGCTATATTCTGTCATCCAATGGAAGAGTCGAAACTGTGGCACCGCTGAATTTTGGTCAGAACACTACTGTACACCACATCGGGGCAGGTATATGAAAGGTAAAGAAGGAAACTTATGGTGCTTGTGTTGTCATCATGAGGCCTTTTAGTTCAGAGAATGATTAGGAAAAAGAGTAGCTACTTTAAGACTCTTGGTAAATCAAGCAGAATTTAGGAGTCGGTGATAGTTAGTGTTGCAGAGCGGATGCATCCAAACGACAGCCGGGCTTGCATCCATCCACAGGGCTGTGTGTTTGATGAGATATTGGCAAGCTATGGGGACACGTGTTCCTGTGCCTCGTGGCAAACATACCTTTCACCGTCTTTGACTCCACCAGCCTGTGTGACTTCTCAGAGAAAAAATATGAAAGAAATCAAAGCGCCAATAAGCTGAGGGTGTTAAGCCTGTGCGGAAAAAAAGAAAAAGAAAGACCCTAGCGACTTTGGATTTTGACAGAATCTTCATGCGCTCTCTGACAAAAATTTGCATTGTTATCAGAGATAACTAGTGATGTTTTTACTTGGTAGTACATTTTTGTGAAATATGTAAAATGTAAACCGAGCCTCTAACGATCCCCTTAATGACGAGGATCTTGCTTTTTTTTCCTCCGAATCGCGTCTTAGCGGCTTCTCAGTGCAGGGTGTCTGATATCCGAATATTAAAAGGGAGTTTCAAGCTCATCTGCAAATGTGATTTGCACATATCACACTTCTGCAGTCGTCAAGCTGCTTCATCGCCAAGCTTCTGAGCAAAGAAGGCTGGGGAGGGGAGGGAGAAAAAAGAAAAAGAAAGATGCACATATGGGTTGCTATTGATGTATTCCATTTCTGACCTAATTTAAATCCTTGCCAGGAAGCTCATATGCATACTGTACATTTGCTAAATTACAAAGTGTAAACCTTGCCTCCTCACAGAGACAGGTGTAAACATCAATGTTGTCATAATGCATCACAAGTAAATATGATAACGGTGCCATGCTGCAATAGAGCACAAAATAATTTGGACATCATTTTGATGCCTGAGGGGCCCAGGGGAATGCCCTGCAGAATGAAGGTGGCCCATTGACATGCTATACACGCCAAGATATAATTATTGCTGCCTGTCTTTGTTCCTCCCAAGCTTCCTCTCAGAGCACTAGTAATTTGCTTGTGATATTTTGGTATTCTTTAGAATTGAGTTATTCTCTGTGGACTTGAGTATTACATGGTTTAAATGAAGATGCAAAGAAGTTATTCTAATGCTACATTCCAAGATCAGAAATAAGCATTGATGATATCTATTGGAATAGATTAATTATCAGCTGATATTAGCCTAATGCTGTTATATAGCTACTATATATATTTGTATCAGCATACATGTTTTCCAATATGCATATATTTGACTGTTCTTTTTCAATTCAAAAACGTACTTAGAAGTGATGTTTTATTTGAACATAAACAGGGAATTAAGAACTTTTTTCCTGCAAAGCACTTCCTTGGTAACAATGTTTTTATATTGATCTATTTGTGTGCAAAAACTGCAGGTTTAATACTTTGATAAAAACAAAAAAACTTAAAAATTGACATTGTTTTAAAAATTCCCTAAAGTACATCTGGATTCAGGAACTGCAAACATAACACCATAACAGGAAAGTTGATGCAAGTAGACGGACGCTATTTGTAAAGTCTGATTTTATAATTTATGTGAGATTCTGACACCTAAACAACTTCTGTTCCTTCCCATTTCGGTTGTCATCGCTTGCTATCTGTGCGGAACATTGCTGATAATAAGGGCAATGCCAGAATATCTTTAGGGTATGCAATGTGTGGAGCTGCGGTTTGTTGTCATGATAATCCCCTCATTTGTAATGTCGGGATCAGCAGGTTACGGCTCTCCACTTGACTGCCATGTCAAGACTTGGGACTGGCGAGGTGGATTGTCATTTCTGAAGCAATATTTTGACAGCGCCTTCACTTTACTCGTATGCTTCAGCTCAAAGGTCAGAGCTGTGCCACTTCCATTTACTGTGTGTGAACACTCATTCCCTCAGGAGCTCTCTACATCTCCCCCTGCAGTCTTTCTGTCTGACAAACACGCATGCACATAGTCTGCCTCTCAGCCTCCCACAATTTAACTCACTTGTTTTTTTAGATAGATGTCAAGGCTAGTCCCACGTAGAGCTTTATAGAGGGCCTAAAGCTGCCAAATTGAAGGGCAATTACAACTTATAAACCTTTATGATAGAGTAAAAGAAAAAGGCAGCACTATTCAGTTTAGCTCACTGCAATACCTCTTTCTCCTCCTGCAATCATTCCAATTAGTGTACCGCAAAGACAAACACCTCTCCTTCAGTCAGCGTGGTTCTGGCTTACCTCATATCACACAGACATTGCTGGGGTTTTTTTTTTTAACATAGCCAAGTAGGATTGTAACTACTGCACAATGTCTGAAAGGTGTAGCTGTCATCCATTTTTCTGTGTGCTTAGTGACACTTCTCATACACTCAGGCAGGTAATGTCAACCAAATAAGGCATGTGTCAGTAATACAAAAAGACATTGTTGCTGCTCTTTTGTTACCTGCTCTGCCAGCTATCATATAGAAAGTGATGGAGTGACGGTGTTTTGGAGTACCATGCAGCTTCCAGAGCCCCAGGGGTATTATGGGTGTAAATCTCCCTCACACAGTTCTGCTCAACGCCAGGGAGAGCATCATCATTAACTGGAGCAGATGGGGGGCTTCAGCCCTGTTTTTCTCTCTCCTCTGTCCGCCTGTACTGCTGGAATCTGGTTTGATACAATGGGAGAGGAAGTAAGCAACAGCCAAGCTTAGAAAATGAATGATGAAATCCACATGAAATCAGATGAAAGCTACAGTGCACACATAAGAAGGAAATCTGATTCATCATTTATTTGTGAAGTGATAATAGTGGAGCTTTGCTGAAGTGTGTGTTCTGTAAAGTCTGTGCTCTTTGTTTTGGTTTCAATAAAGTAGCACATGAGATGGGCTGTAACTTCCAGTGAAGGCTCACCATGACAAAATAAGATGTCATGTATTGAAACAACAAGAATTCAATACAGCTATTATAGTAATGTGTTATTGAATTAAGAAATATCTGATGCAAATATATCAAACATTCAAGATTTTAGGGTTTGCAGTGTGACCTTGAATTATTAGTTATGTTATAATCTAATTTTTGCCTGACAAAGAAAATACATTTAAAGACTTCCTCCTTTGTTCTGAGAACTTGTGATAGATGTTTGTGGTAGTTTTGTTTCTGTCCAGTTTGATGAAAACAATATATTTGAATTTTAATGACTTTTATGAACTGTTTAACCATTATATTTTGCACTCTTTAACTACACTGTTTTCAATATTTTCCATACATACATGTTCTTAGGCTCTTAATGTCTATGAGGACACACAAACTAGTCAACCTTTTATAAGAAATCTTTTTTTAAGTCTGTGAATTAAAAATTAAATTTCAAGTATACGCAACAACGCAGCAGATTACCATCATCAGATATTTCATAAAGAGCCAATATCCAGGTGATATATCAGTTTAAGCCTGATTCCATGCAGCTAATCAGTGCAATCATTTATCAATGAGGGGTATTTATCTCTAGCAGCCACTAGCTCTCCATTGATGCAGCAGTATTTAACAGTGTGCTAGAGGCCTGCTATCCAGGGAGCTGTGTGTGTGAGTGCATGTGTGTGGTGTCTGAAGCACTGGCAGAATTCTAATCTTCCAGCAAGAAGCTTCACATGGCCAGATCGAGAATTAGAAGGGAGGCTGACAGGGGGAGGGAAGGGGAGGAGGAAAAAACCCATCTCGGTTTGTGTTTTAAAGGACAGTGCTTTGAATGTCATTTGACAATTTCCTTTTAATTAGAAGTAATTTACAGAAAGATGCCCACCAGCTAATCTTTACAGGATAATTAACTTCTATTTTCTTTACTTTTAATTAAAAAGTGGAAAAGATTTAGCTGATCCATAAAGAATTGTTCTTTTGAAATGTTCATCAGACTTCACACTTCTTTTGGCATTGGTAATATTTAGATCCTATCTGCTTCTCACAGTCTCCACTGAGTTATTGCTATGATTTTCTACCCCTTATCCGAGGTATTAAGAAGTGGAACTATCAATAGTGGAAATAGGAACCAGAGGAGAATTAGAATTGAATTAATGAAGAATTTATTGCAAAAGGAACCCCCAATCCTTCATAATACTGGAATGGAATTGACATCTTAGATATATCCATTTCATAGAAATTCCTTGATTGGAAAATATTGTTTTATCTATTATTTGATACAGTAATCATTTTGCTTTTTCTGAAGGCTCCTCATTACATTCTTTGAACAGTCACTCAACTAAAAGATAATTGTTGCAGAGGCAGTTTTTGCTATTACTATATTTCTATTTCAGTCCCCTGAGACTTGTGCACCCCTACCTCTCAGATTAAACAGCCCCATTATATTTATACGTTGAAAACACAGAGAAGTGTTTGATGCTGCTAAACGATGGAAACCCCATCGGCCTCATCAGGACTGGTGGAGAAAAAGTATTTTCTTGCCACTGTTAGCTCCTTCCAAAAGACTTTACTTAGTGGAGATAAAGTGAGCCAATATGAGGTGAGCATGCAGTAGACAGAGCTTCCACTCGTCTGCAGACGAGCCAGTGGCTGAAGATGGATGCCCCCACTTAACCATGATAGCTCCCTGGAGGAGCCTCAGTCAATGGCTTCATTAAAAGTGAACGTTCTGGTGAAAAGCTCGCTTATAAACCAGTAATTAAGACCCCACATATTTTACCTGCTTTGTTTCAGCTGTCACATCTGGTGTACAGGCACATGGTTAACTTTTATTTCCTTATAAGTAACAAAATGACACTAATAAATCATTCAGTTAGAGGACAAGTAAATGTGCAACAGGAAGGATTTAAAGATTCTCAAATACAGCAGCCTGGTAACTTAAAAAGCATTTGTTTGCGAGGGCAACTTTTTGTTGCCCATGCACAGCAAATATTACCCTGCAAAAGATGCATAAGCTAGGCCCATAGTAATTTGAGGACTGGCTTTGTGACTTTTATGGACCAAACCTTGTACCAGTGTCCACTTGGATTTGTGTGAATGTGTTTGTAAACTCTAGAAAGGCAAGTACAGGCAATAGAGTGAAGCAGGACCCAGCTAACTCCACAGAGAAAATGGCTGGCATCTGCTGAAGCCCTCGGGCATGCTCAGAGGTGCCTCCAGCATTTTAATGGCATAGTCAAATGCCAGCATGTTTTTATGCCTTTCCAATTTAAATTCATTGGATAAAGAAGTAAGAGCGTGTTTTTCCCCTTCAACAGTCCAGACAGAAACACTGGGCGCAACAACACAGAACTTAGAAACTCTGCAAACATGATGGGATCCAACGTTGTGTCTGATTGGAAAAAGATACTTGACTGGAATAATGTTAGCAGTTTTTGAGAAATGTGATTAAAAATAAATGTCTGTCTTAGATATTTTTTTTCTGAATCTGTGTCCATTAATCTGGAAATAGTGATATTCACAGCAATCTGTCTTTTTCAGCTGGTGTGTGTCAGTCTAACTGCATGAAGCATACATATACAGTCATGTACATTTTGTGAACCATGTAGATGAATGATTGAAATTGATTAGATTTAGATGCCTTGTCATTTTTAGCACTGCAACCTCACAAAACCTTGATTAATTCATATGTGTATGTGTTTTACAAGGATGTGAATACATTTATTTATCCACTCGATGAACTAGCCCTCCCTTCTTTTCACCGCAATTTTTAGCAGAGCATTGATGCTGAGTTCTCAAGCAGTTTGTTGACTGTTGATTGTAAGTGCCTGAATTTAGGAAGGCAGCCATTTCTAATCATGAGAATTACATTGCTTAGCAACCGGAAAATCAAGTTAAACAATACCATTGCTTATTCTTGGTCACAGATTGCAGCTCTGAAAACACATCGGTCTTCACTGAAGCTGTTCCCCACTCCTCCCAGAATACACACAAAAATACACACACCTGACACACAAACGCACGCGCGCACACACACACACACACACACACACACACACACACACAAATTAGCCATTCACAGACAATACACAAAATGATCGTTTACTTTTAATTCATAGTCTTCAACATGGTCTTTTTTTTTGTTACGTTTAGGCATTATTAAAAAAAGGAAAAATGATTTGAGGGTTTCTGTACCATATTAAGCTATAAAGAGCTACATAAATTGTATCTATTTCATTAGAGTGATCAAGGATTAAATTATAGCCTTCAGCCCTGTTACATATACTCTAAGTCTTCTCCAAGGCTGAGGGAGCCCCCTGCTTCCCAAAGGTCATTAGAGCTAAGGAGAATGGCCCCCAGTCTCTCTGCGTCTCTCTCCACTTTCTTCTCCTACTCCTTCCTTTCTCCTTCATCCATCTCAAGCCTTTATGCAAGATTAGACAAATTGTTATTTCTATTTGAACACTGTTCTGTTGGAGAGAGAGTAGCGTACTTACCCATGTTTTTCTCCGGCTGTGGAGTTAAACATGTGAAAGTGTAGCGACCTAACTAGCTAACTTGAGACAAAGTCTATATTTTAATATTTCCTCCCCCGCAGAAGTTTGAAGAGTCTTACAGACTATGTGTTTACCTGAAGTGAAGAAGGCCCAGTATCATTGTTGTCACAAAGGGCCACAGTCACAGGGAGACAGGGAGTGGAGTTGGCAGGGACTGAGCCGTATGGCCCTGTTGGATTTTAGGGCTGCATTACGCATTCATGTTTAGTCTCAGGTGCTACGTTTTATCCCCAGGCCAGCTTGGACACAATTTCAATGAACCTTTTGGATGAAAAACTGTATAGGTGTGAGCAAAAATGATTTCCATGCTTATAGAGATCTGCCGCTTTGTTCTGTCAGATTCAATTACCTCACCTCTAATTATGGTGCTATAGAGGAGGCTGGGTTTGTGATCCACACATCACACTGTGGAGCCTGCTGATAATGTGAGGTATCGCTATCACAGCCCGGCCACAAGCTCCCCACATTGCGGATGGCTGAAAACACATTCCATGGAATACAGTTTTGCACATCCACACACTTGTGTGGATATGCAAAGTCATTAAGGGCTTTTTTTTAAGTTTTACTTACCAGGGCAAGGAAAGCGCTTCATGTGTTTTTCACTTCCTGTTTTTATTCCATTAAGGCACAGGCTCATTTACAAAGAACTAACCAAAAAAATGTGCTTATTTACAGCTACTTTGTCCGTTCTCCTCTCTTTCCTGCTCCCCTATCTCTGTGACTCATTAATCCTCTGTCCATCATATGGTCTCAGAGTATCACCCCATTTTATAGACTCAGTGGGGGCATTACCATGTCCCTCTCCGGAGCTCCACTCCGCATGGCCGATCCCTATCAGACAGAGGCCATGCCATGAACAAAAGAGCCACTGTGATCAAGCCCGCTTTCAGCTAAACCAATGTCTCTATTAGCATTGGCTGCTCCTGCTCCATGATTGTTTGAACAGGGCTATGATTTTTCTCTGTAGTTGATGGAGGAAGAGTCTGATGAATGCAGATGATACAGTTCAGGGCGAGAGTGTAGATGACTGAGCTCTGGGATACCTGGACACTGACTGTGAACAGAAGATCAGACAGGGTGCAGTTTCCTTAAGTATCCTCCTAAAATGAAGTAGTAGATGATTCTTTAGGTTGGGATGATTTTGCAAACCAAGCCTTTCAAAATGTAGTTTATGAGTTAACACTTAAACAGAACAGCTGTGAGACCTAATAGTGTAGATGATTAAGACTGCAACTCATAATTACTTTCTCTACTATTCTAATGATGACTTTGATTGCTAATTCCTAGTATAGTCGAGTGGTTCCAAATGTTTTTTTGCTTGTGACCTCTTAAAAGGACTCATCACAGGTTATAGTGCATTAATAATGATTATTTAACAGTTTAAACAAAAAGTTATTTAATCTTAAGGACATTGACTGTAGAAAAAGTGTTTAAATATCAAGTTTTACAAGGATAACATCTGAGAGAAAGAGTGATTTTTTATTTTTATGTAACAGAATTATTTCTATTCACTTGTCTGAGCAAAGCAGCATATTTCAATCTTATATAACTCAATTTTTTTCAAAACTTACATTGTGCACATTTCTCTTCAGTCGATTTGATGTTCTCGTAACTCAAGTTGCTGCTATACTTTCCATCCACAGAGCACTTTGTTGGATGCACAGTGGGATTTGTAGTTTTTAGTAAAGGTATTCAAATATTTTTGGAAAGCAACTGTTTCTTCTGTTAGGTTTTAAGTACATCGGGTATGTTTTTAAGGCTTGCATTTACAAAAAGCAATTTAATGCTAATTTATTTCTCTTTTATTCAATTGCAATATCTTACAGACATAAAATTAATGTCCATATATGTTTCTAAAAAGGTCTTAAGTTCAGTTCCCATGTAAAATTCCTTTTTTTGGTATTCAAGCTGACTAACCCTACATTCGCAATGGTGTCATTGGCCATCTGAACTCCAGAGGAGGCTTGATAAAAGGGTGAAGCAGCAGACATTCCTCTGGCCCAATTCATCAGCAGAACCTATAGAAATGCACCAACAAGCGTGGGTCACACAGTGAATGTGACAGGATTTTAAACAGTACACAACTAAATATAGCAGGACGGCCACTATCAGAAAATGAGTTAGGAGTGTGGTGCAAGTCGTTTAGAAAGTCATTATTCTTATCATTGCTGTCTCTGAAATAATTTCAGGTCTCTCCATGCAATGAATACTGTATAATAAACTAAACATGTGAGAATACGCACAAACTTTCATAATCTACATGGTCTCTAAGAAGTAGCCATCAACCATCCTTTAATGTCTCTTACTGGATGGCGTATTTAATTTCACCATATTCAGTAAGACCCGCAGTATCTCTATCAGTTTGAAAATGCTCCATTTAGTTACTATCTGTTCGAGTAGGGAAGTGAGATGCCCTTATTCTGAGTCTATTAAACCTCAATTCTATCTCATCTTATCTGCCTAATCTTTGTGTCTTATTGACCATGAAGTTTATCTTTAATCTCCCTTTACCCTTATTATCTCACAACACTGTAGGTCTATTTTCTATGGTGCAATAGTGCTGCTGTATTTGCCCACAACAGAGGAAGAATCGTTTAGTTGTACACACAGTTCTTATTCAGCTGTGTAATGGAATGTGTACAGAGTGTGTGTATAGAAATGTATTTCCCCGCTTTCTTTCACACTGTCTTCAATTGCCTTGGCAGGATTTTTTTAACGCCAGTCATACAATCTCCCCTTGATACTGCGATATTTATCTCTCAGTATCATCTTAAGCGATGGTAGACTCATCGAGTCACTTCACGCCTCACTTCACTCCAGCAAATCAGCAGAAGGCATCAGATAAGATCATAAAAATGAAACCTTATTTAAAAGCAGCACTCTGCCTCCACAGTGTCTATTAGAGATCTGTGTGCTAATTCGTTTCATGTCCAGGGCTCCTGCAGATGTAGGCTTCTACAAAGGAGTAATTTATAAGACTAATGAAAAGAGCAAGCAGTTTGTGGACATCAGGGGGGTCTTTTATGAGACTTACTGAAAGAAGAAAGAGGAACAGGAGAGCACCACCAGCTGAGGGGCTCACTCTTGCTACAATAAAACAAACACATTGAATGGTGTCAAGAGGATATCAGTGCACTCTGTTTGAGCTCCAGGATAATGCACAAGGGACTGTATTATAGTTCATGGATGATAGGCAGAAATCCACAGCATCCACATCTATTAGGCAGCAGGTTTCAATTTAATATGATTATTCAGTTCAGTTTATTAAGGGAGAGTATATAGGTTTAATGTTTAAAGTGCATTTTTTCGAAAATAAACTAACCTTAGAGTTAAAGCGTTCCATCACTTTGCTTTGGTAATTCACGTGTAGACATTGGAGAATAATTCTGGTTTGGAAGAGGAGTTGTGCAAGGTGCACATTATTTCAATCATGTTCAAAGGCAGAATGAGATGTTTTTTAGTACTAATATATTCAGGTAGCAGTACAGTAATTCCATCAACACCCTTGATTGAAGCAAAATGGTAATATGCAAATACCAAAAGAGATGCACAGCTACAAGCGAAACTCTGAAATCATTTAGATTTAAAGAAATAATATTGCACAGAGGGTGGAAAACATTAATCACTTGGAAAAGTGTCTCCTTTAAGATTGCACTGGTGTATTACCCGGAGGCATGGAATGTAAATGGAAAATCAACATTGTACCCTATGATAAGGCTAACAAATTAATAAAAGTATTTTCTTTTCTCCTCCCTTGTGGATGCCTGTACGAAATGAACTTTTTTTTCCTTCTCCCTATTATCTGTGAGAGGTTTAGTGTTGCAGGTTGCAGGATTAAGGTGGCACTCACCTTGGCTGCATGTCAGCTTGTTTTTCAGACTGCATACAGCCTCAAAAGGTTTTCTTAGTACGTGCAGACGTTTGTAAAACATTATTAGACATTATCTTTGTCTATACTGAATGTCTTAGTAGGGCTATGAGTTGGATCTGCATATACAGTATCTTAAAAAAATAAAAAAGGAGAAAGAGAGTGTGAAGGATATGATGAAACTGTCAAACATTTCCCCTGTGTGTGTGTGTGTGTGTGTGTGTGTGTGTGTGTGTGTGTGTGTGTGTGTGTGTGTGTGTGTGTGTGTGTGTGTGTGGTGGTGTGTGTGTGTGTGTGTGTGTGTGTGTGTGTGTGTGTGTGTGTGTTCCCCTCAGGTCCTCTGGAGGATGGCCTGGAGGAAGAGGAGGAGGAGTGCATCTCTGAGGAGAACGAGCTCTTGGCCAAAGATGAGTTCTCAGTGGAGGAGAACTTCTCTGCAGAGTTTGAGACTGAGAATATGGGCTGTGAAGACATGGAGTACTTCTGCAACAAAGGTGAGGCTCAATAATGTATCCTATCCTAAACCAAAATTTAAAAGCCATTATCACCAAGCTGTTTACCATGCTCTTTTTAATACCTTATCTAAGACAATATGTTAAGTTTCCAACATCAAAAATAAGTTAAACTCCTGCCAATAGTGTCTAATAAAATCCCTCAACATGTTCAAATCAAACCTGGCAGAACTTGTATCCGTATGAGAATTTCTCCAGCATCACTGCCTAGAGTTGAAACTATCCAATTTGATATTTGATCCCAGCACTCCACCCAAGAGCAGTGGTTTGATCTGAGAGAGAGATGGCATCAGCAACACTGGCTCTCCCTCTGTGATAGTGCTGTGAAGGTATGCTACGATACACCAATGCACTGGAGAGCATAACATTTCCCTTTGAGCCAGCGCTAAAGCTCTGTGAACACTCAGCAGCACCTGCTACTGCTTGGAGGTCCAGAACTATAAAGTGCCTTAGCATTGCCAAATGCGCCCAAGTCCTCTTTGAACTCCAATTCAATTAGATTGCTTCTTTGTATGTTTGTTTCATTTCGGTCACACCTTGCCATCACAGGAGCTAATTTACGCTCTGCTCCAGGTTACAGTGTGAAGATGACAGACCTGTCCCGCCTCCCTCCCTACCACCCACCCACCACCCACCACCATCACTACCCCTTTCTACCCCCCGGTCGTGTTGCTTTCACTACCCCAGGTGTCCCCGTCCCTACTCTTACTGGTGCACGGATGCTATAAATTTGACTTTTTAATGAAGTACCAATGCTTTGAATGTCTGCCTCTTCCTTCTCCTTTCAAAGGGAAAACATTTTTGAATTATTTCTTCACACTTCTAAACTGATGTGCCTCATGGGATTACATTATTGAAGAGAAATAAATCTTTCATGTTTCAGGTAGGCTATGCCCCAGTAATCGTATCAATAATGTTTTTCTTTTGTTCTTTGGGGAAGTTGAACAGCGCAATTGTTGAGAAATTGCAATTACCAGCTACGCCTCATTGGCTTTACCCTTTGTATCCCTCATAATGTGTTCTTCAACAAACTTCAAAGTAGAATGAATTGTCAAGTAAAAAGCCGTTAGCTATGAATTAGATGCTGCAGTACACACAAAGTTACTGCAAGGGGTGAAAAAGTATACTTCTGGAAATCTTCAAAGAAACTTGTCAAAGACGTTAGATATTTCCATTGTTTGGGATAAAACCATGTGAGGAACAGGGCTTTAAATCTCCTCTCCATGTTTTTGAAAAAAGTCAACATTAAATAGCGATCCCAATGTCAAATACTACTTTTTTTGGGACACTGGTAATCTGTTCCTTGTCAAACACAAACCCATACTAGTCCGATTTTTTATTACTTTACCATCTAGGCTTACAGTAAGTCTACTGTTGCCTCATAAGACCAAAATGATGTACCAACCAAATTTCTATATTCCTCATTGCAAGTTGTGCACAACCATCAGGTGTAGCCATTTTCTCCATGATCCCTCCTCAATTAGATCTCTTTAAAACTGATGTCAGCGTGGCTTTAATTTTCCCCACTTCGTAAAACTGCTTTGAATTAACAGGACGCAATCCTGGCAGCATTAAATGGTTTAAGTGTGTTATTCCTCGAATATAGGAGGAAAAAGAGAGCCCCCTTGATTAACTAAACCCTCTCAAATGTGATGGCTTGCTGTAATTAGTCCTGTGCGGACTTGAACGTTGGGTTTTAATGCAGCCACTCATCCCATGGCCTTTATCTTCTGCTGCTTCCCGGAGAATAAGGTCTCCCGTGTAAGGTTCCTCCACTGAGCAGTGACTCTCTGGTCTTAGCTTAGCCTTGTATCTGTGTAGTCACTCTCTGAAATGGGCTTGTCAGGGGGACCTAAAACCTCCATTAAAAGTTTCAGTCTATAATAGGTATTAAAAAGCTGTACGAATACAAAGAGGAGTACCAATTTTCATTAACATATGAAGCACTTATTAACTTTGATCAGAGTGCGGTGAAGTAGCAAAGCTGCTTAAAGGCGCAAAGGTCAAGAAGTTGAATGCCACCAAAGACTCAGTCATTTGCCTTACCCTTGCAGAAAAGGGACTCCCCAGATAAGTGCAAGGAGCACCTTGTCATCCCATCTCGTCCTGAGGCTTGGGGACCTCTAAACTAGGCGATGGTTGACTCCACAACCTGTTTAGTTAATGATGTTGTGACTCTAAATGGTTGCAGTTGTTTACATGTGGTTTATATGATGCCATGTGTATTTGCAACATAAATATGAAGCTAATTGATGCTAAAAACCTGCATTCATCAGACAATAAGAGCACCAACACATTATCTTTTCTGTCAAAGACTCAGGTGTATCAGTCGTTTCAACTGTAGGATTGTGACCCCTGACATTCTGTAACTAAATGAGTCGAGACAATTTCAGTCTCTAGAAAAAAATGGATTCATTTATTATTATAAAGTTAACTTTGTATTGCAGCACAATGATTTTTTTGGCTTTCTCACCACTTTCTTCCTGTTACCTGCCACTTGGTATGAAAATCACTTAATAATTGTTTTAAATTCAATTTTGAGGTACTTTTACAACACTTTTCTTAGATCTTTATTTTCCAGTACTCTCAACTGCAACTCCATTACATTTGTGAGGTAAATCATTTAAAAGTTGCTGGTTACTTTGAAGATTTAGATTCTAGATACAAAATATACTTGAAACTAATGGCAAATTATGTGTTTTATGGATTAAATCATTCAACTGTATACACTACAACATGTCATGTACTGCTTTTACTTCTGTCACAAATGAAGATCACTTGTAGCAGAGCTACTCTGGTGCTGTGGTTTTACTGCTTTCACTAATCTGACTGCTTCCTCTGCCCTCCTTAATTTTGTTGCAACCATTTATGGGGCTCATGACCCCAGGGTTGGGAACCAGTCATCAGTAATGTAAATAAAGGGAGGATGAGTCCCTTGTCAGTGACTCTCAACATGAAAATGACATACAATGTGAACTTAATATTTGTCAGAAAGAATAGCTAAAGTGAAGAAATGCTGTTTTAAAATAGGCTAATAGAAATAAGAAGGGTCTGGCTACTATTGGTACTGTTAAAGAAAAGGTCAATTCACAAGAAATAACCTTGGATTCATGCGTTTAGTACAGAATCTAACCTCATGCTTGTGGTCGAACAATTTCACATTTATGGAGCTTTGCTTGTGAAGAGCCCACAGTTAAAAGTGATGATTCCACAGCAAAGATTTATACTCTATTGACACACCTGGCTCTTTAATTGTGAGAAAGATACATCTTTTATATGCACTGAGCGGCACATTTTTTACTGAAATTGTGAAATTTCACCTTGCTGTTTTACCCCCTCTTTTATTGTTGGCCAACTGTGGAGTTCAGCAAGAGGTGTTAACCCAAGCTGCTCCCTTTGTGAAATTCAAGTTTTGTCTGAAGGCAAATGAATTCTTTGTTAGCTCTGACGGTAAATTTACATGTAATTTCATGCGGCTCTTTTTTAAACATGAAACACAATTTTTTGAATTATATTACTTTTTTCAGCTTAAAACTTAATCCTGATGTTGTTTCGAGTGTTAATGTCAAGATACATGAAGCAAACTTGATAGAAACATTTTGCGGTCTTCTGCACTTACTTACTGTTCATAGCCTAAATTTCAATATGGGTAGAATTGTTTTATCAATGAAGTGATGAGTAAAAGCTCAGAATTCACATGCAGGACTGAAAATATAAAATAACAAACTCACCTTGACCCAACACATAACCTCTCAGTGAGTAATTTGACTTGCAGTGGTCAGAGACAGAGTAACAAACATAAAGTACCGGAATTAATTACGGCACTCTTTGTGTAACACAGAAGTCATGAAAATCTCCAGCCACAGTGGTGGAAGATCTCCTTGGCACTGTCTCAAAAGCTGCCAGTGCCCCGATTCCCCAAATGGTAAATGAGGAATTTTAATGCACAGTTGATGCTGGAGAATATGGGCAAATGCTAATTTGTGGTGCGATAAGATGAATCGAGTCATCCCTTTAGCCCCATTTGACTCAGTGGAGGAAATTAATCATTAATGTTTGTTAAGTATGACAATCTAACTGGGCCAGATCTACATGCTCAGAGACTGAGGCAGAGTGAGATAAAGACCCAGGCTGCAGACAGGGAGGAAAACTGCCAGATTCTGTAATGATGGGAATTTATTGGCATTTAAAGAGACAGTGGCAAGGCATTTCACTAATAGCCTCCCTCCATTGGAGAGACCTGCCTGCTACCAATTGCATGCAATTCTAAGTTATTTGTCAGATAGCAGAGAAGTCTTACAGCTATGCTTGACTTTGGTGACAGAGCTTTCTTCCTTGAATTGACTTTATCTGTTGCAGCATAATCTGCATCCACAACCAAATATGCAACATCAACTGACTAGCATTACCACAGCTTCGGGGATAATGGGCTTACCCCCTTAAAATTACATTTAAAATGTATTTCTAAGTGCAAATATTTGCAAGAATAAGATGGGTTTAGAAAAATGTTAGGAGGTCAAAGTCATCAACCCTAGAATTTAATAACGTATATTACTGTGCACTCACATACGAAGCCTTAACAATATTTTTACTTAATTTTTTTTCACGCTTTGTGACCTGTCTCTAGATTTAATTTTAAGGATTAGAGGGTTTCTTAAAGTTGCCCATGAGAGATTGACATTTTCAAGGGCTAACTTAACAGAGACAATGCTAAAAGCGAGAGAAAAAGCCAATATGACTTTGTTCCTACCTTGCTCCAGGAGTTGTGTGTGTAAATCGCCTATAAGCTTATTGACCTGAATGCATAGCACGCTGCGTGTGACTGTGATTTGGCTAGAGAGCTGTCCTTTGATAGAGCAGCGATAGGGCTGATTTTAACAGCTCACTGGCTCCTCTTGCATGCCTGCCAACCCTGCACTCAGCAGGCTGCCTCACCTCGACTCCCCATTCCTTCTGTTCTGTTCAGCCTTTTCTCCCTGGACTTTAAGTATCTTCATTTGATTGTGCAGGGAATGGAACCTTCACCAGATGTAAATCATGATTAAGGCGATATAGAAAATCCATAAGTCTATAACACAGCAGAGTTAAATTACTTAAAATATGCCTCTGTGAATGAAATTGAGCTCTTCGGTCAGTGTATTTCTTCATCAGAAATGTCAAAATTCCAATTATTGTTTTGAACCATACAAATTGGTCCCAAAATCTCTGTACTCCAGGTTTTATCAAAGCAAACTGTAAGAAAGGAGTATTGTGCCAACACTTCCTCCTCTGCTCTGCTTTTTCTTGTGACATTTGTGCAGAAAACTTCATCAAAGCCTTGTGACATTGTTCCCTGTGAGGCTGCCTGGGTGATTGTGTTTAAAATGCATTGCAAACTGTGTTAGATAGAAGGCAGAAAATCCTTAATCACTGCTTAATTAAGGAATCATCTTGTAGCTTCATTTCCCGGGCTGTAATTAAACACTTCCAATACGTTTCGTTACAGGGCTTAACATGTTCGCCTGAGATCAAGGTAGTGCCTTTAATGTTATCTCCCCAGCTTTTTTAAACTCCGCTCCATTGGAAGGAACTGTTGATATACGCCTTTGTTATCCTCGTCATAATACGAGCCTAGTATGCTAAAGAGGTTCTCTGGGCCCAACAATAAATGGTGGGGGAATTTAGTTAAGTGAGCTCCTTGATTATATACTGGGAAAGGCAAAGAAGTGGGGGAGAAATTGCCAGCTAAAGCAGACACTTGCATAAGCAAAACTGGGTCATAATGACCTCATGTACTGTAAGTAGATCATTCCTGCAGACTTCCCTTCAGCATCACTTTTTTGGTATACATCTTCTCTTATATTGCAAGGCAGAAAACGGAAATCCCTTTGGCAATGTTTGCTACCTTCTTTGAAGTGAGCCATGTTAAAAAAGCTAAACAAGCATGGTGTGTGTGCCTGATGTAGAGATTAACCTTACTGAGGACGGACAGAGCTCCAGTGAAGTATTGTGTGTCCCGTGGCAGTTGTCACTTGAATTGAGATAACTAACACTCTGAAATGCTTTCTGGAAGCTGGGGAAAGGGGGGAGGGGGGCAGATGCAGACATGGTAAACAGCCAAATAACAACATATGCTTTATTTGTTTTCTGTCATAATTGGTGATGTGATTTTTATCTAAATTTTGTATAAACCCCATCTGAACAATAGTGTCCTGGTCAACTGATAATCTAAATATTTTTATCTTAACATTTATTATTTAATCCCCGGTGAGAGTATAAAGTTTGAAAATCCATTGTAGTACTGTAGGCCTGTCCTTGATGGTTCATTATCGGGTGTAGAACATCAAAGGGATGGAATTGATATGGTGACAATACTGAGAGAAATCTTTCTCCACAAACCATCAACTGCTGTTAAATGCTCCAAGCAGATTTGCTCATACTTGTCCAACTTTGTAAATATAGAGTGCAGCCATACAGAATATTTTAAAAGCACAAATAATTACATCATACTGCATACTAATTTATGTGCTTATGATCGTTGTATAAAAATTATGGGTACTTTAGACAAGTGAAAATAGATGGTTTTTCAGAGTTAACACTGCACTCTCAGAAGCGGTGTCTTTTAAACATGGTCTTAAAGCATTACGACCTTGGAAAGAGATACCCAAATATACCTTAGCATGGTTTGTGTTCGCCCAGACACTGTAAATCAGCCCTACATCCTTTAACACACATTTTAGCTTGCTCCACAATAGATCAAAAGGTAATAAATAGCCAGGTCTCTCCCACACATTGCTTTCCTTCCTGTTCCATGAGGCTTCCTCCTGTTCCTGCAAGCACTCATGGGAACATACATAAAAGTATGCAGCTGGATCTACCAAGCTAACAACAAATAGGCTTACACAGAACTCTATATACACAAAACCACTGTTGCACACAATGACAATGACTCACATGACTTCAGATTGTGACACACAGGAAAATATTTATAAAACTAGATAACTCCTTTTATGGGTTAAAGACACTAGTATTAAGAATTAAACATTAACAGTCCATGATGCAGTGTCTTGCTAACTTAGGTCTGAGCAATGAACTTGGATTGTTTTTTTTCCTCTTTTGTGTCTCATATGCTTTAGACCTAATTTTTTTTTCCCTTCCTTGCAGGTGAGGAAGATGGTAACCGAGAAGCTGGAGAATCAGAAATGGATGGGCAGGGTGAGAAGACCAGGCATACCACCACAGGGCCTGACGAATGGGATGGTCCAAGTAAGAAAAGTCTTCCCATTTTTTACCCTGCACCTGTCTTGTGAAGTGGATGTGCGAAGGTTTTTTCCATCTGATCATTACTAAAACTAAACTGCAATGCATGATTCATACTTTGAGGTTAGTCTGCAACTAGTCCAAAAGCTATTTAACAAGCCCCTTTAACTGAATGTACAGCTACAATTTGACTTGCTAAAAAACAGGTTTTTCATTCCTTTTTAAAATAAATGTATAATACAATGCTGATTTAGCAATTTAATGTTTTAAAAACATTTTTTAATCTTGTTTTGCCCTCTTAGTAAAAGCAACTTCATCAAAGGATGGATAATACATTGAAGAAGATAGTTACACAGCAATTACTGCTCAGCAATATCCTGCACCAACACTGCTGAACACACAAATTGTGATTCCTTTTAATGCATAAAATGACCCCAAGAATTTATTGCAGGTACATGCGTATGTAAAAAAAAAAAAAAAAAAAAAAGGAAGAAATGAGAGAAAAAGAGGAGAGAGAGGGAGAAAAAAGTGGATTTGGGCAAGTTGTGCTTACGAGCCTGAAGCCCCCCGGGGTGTGTATTTTATACTGACAGTGAATCAGTGTTATCACACCTATCAGATAATGCATTTATCATTAAATTTCACATTTGCATTTAAATCTGGGGAAGAAAATGAGCATTGCTGGCCAAAGATAAGAACGTTGGGACGTCAGTAATAAACCATCACTGTGATCAGTCAGGAGACAGGGCTGAGGGGGTCAGCTCAGAACTATGGGGGCCATGAAAAAAGAGAAGGCAACACATGAGGAAAAAGGCCCTTTTGGACAAGAAAATGCTGAGCTTAAAAATATTGCTTTGAAAAGGAGGGGTCGATGTAGAATTACTAGATGTATGACTGACTGTAATTATCCTTACCCCCGCTACTTAGACATCAGAATGTGTATTAGATGTTCAGAAACACACTGCTGGACAGGCAGTGGAGAGAGGCAGAGGAGATGAGTATTATGGGGCAAAGTTTCTGACGATGGCTGAAATAGAGGAGTTGGTGTGAGACATGATGCCCATTTCATTATACACTAAACCACAGCCTGAGTGGTGTGGAATTATCAAGTCACATCCATTTTGAGAACTTCTGCACCTGATCTCTTCTATATTACAAATGGAAAACTGGCCCTGAGCTCATTGCTGAATCCAACTTAAATAGATATGCTTTTATAGCTGTACTGTATATAATAAATCTTTTTTTTTAAAGAAAAGCAAAGAAATCTCTTCATAATCAACTTGGTTCCATAAATATAACTTTTTCAACGTCTCTATCCAACCAACCAATTTGTAAGTGATTTACTCTAAATCAGTTGTGCCCAAGTGGGCAGAAATTAATCTAGCTGCATAATAATGCCATTCACTCTCCCATCATGAGTGCCATGAAAGGTCATTTCCCTTTTTAATTTTTCCCATTGTGCCGGAAAAGTCAGATGGGCATGTTATAATTTGAATAAAGAGGGGAATCAGACAATCAGATAGGAACATTTGAAATGACATGACTTCCTGTTCAAAGTGATTAAAAGCAAATTTATTTAGTTTGAGTCTGTCTACCCTTTAATCTCTTTGTAAATGTTCCGATAGGTCAGCATTCAAAAGTTCTTTGTTATTCTTTGGCTTAAGTTTAAGCAGGTGTGATTATGATCACCAACAGATAATTTTTAATCACCGAGCGTGTGAATCTGAATAGGATGTGAAATGGCCGCTACATAAAAAGAGAGTGAAGCCTTTTAATGAGGTGGGCTAACTCGGGGCATGCCCACCTACTTTGGTGATTCTATTGAAGCACCTCCATACAGTTTCCCTTTTGCTGAGTAACAACAAAAGCCTTCACAATCTACATCCTTTAATTTAACTTTTTTTGTCCCTGCTTTTCATCTCCACTTTAGTAACTCATGTCAAGTGCTGTCCGCGATTGCCAGTGTTCTCTGATTGTCTTTCTGTCTGGAACAGCAGAGAACAGCACTGAATGACTCACTATTAATCTGATAGCTGCCTCTTCTCTGCTGTTCAGAGTGCTTGGTCTCTGATGTGGAACACCCAGCGAGTTCCCTTTCTCTCCACTCGTCTTTACAAGTATGTCCTTAAGCAAATCTGCACACTGATCTTGTGTCTCGTGTTCATTTCTCGTCACGGATGTTTCTCAATCAGCTGCTGATTTGGGAGATAGCTTAGCACTCATTTTCATGGGCTAAGGTGATAGGAATCTGACTCTGTCGTTCTCATTCTCTTACGCTTGATCTCCTCTAGGCAAATTGGGAATAGTATGTATTAGCTAGCTAACTCTGCTAATGAACTTGTTCCCAGCCTTATCTAAACGCTTGCTTGTGTAAACTACACCCCCTATGAAAATCATGAAATAAAGAGTTTATTAAGAGCATGGTAATTATAATCACAGTCATTTCTAAGAAAAGTCTTAAGTTGCTGAGGTATTATCTGATGTAGGGTGTTATGTAATACACATTCTTTTGTACATGTATCTACATTTTGATATGTATATTAGAGAGAAGTGGTGAACACTACAACAAATAAAAAATAAAACATTGTTAAAGTGACACGACACCATACTTACATGAGCTTAGTTTACTCAACATTGTCAATCACAATGTAAAAACAATTATATTGTGTTTTTTTTATTCTTGAGGGAAGCTCCCAAGGTTTAAGATTTTTATCTTAAGGAATATACAAAACACCTTTGGCATGAACTTTAAAAACATGTTGATCTAAAAGATCTAACTGGAGGTGTAACTGTGATCTTTGGAAAATGTAGGATCTTCTGTTTTTGGAGCTTAATTCTTGTTTTCATTCAGACATTTCTTGTAAGTCAGCTAATTTATGGATGTGTGTGATTTAATAGTTGTGTTTTATACTCAGCAGTACAATTCATACAGATACATATGCACTTATAAAAAGGTATGATAAAGCAGGGAGAGCAGGTCAGAGGGAGGAATGTAACAGAGAGGTAACAAAAGCCAAGTTATCACATTGTGCACAAATTTCTCTCCTTGGCTGTCCCTGATGGCCAGTGTGACCTAGCTTGCTCAGCTCCTGATGCCAGCTGGGCATTAGCCAATGCAAGGCAGGGGTCAGCTTAAGGAGTGGCCATCTGAGACTCTACCTGATGGTCAGACAACAGCAAAGCAAGCCAAAGAGACCCCCCCCCCCCCCCCAATCACCCACTCCCCAGCACCTAAAAAAATGATCATATCCAACTTCCTTCCCCTATGAAGACATCAAACATGCAAACGCTGAAAACACAGCTTCACTCAGATGTAAAATCGCTGGAGTCTCATTTTTGACTCCAGCCAACCCAAAAGGGTATGTGGCCAATACATCTTCTTCCTGTCTAAAAAAACAACAATAGCCATTTCAGGTTTAATGCACATATGTCATGCTAGTAGAATGGGAGGACCAGATGGCCACAATACTGTGGCAGGTGCCTCAACAAATGTTTTGGGGTTGTTCCTGCTGCTATTTATATCATGGTGAAACACAGACATGCAAATATTTGCAAAAGGACATGGGGGGGGGGGGTCAGCATATACAAATGGGATTTAAGCTTTCATTTACCTATGCTGAATTCCCTTAGTTCATCTTAAGAAAATTCAGTTCTGTTTCAATAGTTCCTAATGTTCTTATAAAGTTAGTTGCAGAATGTGAACTACAAATAAACTGACCCAAAGTCAAGGACAAATACAGTGAAAAACTTTTCAGTTTTTACAGTCTATTTGAGCACAGTTCAGTCAGGTTGCTCTCAGTAAACAAGAAATGTTCTAACTCAGCACCCAAGTCCATTATAAAGTCAGGGTGTCGTCAAGGCAGAAGGGGGAAGCTGAAATGAGGGACAGAGACAAACGGAGCACCCAGATGCAGATTAGGCTGCAGAAGATGAGGGTGTAAAAGGGATTTAATGGTAGGATGGATTAGAGAAATCCTTGTAACAATGTTAAATAATTATGGTTCCAGCCGAGATCAAAGCGCCATTGATTGAACCCCTCAAGCCTTCAGCACACAGAGTCTTGGAAAGCAAAGATTGGTAAACTAGCGCTCAGACCACTCCGTCTGCTCCAGTTAAATTGGATTGGAAATATTAGGATATAGATGAATCCTTCAGGAGGCTTCGCAAAGCTTTTGTCACCGGAAATGTAGCTTGGGAATCGTATGAAAGGTTTGATAGTGTACTGTCTCGACAGAATCATAAGACGAGGGTGTCGCAGCTGTCTCCACTGATACCTAAGCGTTTTAAGTAGACTTATAGACACACTTGACTGTTATATCAGCAAACCGAAAAACTTTTAGCACAGGCTTTCATTCAAGGTTTTATTTTTTTTCCCCCTTTTTCTTGTAATCAAGAAATTTGGACGTGCATCATGGCAATTCTCTCAGAGAAAAGCAGGGTTTTATCTTGCTTCTCCAGGGATTTATTCAAAGTCTTCAGACATGTCTCACAAAACATGAATGACACTGAGATTGCTGATACTGATGATGAAAGTCCATCATCACCTTCTCTGTGAGTTCTGGGCCTTGAGTGATGAAAAATGTAATTGCAATCAAAGTGCTATAGGAGTAAACATAGCCCGCCTTTTCCAGATATATTTATTTCTTAAGAGATTACTGATGGTTTTATACAATGTGCGTATCACCTGTGAGCAGAGACAACACCCACCCTTCTACCTCACGCATACACTAACACACACACACACACACACACACACATAATAAAGTGTTATTATAATGATGAAATATGCAACAAGAGATTAGACAAATCACTGTACTCTTATGGTGCATCTCCTTGATGCAAATTTAGTCACTGATCCGCTATACTAAGAGGCTTTATGGAGGTTCTTCATGGTTGTTAGTTATATAATCTAAAATAGGGCAAAATGCAATCACTGTTCTTATCATCTAAGGAAGACGTCACTTAATTCTGTTCTAGTTTTGTGTGGATACGTAGGATGTGGCACAGTGAGAATGAGCCTTAATAAGATAAATCACTTCAAACCATTTTGTCCACATTTTAGCTGATTTTGCGTCCATTTACAATTCTATCTTTTCACTATGATTACTATTTCACATGAACAAGTCAAAAGACTTCCATAGACAACCAGAGCCACTGCTAAATGTTGAGCTGAATGTAAGCGTGGAAAGTGGTGTTTCTGCCCCCAGGGACTTGACACCCATTGCGCCTTTCTTTAGCGCTCTGAATATGTTTGTTCTGCAGTGCTTACCCTCCCAGGCGCTGTAGCTGCACACTTTTTTCAAAGAGGTATCATTGTAATTGGTTGAATATTTGATGTGTGTATTTAACATTAACATGGAGACACTCAGGCAAAGCGTTGCTAGGGGATATAATGCTAGGTAAACTCTAGATTGCTCAACTGAAACTCACTCGTTTGTGGAAATTTTAATTTATTTCGGCCTTTTTTTAAATAAAACTAGAGTAATTCTGAGTGACTTTGGTTTGTACTTCTTTCATGCATGAATTTTCAAGGCTTTTGCAAAATGTGGATGCAAGTGCTTCACATATTGCTTCGTTTTATATGCATGACTTGTTTAGTTTTCATTGGTCCTCACTTTATTATTTGGCCATAGGAATGAACTCAGTCCCATCCAAGCCATATCTCCCTTGTCCCTTAATCCTACTTTCTTTCTTTCTTTCACACTCTCACACACACAACCACACATGTAAAGCCTTCAAACTGATAGGTATTGATATGAAAACTGTGTCCACGCCTGTGAAGGCCTTTCATTGGTGAAGAACAGCTGGGCCAAGCTTGGCCCTCTGGTCACGCCAATTCCACCTCCTTTTTTTCTGTTTAGGGGTGGTAGGGGGTGGGGCCTGCTTGTCAAGGGAATTAAAATACCAAATAATAGTAATAATAATGATAATAAAAAGTTAATAAAAAATGGCATGTTCCTCCCTGATTGTGTGGGTGTTGTGGTATTCAATTATGCAATTTTCATTGGCATATTAATCATCTTTTCAACAAACAAGCCGCCGTTAATTAAAGCAAAGCATGGATAAAGACGTGTTGCCGGATCATCACTCCGTTTATCACCATGCACAGACCCGCAGTTAAGTAAATTCAGGCTGTGAGATGAATTTCAATGGTGTCCCTGTTTCTTCTGCTGTGTGTGTCTGTGTGTCTGCATGTGTGCGTGTGTGTGTGTGTGTGTGTGTGTGTGTGTGTGTGTGTGTGTGTGTCTGTGTGTTTGCATGTGTGCGTGTGTGTGTGTGTGTGTGTGTGTGTGTGTGTGTGTGTGTGTGTGTGTGTGTGTGTGTGTGTGGTTAGCCATGTATTTATGCTCATTGTGTTTGAAGGTGTGGTTAGTGACGTTTCCTGTCAGTGTCTGTGGGCATTGTAATGACAAGTTACTAGACGCTTAGAATTATGTTAATTGTTTGATAAAGACCTACAACCTTATCATCATTTCGTCTTTAAAGATTTGAATTTTAAATGCTATTTTATGATAACCACAGTAAACACTTGTATGACTGACTCTAGTCGAGTTTTCAGATTTTTTCTTTTCCCCTCATAGACCATACTTTGTGCTTAAAGGCGACCAACGGAACTATGTGACATACTGTACAACCAGGACAGCTCAGCCCATTCTCCTCTTCTCCTTTTTCTCTAGCGTTTTGTGCTACCTCTGTGCCTGCTCATTGGTGGGAGGGGATGGAGATAATTCAGGATCTGGTTAGATATGGGTTTCTCTAATCATAGCTCACTGCCTTTACTGTCATTCAGTCACTAAATAGAAGTGGGGAAAATGTCTTGTTGACGGGGGCAGCCAGACAGCCATGCAAGTACTTGAGTTCTGCCAGCAGAAAAAGAACTCAAGGCATCTGTACATGTCGCCTGTCCCTGTCGTTTATTGTGGAGCAACTTTATCAGCACCAGCCGCTCACCCACTTGCAAAACTGGAGGGCCAGTCGCCTCTTAACTTAAACATAAGATCTTTGTGGTTTGAAGCACTCGGCTGCTCTGCACCCAGTGTGGATCTGAAAGGCAAACACGACTTCAGTGTTGCCGTTACCCATCACAAAATCACACCTCATGAAAAACTTGTTTCTGCTGTATTAGCTCAAATCAAAATGCACTCAAACAGACTGTTGCACTGGAGCAAGATCCGATCCCGGCCCCCCCTCCAAAGAAAAAAGGAGAGAGATGATGGAGAAAGAAGAAGGGAAGGAAGTAGAGAGAGAGGAAGAGGGAAAGTAGGAAAGTGATGAAGATGGAGGAAAGAGAAGGAGGAGTGAGAGAGGGGGAGAGAAAAGTCAAAAACCTCCACATAACAATGCCGGAGAAAAATCAGAACATTTTCCACCGAAAGATGGGCCATTTCCAAATCCTTGTGCCCTATCAGACAAATTAAAGTAAATCAAGCATGAAATGAAGCAGAAGAGCCCGGAGATAAGGCTCCTTTAAGTCGTTTACAGATTAGGACAGAGAGAGAGAGAGGGAGAGGTGCATCTGGTCTCTGGCAGTGAAGGAGGCTAGTTTCTCATTTCACAATAGCAGCCTGTGTATAGGATTACTCTCCCCTGTCACCGACATGAGGAGCAGTGGGGGAATAGACATCCACAAAATGTGTCTAAATACGTCCCCCATAAATGTTACAAACCAAAAACCTCTCAGTGTCAACCAGATGTGATATGTGATAAACAAACATGTTTGATGCAGCATTTGACCCGGTATATCATTTTGTTTTGTTTTTTATTTCCGTCCCCTCTTCACCTTTTCTTATGCTCAAGTGGCCTCATCACAGCGTTGCTTAAGAATTCAAATGAATTCAGGATTGGCTGAGCAGCATCACGTGATTGTATGGCTGTCAGCTCCTATGTTGCTCCTATGTTAGCACGCCTCAGATCCAGTCTGGAGGAGGTGGGGAAGGGAGGTAATTGAGGAGTAAAGGGCTGTTTTACAAATAGTATTCTCAAATGGGATTTTGTTTAAATTATGATCTGCAATGTAAACTAGGTTGTCTAATATGTACGTCCTACTTCTATTTACTGTCTTACAACAACAAATTAATTACTGTTTTATTTTTGTACCTGCAAATTAACAAAATGTAAAATGGAGCTTGTTGCTCCAATATTGTAAGAATTATATTTTAAAGTATGTACAGACACGGGCAGAAACACATAAATATGTTCTTATTTTATTCATGCATGCATGAATGTAAGCAGGATCCAAACAAGCCCCTCCACGCTTACTTACACACACGCACACAGGCACCCACACATGGCAAGGGTGCACTGCACTTTGATGCTGCCCGTCGAGCTCTCACTGGATTTTGTTTCACTCCTTTCGTGTATCCTTTCTGGGTGTGATGAGAGGTGGCCTGGTTGCGGGCTCAGCTTGCTCTGAGAGAGACAAGAGCTGGCCTCTGTCTCCTGGTAGCTGCTCTCCAAAGCCGCGACCTTGACCTTCCTGGCCAAAGTCTTAGGTTTAGCTCTTTTATCGCTCTATCTCCAGGCATTTAAAAATACTTCTGAAACTCAATGATTTAACCCGCTTTTACGCTGTTCACATCAAAACTGGATGAAAAAAAAGCTTAATCCATCTTATCTGTTTACTGTCAAACTGCTCTGGCTAAAACCTACTCACAAAAGACAAGTAGGTCACCCAGGAAAAAAAAAACAGAATTCCTGTTACCCAGGGGAAGTTGCAGCCGAGTAATTGACTTGGTTGGAAATTCAGGAGTACTCTAAAAATAATGTTGAAAAAACTACAGAAGGTAGCAATGTTTCACACATTCTTTCATATAAAGTAGTTTGTTTCACAGCACTGTCAGATGAGGATTTTTCAAACCAATCCCCACCTATATTTCCTTCTTAAATAACGTCTTCATGTCTTGCTGCATTTCACTTTATTTATGACAAGACTGAATGAACAAAATTTTAACTTCCTGTTTGAAGCTGACTTATCAGCACTTATATCCATTTGTCTCAAATTCATGCCCAGTGCACATACTGTCAATTACTCATTCCCCCTGACACATTCAGTGGTAGTAATGTCCTTTTGATGGCTTTGAAATTTTAAGAAATGCCTTTGAAATAATCAGATTCCTGCTGAAGTGGTGTGTGTCCTCTAGATGTTGTTGGCGATACAGAGATATCTCTATGTGAGGACAGTCATTCTTTAAGTTTTGCTGTCTCCCTTTACATGCTATCAATAGAAATTGCAGTGCTTCACTAAAGATGGATGTCTCAGAGATTGTTGTCAGCAAGCCCGCTACTGACTTTGCCAGGCTTCTGATGAAACAGAGTGCTTGACGGCCAGTATATTTCAATTGTTCAATGACACCTTACAACAGTCTCTGAGTTTGTAATGCACTGCAGGACAGAGTGTTTTGTATTTACTTGTGCCTTATATGTGTCTCTATTGCCTAATTTACTCCTTTTTTTAAAATTTCTGATGTTCAAAGAGGTCATCTGCATGTTAGGTGTTTGGATTATGTTTTTGAATCCCCTAATGAACACTGAGATCAGTATCTGTAGGAATTACTGACTTATTGGATGATTCCAAAACTTGCAATATTTTGCCACCGACACTGATTGCCGGCACCTGACATCTCACCTTACTATTGCAAATCTGCAAAAAAAAATATTAAACAAATACTCTTTGCATCTCAAAGGAGAGTTAGATAGAAAATAAAATAAAACTCTCCTATCTACATATTAAAGTAAACCAGTTGCCAGTTGGTTTGACAGGCAAAGAGACTGGAAACAGTGTGAAACACAAGAATTGTCCAAAGTCAATCAAATCCATCTACCAGCACCTTTTTATTCCTTGTATTATTGTTTTATTTTATTGTAAGCCTTAAACATATACAGAGAGAGGTATGAAAAGCTAATTAATTAAACTTAGAGGTTATTGATGGTAGAGGTTAGGGTGGGGGTCTGCATTTCAACCCCATGCTAAGTTTATTTTAAGTGTCAAAACACCATAATCCCTTTGGTTTGGTTAACTCCTTCCTCCCAGTGCATCCTTCCTTCTGAACACAAGCCTAACCTACGTGGTTTAACCCATTTATTAATTCATACCTTCCTCATCCTTCCTATAACTATTACCTGCTCATATGGCCAAACTCATGTTGTAGCGCTCCAAAATTGCCAACTTTTCCACTGTTTTCAGGGCCAGAAGCAGTGAAATCTATGCCTGTTTGGGCATTTGGGGATGTAAGAGGTGATTGAGAAGGAGACAATGTGGCACTGCTGGTGTTGGGGGTCCTCTACTGTTTTAAAACACCTTTCTCAGAGATAATAGTGAGCGCTGTGGGTTATAAATGATGTATTTTTCTCAGTAGGACCTGAGAGTAGCGATTTGGGTTGGGGGTGGGAAAGTTCATCCCTCTCTTATCAAAGCTCTGCGACATTTCTCCTTCAGCTGTAAAATTTCATATCACATATCTGCTTTAAAGATTGGGCACCTTATGTTGAACGATACAGTGCATCAAATTTCACCCCATATGCCTTTCTCATGGTATATTAATTTATGGCCTATTTGGTGGCTCTATAACACTGCCTGCCAGTAGAGATGACTGCGATTCAGTAAGACATCTGTGAATTGCCACACACAGGTTATTGAACTTTGAACAGCAGTCATTTATTTGCTTGGATTCAAAGGTACAGCTTGATATCAATGGGGATCATAATGTTTAGGCGTATTTTCCCGCCTGTCTCTATTCTTGCCCTTCTTTGTTCCGCCATCACTGGTTCATTAACGCCAGGTTACTTGAAAAAGATTAGGTACATCATGAGCTTGGTGAAAAATCAGGGGGGGGTTCTTTCAAATTGTTAGAGATGTCAAGTTTGTGTAAAAGAGAAATTTGAGCAAATCCATTTCAAGTAGGAAGTTGATGGTGTCATTTATCATCTTTCCCCATAACCAAAGCCCGGAATTTATATTACATTATATATATATTAGTTTGTGCGCATTTAAAGAAAAAAGTAAAAATGTGAATCTATCATCATCTGAAGAGTTAACTATGCACTGTAATACAAAAGAAAGAAAAGACACATATACACACATTAAAAAACGATGCCAACATGGAGCATCTTTGGTACTATCTGAGGAGGATCTCGCCACACAAAAGGGACATTCATTGGTCTGCCAAGGATCTGTAGAGTGCAGGAACAGACCCTAGAGTCAAGTGACAGATGATGATCTTATCAGGGGATGGGTGGGGGTAGGAGTAGGGGTTGGTTGAGAGTGTTGTTAGTGGGTGGAGAGGGTGTAGGTGGCAGATATGGGTTGGTTTGGATTTGTAGGAGGGGCTAAAGCTTTTATGCAACATCATGAGCCCTTCCAACAAGGGTGTGGCATTTGTTAAATTAATGGGAATGTTGTAAGAACACAAGCACCATGTTTCTTAAATTCCTTACAGTCATTATGAGCTTTTCAGCTTGGATCATTTTGACAGCTTAAACACAGATTTCTTTATATGTAAAGAAAAACCTGAAAATGTTTGTTTTCCACGTGTTTACAGACCACATGTGTCAGCTTATTTTTGGGATGTTACTAAACCAGTAAACGCTCATGGAGAACATTCAGAGGAAAGCTCATTATTCATCCACGGGTGTTTTGATGGAGATCTTCCACTAGTATCTGCAACAGATGTGACAAGCCATCTGTGGGCCAAGGTCCTCAGGCAACATTTGGTGTGAGACGCACACAACTGGCACCTAAACACAGTGGACCACAATCCGCACAAATTGAATCATACCCCCTCCCCCACCTCTACTTGCACCTACACTACCCATTACCCCCTTTTTATGCCATGCATTCAACCCAAAAAGAAAGAAAGAGTGAAGGAAAGAAATCAGAATCGTTGGCTGGAGATGGCTGTAGCTGTTTGTCAAGCGGGGCTAAACTGGAACTTCCATCCAAGCGGTTAAAGGCCGTGGGTCTTATCTGAGGACAAACAGAATGCATCAAGCGGTGGCTGTGCTCTCAGTGATGACGACCAGCTGTGCACCAATGTTTAATTATTTTTCTGTAATGAGCTTACCCACCTTCCACTGCAGCTCCAGGAAGACAGCATGTAGAAGCTGGAACTCAGGAGGGGAGGCAGAGTGAAAGAAAGAATGAGATAACGCTGTCCATATCAACCTATTTTCAGGCCTATTCCAAAACTGTACATGTTGTCTTTAAAATGTAACCAGATTTTTACACCATGTTCTTATGGCACGGGAATTTGAATCTAGCTTCAAGAAAGATTTGGTCGATTAAGTGAATTTCATTCACCTTGTATCGTTAGTAGTTTGACCACCACTGTAATGATCAGCAATATGTCATACGTAGCAAGTAATAACATGGTGATGTTTGGTCATGTTTATGCATGCAAAAGACCACATAAGCACACATTTCCATACAAGCACAACAGATTAACACAATGGCATGCTGCAGATACATGGCTGATATTTACAGAGTAGACCAGGGCTGAATAGGTTATTATACCACAAGAGCATCAGAAAGTTCAGCAATCACTTCAGCCCATTCAGCATTAACCAAATACCTTGAATACCTATCAGCCAATGAACAATCGCATGTAGACTTTGTTTGACGAAATTATATGATATTTTTTGATGACATAAAATATGTGGGAGTTATTTTACTGCTAAATGGTAATTCCTTCACTTTGCCCATCCTAGAACAATGGTTATACTGAATAACAAGATCTCTCATCTTCCAAAAAATAAGTCCAGGCTTTATAAAGAATGTAATAACAAAAAAGGCTGAACAAGACTCAGTCCTCATTAAAATTTTCTTTGGGATTTTTTGTGCAAATTCTGTTTCCAGAAAGTTTCTTGAATAGAAAAGGAACGCATAGCTAGAAATTTCTGGAACATCAAACTTCAAAGAAGACTAGAGTTGTTTAGGCAATCATTTGAAAAAGTACAATATAGAGCTTCACACTCTCCCTTTGTGAACCACACATAATCACCTGTACGCTCACTCTGGAAAATATCCTCTACACTAAATTGTGTCAAAACCTGCTATGGGGCTTATCATAACTATTTGATTAATCACCATACGGAGGAGTACACTAAATCTTAGAGATAAGATAATGAGGGGTGAAAAGGAGGTGATCACTGGTGGTTCTAATATTGCTCTCCAGTTTTAGTCTTAATTAAGTTTAGCTCTGCACAGCACTAACAAGGGAACTGCCTTCCTGGAACAACAGAAATAGGTCTGCCACTGGCTGCTCTCACAAGCCAGTAAGCCTGCACTGTCTCACAGAGATTATCTCACACAAGACACATTTCATGTAAGGTTAGCTCACCATGTGTCTGAGAAACACCATCAGATGGATGCTTGCTTGATTTGCTTATCCATTTTGAAGCTGCTTGGCTTTAACCCTCACTGCATTATTGCCTACTTTGAGGCAATAATGCAATCGCACATGTAGGTTTAAGGGGGAAAAGTGCAATGAATAAATGTCAATGTGATTTGATGTGGAACTTGTGTGCTATAGGGAAGAATATTGCTGACAGCTTTGGGTTGTGGTGTGTTTTTAGGAGAGCTGGATGCCTTCCTCAAAGAGGGTGAGCGTCGGATCCACAGCCGGCAGCAGCTGCCTGTGGGGACAACATGGGGACCCTTCGAGGGCAAGATCGAAATGAACACTGACAGCACTGCACTGGTATGTTATTGTTTTGGTAAAGTGGTTTGTAATTTTAAATATTGGGTACCACTTTTTAATATTTACTAACCAATGTGATAAAAATCAATTATCTATACCTTTGCCCCAGCTATCTAGGGATAGCTGGGGCGACTAAAGCCAATCCCTGCTATCATTTGGCATAACGCGGGGTACACCCCGAAAGGGTCGCCAGTCTATTAAAGGGCCAACACAGAGAGACAAGCAACCACTCACATCTACAGGCAATGCAGACTCACTATTTAACCTAGGGAGCAAGTATTTGGAATATGGAAGGAAGCTGTAGTATCCAAAGAAAACCCACATATGAAGTGGGACACCATGCAAACAACATAGAAAGGCCTCTGGCTGGCCAGGGATTTTAACTAATGACCTTTTTGCTATGACGGGACAATGCAACAATTACTTAACCAATGTGCACAGCCCAGGACTGTGAAATGCAAAATGAATTGTAAATACAAATCAACAACATAAAAACCATTGTTATGAATGGACTGGTTACAAGGAAATCAGGGAGCTTAAATAACAAAACATCAGGTTAAGCTATGCAATTAAATTGTGAATTGTAGTTCTTTACCCTTAGAAGACACAGCTTCAGCCAAACAAATCTTCAACAGCAATTTGCTCAAAAACTTCAGGGTCCTAAAGATAACAATTCATCACCCCTGACCTTATGCTAGGAGATCACTGCTCCAGGATCTAGGGTAAGTTTCAGAAAAGTAAAGCATTTAAGCAATTAAGCTGAGTCCATGCAATGCTTGAAAAAATGACATTTTAACATCAATCCTAAAAGAAACAGGTTGCCATTGTGACAAAGCTTAGCCAAATCCATGTGATTGTATGCCTTTTGGCGGAATAATGTACAGAATAAATGAATAAAATTATTATTTTTTGCACTTACAGTTTGCACCTTGGTTTTGAGAGAAACATTTTTTCGATGTCAAGTATTTATGGCAAAAATTGACAATAAAGATTACTTTGACTTTGAAGAAAGTGAAAAGAGTATTGATACAAGCAAGAAGATACCTTGTATAGGCTCTTATAATGCTTTTAAAACAAAGTATTGCTTGAACATTTGCAATCTTTCTTTGTCAGTAAAACAAGAAAAAAGTAGGACAGTTAAGTTGGGATGAAATTTACTAAGTTTTGAAGCTACAAGTTCAATGCTGCATTGTTAGATTTTAAGACTTAGCAGGACCTTATTAAACGTATGTTGCAGGCCAGAGAATACAGAAATTGGGTCTCAAAACTTTTGTTCTATTCCATTGAACAATAGCAAGATTGTCCTTTGGTAGGTTCAACATATATACATGCCAATATAATTGATTTGGCATTCTTTTTAAGCTGTAAAAAGTAGGTGAAATTAATTCTTGGAATTCCTCTAAATTCTAAGAGGAAATTCTCAGAGGCTAAAAAAACTGTTTTTTTTCACAGCCTCAGAACTCAGATGGTGTCTTAATAACTTGCTTCTATGGAAAATCAAAAATGCAAAATGTATGTAATGCCATTTTATAAGACATCCAGAGCTACTGAGGTGAATTCCAGGATCAAACTTGGCCCCTCAAAAGCCTTTGAATTGCCTCCATTTTAACAAGTCAATTTGATATGTTATGACTTTAATTGGTTGATTTTGAGCTCAATCCAACTTCAACTAAATGAAGACACAATCAATTGTGCAGTGGTGCTGACCTGCTGCTCAAGCCCTCCATGGGATTAATATTCATCCAGCATTTGATACATTTTAAAAATGATAAAAACGAAGCTCAAAGCAGTACTTTCAAGAAACAAAAGTGAAATCCATGATGATTTTTGGCCTTCCTCCATGTTTCCCATAACTCCATCATTCTCAGAGCAGTTTCAACTGTTTTCTAAGCTCTCCTTGTGGTTTTGAAGTCATCAGTGGTTTTAAATAACTCAGGCTGTCTTATAGCCATGAAATATGGCTTCTCTCAGGGCAAAGCCAGTTATCCTTGGGCGGAAAAGTGATTTGACAGAGCAACACCTCAAGTTGCTTTCCAAAGTAACACAGTCCATATACCTCTTCAGCAATCTCTGCATGAATTTCCCTGAAAGCGATCCCAAACCAACCTTCAGCTGTCCCTGAAATGAACCGCAGGCTGTGATGTCATATAAAAGATCTTTGTGAATGGTTTTACTGCTTTAAGTGGATATCAACTTTACAAAATAATTCAATACCTTCTGAACTAGAATCATAAATTGATTGTTAGTCTTGGAAAAAGTGATAAGTTCTTACCTAATTTTCCTTCTGAGGGATGTTTGGCTTATTATTATTATTAATATTCAAACGAGAACTTTGAAGGCAGAAGTGGAGAAGGGTTCCATGTGAACAGCAGTTAAACTGGTTCTCTTTTTCCCCCCTAAGTGGGCAGGTGCTGGTCATCGTCTAAAATAGGCTGTTAAAGGGTTACAGACTGTGACAAACCTCCTTTGCAATTAAAAGCACCGGAGGAAGCTTTGGCATATTGCCTTTAAGGATCTGATTTGTGTCTATTCTCCTGGGGCCCCTTTCAATGCTTTGTGCCTTGTCCCCCTCCTCTACTTAGCTTCATTTTGCAAATAGGGTACTGGCTGTTAGCAGCTTCTCACCATCTCTCATTAAAGGCTGGGTCAACCCAACTGGCAAGTTTTGTTATAGGGAACCTACCTTTTTACGGTGTAGTGTAACTTTTGCTGAGAGGATTAATAAGGCAGAAGTGAAATACAAAATTAAGTATGAATCTGTCAATCAGCCAATTTTTGTATTTTTGCCCACTAGGAAATTATCTATTTACAATAGCCTAGTTTTATGCTTTTGTAAGGAAACCTTTGGTTATCATGCCATTGCCTTGATAAACATACTGATGTTTCATGTAGTTTCAATACTATATTAAGAACTCAGTTGTTCCAGTGGGAGGCAAGAGGCTATATAATCTTAAATATCGAATATGAAATATGATACCATGCAGGAACTCATATACCTTACTTGCGAGGGAAAAAAAGAAAAAAGCATGGCTAGTTTCTTTTTTTTGTCTTTCTTTTTTCCTACTTATTTGTCAGGGTCCCCAGTGCTGCAGAACAGGCTGGGTTAGAAGGCAGTGAAGAGCTTTTGAGGTAGAAATAAAGGCTCATTGCTTCATGGGTCTCTATCCCAGCTAGGAGGCACTCTCAGCCTATCTTATGATGTGTGACCTCCACAGACTATTAAATCTCCTTTTACTCTGCCAATTTTTTGAAACCATAGAGGTGAATGAATTACCCAAAGGCAGTCAGGTCTATGGCAGGAGCGACACCTCTCTCATGCTTTAACACATGACCCGCTGGTAAGATATTGATATGCTCTCTGAAATCAAACATTTATTATCCCTTCATTCAGACGTGTCATTTAAAATATTACTTTTTGGAGGTCAGGCTTTGTTGGTCTGTTTCTATACCCGTGGCCACACATCCAAAGAGACAAAAGAGTAGAGAGTAATGATACCTTAAGTGGTTTACAGTAAATAATAAAAAATACAGTTTAAACTTTGGCACATACAGAGCCATAAAGGAGGAGGCTATGTAAGTGTCTGGTGTCTGGGGAGCAGTCCTGCAGAAGCTGGTATAGAAGGGACAGTAGGGAGGGTTACAGGTCTCCAGAGGAAGCAATTGGGAGCAAAAGCTACAGTAGAGTTGGCTATCCTATATGTTCTTTGGCAATGAAGCTAAATGTTGGCTGGCTGCTGGTAGATGACAGGCCTCAAAGCTGACTTAATTGATGGATAAAGCTGAGAAGGAACGACCAGTGGAGCATTACATGCAGTTGACCACACAGGCCTGGAAAAAAGGGTAGAAAGCTTTTGAAAAGGAAGAATGTAAAGAGAGGGAGAGAGAGAGGAAGCTGGAAAAACAGAGGGGTAAAAGCATGACAGGAAATCTAGGCATCTGCAGGACAGAGATAGGGTCACATCTCTACCGTTTATCAAAGAGGAAAGCAGATTTCACAGCTGATGGGTTGGCTGTGGCAGGTCTGTAGACCCCAGGGGCTCAGCTTGGCATGAGGGACTGTAGTTATAGTTATTGCTGTTGCAGGCCTGTTAACACAATCACATTGCGCTGTATTGGACAGCTTATATGCTTGGCCTTCCTGTGGTATTTTTATACATTCTAAAGCACTTTAAGGTCACTGAAGACTTAATACTCCTTTTCTCAAAGTAGTACCCACTTGTAAAAAATTTTTTAAGTAGGCAGTTGTAAAAAACACAGCTAAGGTGTCAAGAGTTGTTAGAGGAACCCAAGGTTGTGAACTAGGTTAACATAGGGACAAGAGTCTGAACCAGAACTAAGGAACTGGCCTAGGTTGAAGAAGAAGAATGTAAAAGCAAGGGAATGCAGAAAGGGGGCTCAGAGCCTTTTACCACACAGCAAGAGTAAAAATAAGCAAGGAAAAAAATTCAAAAGACTAAACACAAAAATGTTCTTTGTGCTGCTGTTGTCAGTCTATTCTCTGCTCTGTTCCACATCCGCCTCCTCTCCTTTTCTCTCTTTTTCTGTCTGACTGATGGAGCTGCCAGAGTGCCGTCTCATCCCTCACTTCTCTCACTGATCAATCAGACCATTAGACTCCAATTACAGCCGTAGCCCCAGCGCAGGTGAGCAACGAGCACATTCAACCGGCTGCCGACAACGCCTCTGCCCAGCTTCCTTACACTCCAAATTAATGTAAATTAATAGTGACACTCAGACATAAATGGCTGCAATCGAGGGGCTAAATTAACAGTCTGGGTCGAAGCTATTGAGTAGCAGGTGTCTTTAAAAGTGGTAATTACCTATGCCGGACAGAACCAAGAGAAGAGGGTGGCCCATAGTTTGCCTGGAGTAAGAGGCCTGGCACTGGTGAGCTTTGCTTTCATTGTAGGTGTTAATAATTGATTGTGAGGCAAGCTATTAATGAGAAGCAGATTTAGAGCTCAGTTGTAAATGTGTGTTGATGAGGGTGTTGCCGCCTCTTGTACAATGCCTTACCAATGCTAATTACTGGGGCTTAGTTAAGGTGCACTGTAATGAGTCTGGTTTGAATACAGTTCTGGTCTTAATGTGTTTTCAGGGCCTTTTTGTGCAAATTTCAGAGTAATTGGAATGCATATGACTTGCTTAATTGAAGATATATGTGGCAATTGATATCTTGTCTTCTATCTTTACAAACTTGTTGTAAACTAGATATATTTACTGTAGGCATAGTTTTACCATATCAAATTTGAAATGTAAACAAGAGTATGAAAGTAATCATTAACTCTAACCAATTTGGTCTTATCACTGTATTACAATATAACACTTAAATCACAAGGCAGAAACAATAGTAATACTATGTTTTTTTTCTACTCATCCTGTGTTTCATGTTGGATATTTGAGACTATATAGGGCAACACTTGGCATGAGAGAAATAACAAGAATAAGATTACATCCTTTTGTAATTCTTTCTTTCAAAAAATGTTATAAACATGAAGGAATCCTTAACTGATTCTTCTGGTCTTAAATCTGACACTAAGTGGGGCTAAAGATTCATATACTTTCTAAAATACATGTGAGAACGAAGCCAATAAATCCCCCTTTCATTTAATTGCTTGTGTTTTAGGTAACACAGTAGTGTCTGTGTTTGTGTAGAAGAACATGTGCTGGTGCCTTATTGTATGTGTACACACACAGCTGCTTTTGGCCGCGAACAGAGAGCTTTAGCTTGTAGACTACAGAAGAGCGAAAATGTCAAGATACTGTCCTAATTTTCACCTGGGACAGAGAGAGGCAGAGGCTGTCAACTGATGGAGTGCGATTATTGTGTATTTTAGTACAAGGGTAGGAATAAGGCTTGTGCAACCAAAAAATGCTCCAAAAATTATTCAGCCCATCACTCAAGCCATTTATCTCACCCCTTTTGCCCACCCTCTCCCTCCAATATGTTTATTGTTAGCTACCCCTAAACTTTAACAAGTGGTGGCAGATTTTTCTGTTTCAGAAATTATATTTTTCTTCTTGTCATTGCTTCATTAATCAAGAGGAGGCATTCTGAAAAATGTTTTGTTTTGTAGGCTGCAATCTATTTTGTGTGTGTGTGTGTTGTAGTTAATCTGCGCCCGTGGCAGGTTTCCCCTCCGAAACGCAGCGCTAAGCAGCGGTATCGCAGGCCTATTGTTGTAGCCTCTGTCATAGCAAGGAGAGCCTGATGCAGGCCTGGGCTCGCCTGATAAGGAAAAGAGGATTCAACATGGCTGGAAAGGAGAATCAGTGGGACTTGAGAGTGGAGTACGGATGGGGCAGATGCGCTCGCACACACACACACACACACACACACACACACACACACACACACACACACACCCACACATACTCGCACAGAGGATGATACACACATACTCTACACACAGTCACACATGGACAACATATACACACATACACGCAAATCATCACCATCATCACACTGGCACATGCCCAGGCAATTATTTACAGTAACATCCAATTACATATGCAAGAAGGCACCCCAGGATAGGACCTCTGTGTAGCATAGCTGCTAAATGACACACACTCAAACACACAGCCTAGAATTTGAATGCAAATGTACAAAACAAACAAACTGTTAAAATGAAAAAAAAAGTCAACAATTTGATGTCCAAATGTTTTGATTAATATTTCCATTAAAAGGTGGCCTCTGCCTTCTATCTTGAAGTAACATTGCCACTGAACCTATTTGAAAACAGCACACTTTATCAAGACTAACAGGATTTGAATTTCTATTTTGGACACAGAAATAATTTTGGCACAAAGAATGTGGCTTCGTCTAATGAAATAATGGGCCCAAATTTTAGGCGGGGAACCAATTTGTGATTGCATGCATCAATTATTTCTTGGGTTTAAACCAATATCAGGGCTTGGGTCTCTTCAGATTGGTAAAATGGAAATTATCTGGCATGCTTTCTCTTTCTCAGTGGTGTCCATATATCTATCTATGGCATTATCAATGGTTTTCATGTTTTTTTATTAAGTCATCCAAGCAATTTCTATTGAAGTAACCCTATAAAGCTGGACTTTTGAACAGTTATGACATTGATGTTTTTTGCTATTTAAATTTATTCACCAAGCCTCTACTTTCAAAGTTTTCGTGAGCATGGCGGAAACTCATTGCCTCCAACAGCTCTACATATTAGCAGTGAAGCACTCAATCAGTACGGTAGTCAGTGCTATAGTGGTCACAGCCAACTCTACTGTTTGAGAGATAATGCATGGTTGACTTGATCCACAAGTGAACCTGACATTTTCTGTCCTGATATCACAACACAACTACTCAATCTGATACTACAGGTCCCCTGATAAACTCAGATTTGCTTTCTGCTCACTGTATGGCTGCACGCTTTCTGCAAACATGCCAAGGATACAGTTACCATTAACAAATGGTGCTTTAAAGGTTAACCATGACCGGCGAAACTATGTAAAAAAAGCTAAATTAAGGCCATATTTCTCAAGATATCAATCAATCCTTGAATGTTTCTATTTGCAAGCCCCTGAGTCCTCATGGTAATCCAGCAAAAAGCGAGTGGTGGTAGCTGTAGAAGTTTGACTCTACCAGCTGGGATTTTATATAAAGCTGTTGTCCTTATCATGCCTTTTGAAGGAAGTCTACAGATATAAAGCGTGAGTCATCCCTGTATGTTTGCTTACAGCAAAGAGCTTTATACACTGAAATAGTCACTCTTAGAAATTCATCAATTTTCCTCCCCTTTTTCCCTTTTGGTCCCATTGGCATGGGAAGTGGGGAACCACAGAGTCTTTGCTCCCTTTGCTTCCTTCAGAGAAAGAAGGACAGCCACCCTACAGGGAGGCAAACCCCTGCTGGTAGACCTTGATAAGTCCTTGCTGTCCCTCGTCCTGGCCTTAGCCCTCTGATGCTCAGCCTAGTTGGCTCTGGGCCTACCTTAGACAAAGCCCTGTCAAAATGACTCTGGACGGATGAACAACCAAGCAGAAAAATGCAAGTCTTTTGACAAAAAAGGTTAGCATTGAAGATAAGAAAGCTGATAGGTGCTGGAGGAGATAAAGGTCTGGACAGTGTCCATACCCTCCCTGGTGGTCCAGCAGCGCCTCATTAGATGGAAGTGAATGAAGCAGTCAAAGCAGGAATATTATACCAAGGGGTCGTCTGCAAACTAATTGGGTAACAAAGACCATTTCCAGCTCAGAAACCCATCTTTTAACAGTCCGTGTGCTGAGACTCTGATAAGAGAGTTCACGTCTAATGCATTTAGCGCGGGGCAAGTTCACCATCTTTATCTTATTTACTTTACTCGTAAATATTGTTGGTCTTTTACGAGGGATTTAGTAAGACCCCATTTCTCTGAAGTGCAGCCATGGATCAAACTATTGAACACTGCAGCAAAATTTATCAGGTGGAGTGCAATTCCAAGATACCTTTGTTCACACTGGTCTTCATTAGAAAAAAGTTACATTTGCTTTACAATTTATGTACTTCTTCTCTCTGTCTAAGAGAAAAGACAGGGTTTTAGATTTGTTCTTGTGCTATGTTTTTTTTTGTAATTAGTACCCTGAATGCTAGATATGTATTGAAACACAGAATTGAATCAAGAGGTGAGTTTTGATGCACAGACTAAATATAATCATCTCATATGAACTCACATTGACGGAATGCTACTCTAATGCAACATGAAATGTATAACTCCACCAGAAAGAGAGTAGTTGAAAAATATTAAAATCCAATACCTACAGGGGGGCACAGAGGCTTATCTAAAGTCTGGTACGTTATTCAAGCATCATGCCCACTTTGTTATTGTTTGTCTTTATTTACAACCTATGACTTATATTCTAGTTCTCTGCATGTGGTTATGAAAGCAGGGATTTCTTGTGACCCCATCGACCAATTGACTTCTGAGTTCCCATTCTTTCTTTCTTTCTTTCTTTCTTTATTTTTTTTTGAAGAAATTCCCAACACATATGTTTATTCCTTGCAGTGAAAGAGCAGATCTGTCCAGAGAATATGCCACCTGCTACCTTGACCCCCAGGGGCCATGGTAATATCCATACAGGTGAACATTACTGGCTCTGGGTTCCCTATTATGTTCCCTCACACAGTTTCATGCTGCTCCAGGACTCAGTCCTAACTTACATGCAAAAGATCAAACAAGTCCTTCCCAATTGAATTCAAAGTGGAAATTTTGAGTAATTTAAACAGAGTAGTAAAGCGACAGGGCTGTTCTGTCCCCTGACCAAAGTTAAACACAAAAAGTACATGTGAGTCCATACACCTCTAAGACATGATTAGGGCCTGGAGCATATCTATTAAAATCCAGCTCTTTCTTGTTTAGAACTTCAAATAGTTCTAAGGACATACAAATTAGCCAAAGTTTTGGAAGGACACATGCATTTGATGTTTTATTAAACATTATCCATAACAAAGAAAGTATTGTTGTATGATGCTGAAGGGCTGGGGTAAGGGAGTGAAAAAGATTGATTTTGAGGTTCTGAGTCATGCAGCAGAGAGTGGTGTGGGTGATGTACAAATATTAGAAAAAAGACTGCTTGGATGAGAGAGGAAAGTGGCTTCTTGTCTTCAGGGCAGGTAGAGCTTACACTGAACTGTTGGGCTTTGGAGTTGGAGCACTACAAAGTGCCTGAAGGTCTTAAAGAATGAAGTATGGATAGAGTGCCTTCTTCTTCTGGATCTCTTTTCTTCTCTTCCCTGATTTAGAAGCAGCAGATTCTTTACAAAAAACAAACAAAAATAATATAGAAAAATTTAGAACCGATATCTTTTGTTTCTAAATGTGATGACTGTTTTTAAACATAGCTCTGAATCAAGAATCAGAGCAGCCAATCACTAATCTGCCCTATTACTGCTCGGTACACACAAAAAAGAAACATACACTAATCATGCAATGCCACCCATAGCAAATATAAATACTGTCACTGTTAGCATTTAACTTCTAATGCAGCACATGAACTTTGATGCTTATGGCCCAGTCAGCAGGATAAAAGGTGATTTAAATGAGGAAATATTTATTCCCCATAGTGTCGCGATGATAGCAGCTGTTAAATAAAGGCACATGCGCACAGTTATGGGTGTCCCTTTAAAGATTCCGGGAACAGCAGTGACTCTCAGTTTAATCGATTTTAAAATGAAAAGTCAATTTAACAAAGTTGAAAAGGGAAAGATGGGCTAAGGGAAGAAAAAAGCATTCTCTTGCACTCAAGCAGTAAACTAACTGCCGCACAGAGCAGGCAGAGATTTCAGCTGAATTATCTCCCACCTCACATTTGCTCTTAGGCAAGCAGTTTAAAAGCCAAGTGATTGAGCCAGTGATCCAATTTGAAATGCAGAAATGATTAGAGCAGCTTGCCTCATTTCATATCGAAATTCTCTGATTTATGACAGGGCACCAGCCAAGATCTATCTCTGAAAGGAATTAGTGTGCAATTCCTGCATATATCTGTTATTTAGTCTCCCAATAGCAGAGGCTATAGCTTTAGAGAGAGGAAAGAGGAGGAAGAAAAGGAATGGAAGTGGTATGTAGTGATCTTTTAATTTCAGCAGATGTAAGCAGCCATTTAGAGGGGTTCAAAATAACAAAAAAACAGACTTAAAAAAAAAAGGGTATTTCCCAGTTTATGTAGGATGTTGACCAAAAAGCCTATTTCAGGGTGCAATTAAAAATATGCAGACCCTAACTAAACATATATACTGCTTGTTCTGCTATTTTTCTAAGCATGTATTGAAGAGGAAGGACACAGACGGTGAGGTTGGCTCTGGCCATTTTATTCAACAAAAAAGACCTTTGCAACCCATCCATCCTCGAGGCTAAGAAAATATTAATACACAGAGCGATAACGAGGGCTAGAGGAAAATCTTCCTTAATGAAATTTCCAGTTGACCACATGCAATTTGTTTCATCGCAGTGAACAACTAATTGCAAAGGACGTTATCAAGGTGTGAGTGTGCTGTCTGCTGTAAACTGACTGGTAAAACAGGTACAAATCCTTTATCCTCACTCCCATGTTAGAAACAGAGAACATATAAACTTGACATAACACTTACATAAGCCTGTTTTTTATACTTATACTGCTGGTATCATCTGAAAAGGACATTGCAGTTTTAAGAAATTACCATGGGTATAAGTAATGTCGGTAAGGAAAAGTCATTGTTTTCTGATCATTCGTGTAAATGTGTTTTACTGGTTAAAAGAAAAAAACAGCACAACTCAAAAGCAGTTAACAACATTATTTAACTGTAATTTTTGATTGTTTTTTTTGTTTTAAAGGGAATTTCTTCATAGCGAGTGGGAGTTGAAAGTACGATGTTCAAAGCCAATGAATGAATTCATACGAAGTGGTTTTGAACTCTCAGTTGTCTAAATCCTGCAGCTGTGAAATCACGACAGATACAGAGTAGTTAGTGACCTTGGTGGAAAGCAAAAAAAAACATGAAGGAAATAAGCATTCCCACCAAGGTTTGTATCGATTTCACCTGGCCTGACCATGGAGCAGGTTAAGAGTAGCCAGTAGTGGAGAAATGGTCAGACCTGATATCATTAGCTCGTTGTTTACACAGGAAAGCAGAGAGTTAGAGGAAGGCTGAGTGTCACAAGCCACTTTCTTCTTCACCTCCTTCAGCTGATCAGAGGATCATGGTATCAAGGAGGGATTAGTAGCGACTTGGGATTTGTGTGATTGGTTAATTTATTGCGGTGATGGCAGGTCTTTCATCTATGGCAACATTTAATCAGCGCAGCCACAGAGGCTATTACAGGTTAGCTCCTTTCTAGAGTCAGTCCGGCTGTGCCATCAGCTCTATCACAATTCCCCTGAAATTTCCAAATTATCTGGAACAGGCTTTAGCTTCTCAGTAATAAAAATTAGAACAGATTCCTGATAGAAGCTTTTGCTCACACAGGGCCAATTATAAATAGCACAGCCCTGCCTTGGAAGAGGTAAGGGAGGGGGAAAAATCCAACTCTGAGGGATGTGCACGGAATTTATCGTTCATCCCCTGCCCCGCTCTGATCCAAATCCGTGTGGCTGAAAATTTATATTAGATTTTATCACAGAGGCCTAAGTCTAGAAAAATCAATGAAGGTTATCTTTTATGTTGCAGCAACTTGTGGAAATATTGATTTTCATTTTATAGCGAATTTGGAGCATCAGTTTGTAATCACTTCCTCGCTGACTACACTGTTTTGGTCACTGTATCTCTTACACGAGGAATGGTAACAGAGCTCAAAGAAAAAAAATACCGGGAGAGTATTGAAACCACTGGAGTGAAAGCAGAGGGTGGATTATCCATAACACAGTACATAGACAGGAAGTCCAGAGGGCATCTACAAGCTCTGACAGGGATGATAGACTGTAAACTGATATTAAACACCGTAGCTCTCTAAGGAAAAAGTGACTTTTATGTTATATTTGATTAACTATGAAGAATACTGGCAGTAAAAAAAAGTTTTTTTATCATACTAAGAATAAAAATAAAAATTGAATTAAATATGCATGTAGATAGTTTAGTGATTGTACTTTTTTTTTTTTCCTAAAAAGACAATTCATTTAATGCTTCCTCCCTCTATTGAAACCCATATTTTCTGCCTGTCCATCTGCAATTCTTCTGACCTCAACCAATTAGGCCAACTTATCTGGTGGTGTAAATGTTTTCATTTGCATTTGCAGGCGCTCCTTGCTGCAGTGACGCCACTGTGTCTTAATCCAAAGTATGTTTGGCGCAGTTGCTCTTCTGCATTTCATTGTCTTTGTGACGCCTGATACTTGCAGCATGCTTACAAAGCACATAGGCCGCAATTTTTACAATAGATGTATAATGGAACTGTCACGGGTTTCTGCTGCTCTGTTTCTAACAAAGGGAAGCAAAAAGAAAATACTACTGAACTACTGAATCAAAATAATACATAACAAGTAGCGTTATACGAGTTATACGATTTTATCTCAGCAATAAAAAAACAACACATTTATTATGATATTTGACAGTGCGGAGATGTTCAGTTAATGCAGCTTTTGTCCCTATTGGCTACATTAAGAGCAGCTGGAATATCATGAATTCCCAGAGGCTTTGAGGGACCGCAGAGAGGCCTCACACTGCTGAATAAGAGATGGCTCCAGTCTGGAGATCTAAGGAAGGGTTAATCTGATTCCCATTTCAGATAGTTGTCCTAGCAACAATCAGCCAGTCTGCTCTGCTCCTTTGACAGGGGTGTGAGATTTTCAGGTTTGCCAGATAGAAGACTTTATTGTGAAGCTAATTTGAAATGTGAAATCGAGGATGACTTAAATTACAGAGGTCTCCTCTCTGTCATCTTCTGCCAATACAGGATAAGAAGAAGCCAGGAGAAGGAATAAGAATATCAGCAGACCAAATGTTATGTTCTGTGTTTGATCAGTTTGGCTGTGTAGTTTGCCAAAATGTAGTTTAAGAGGGAAAAACAGACCCCTTAAACACACACACACACACACACACACACACACACACACACACACACACACACACAAACACACACACACACACACACTCACACACACACACACACACACACACACACACTGTATATAATCTATTTAGAAATGTGTGTTTTTGTCTGTTCATCTAACTGAGTTGGATTTTCTATTTCAAAATAATAATCCTAAAAAACAGTTTGTCCTCAAGCCTCAAAATAGATAGAGTTCATGGAAAGAGAAATGGGCAGGTGGATGAGGAGGAGGTTGAGGAAGAGGAGGAGAGAGAGAGAGCATGCAAGCACATTGTGGGAGCACAGTGCTCATCTCTTGTGCATATCTGTGCCATTTCAGACCTTTAACATGCTCAAGTGACATTTGCATTTATCCTTGGAGGTTGTTTCTTTCTGAGGAATAAAAAAAAAAGAGAAATAAGTGAAAAGCAAGAGAAGGACTAGTTTTTCTGTTGCATTAGGCAGATGGACAGTGTTCTGTCACTGCCTGCCTCAGATGGAAAAAGAAATGAAGTGTCGAGATTGTGCCCTAACCCATGTTCTCTTTGCTAAACTATTTCGGTAACATCCTAACGAAGAAGGGCCCCGGGATTCAGGAGTAATGGCCTTGAAAAACGGACATTTTGTCTTTGAGTAAACGGCCACTAAACGCAGCTGTCTGAGATGTTGCTAACCTCCCGCACACAACACCTCCAACAAATTATTTTGCAGGATTCAAATAGAAAGAACAAGAAGATGAAATCAAACAGAACACTACAGTAACTGATATGATGAAAGGGGAGATTTAAATATTTTTTTTTTTTGGATGAATCTGTTATGGTGGAAGCTGTACACCCTGTTTTATTTTTTCTTTCTGAGAAATGAAATTCCACATTCGACCTCTGACCAAGAAGAAAAATGACCCTACACATTAAGAATATTTTTTTCTGGCATATTATAAAAACTGTAACCTCAATCACCCTTTGAAATGGATACTGATTTTTTAAATTATTTCCTACTTGTTTTAGGAAATAGTGAGATTCTGGCGATAGCAAGGTATATATGCCCAAAGTTACTACTAAACACACGTTCCTACTCTCTGATCTTTTTTTCTTTCTTTTATGGACATCTGAAACACCTTAGATATTCTTTGTAATCCAAGATCTCTGATGCTGAATCACTGGATAAAACTCTGGACAACTATTCCACCTTTTGATGAAATTTCGAGCTCCTGCACTCATTTGTCACCAATCAAACCACTGTGCAGCCTATGTCTATAGGCCACACTGACAAACTAATAAAACCTGCCCTAATTCTGAAATCTTCCCAGCAATGTAAAGAATTTTTTTAAGGAGACTAAAGGTGATCACTGTATAGTATTTAAAATGTTCTGTTTATGGCTGTTCATAGCAGCTGAGGACCAAAACTCAGTGGTTATTAATATTTTTTTAATCACCAAAATAAACAAATGATTAGTATTTGTTATCTGTCCCCGTCCAGAAGACGAAGAGCACGGTCCCGGTTGTGCTGAGCGCAGGCCCCAGGTGGCTGTTGGATGTGACTTGGCAGGGAGCGGAAGACAACAAAAACAACTGTGTGGTGTACAGCAAAGGTAAGCAAGCAGCGCGGCATCCTGTTATCTCTCTGCAGCGTAACACACCACACCACAGCACCACTGCAAAGACACTGACAATTCTCCATCCACTCTACTCCTGCCTTTCTTTGTCTTTTTCACCTCTTTTTCTTGCTCTCCTTGCCTCTCAAAGTCAAAATGCACTAATGATTGCATATACTCAGCTACAGGGACACACAAGACATGCATGCACACACTCCTACACCATATTGGTTTTACTCCAAAGAGTAATTTTTATCACTAAAATTCTGATAAGGAACTGAGAAACATCACTTGACACACAAAGTTAATGGTCTTTAGATTTCTGAGGTAATTAATGCACCCTTTTTCTCTTTTAAACTAAGTGAATCTCTATCTCAGTGCAGATAGCGAACAAAGCACAAGTGAAGATGGGTTTGCCATTCTGCTTCATTTGTTCTCTCACTAATTGACTTAAGGCTGAGCTGTGTATCTCTATTAAATCAGAAAAAAATCATACAAGCCTTAAACCAGATATAGATTTTGTGTATATGTTGAAAGAAACTCTAGATATCTGTCAGAAAATCTTTTTCTACTATGACCCTAAAAGCAAAAATGACCCACCGTCATAGTACACTCCTCATTCTGCTGCATTGTTCATAAAACCCTCATTAAAACAGCCTAACATGGATCTGTAGGATCTGAAGCAAGCCTTCTTTGTTGCAAATTGTATGGGATGATGCTTAAACTGTACACAGCCCTGACACTTCGGTCTGTAGTGTCACTTCTCATGAAAGCACAAGGCTTCTGCAGCTGTAATTGGGTCTTGACGGGTTTCAACCAGAGACACAGCAAAATAAATACGTAAATAAAGATGTGTTTGGGATTCCAAAGGGTGAAGGAAAAAGGCTCTATTTATCACTTTTCAAAAAATGATTACCCCGTGACAATACCCCCAAAGCTGAAATGGAGCTTCTTCTCTCTTATAGTGAATAAGTGGCAGGAGTAGGATTTGCAACCCGGATTTTCAGTCTTCCAATTCTCATCTACTAATCACTAGACTGCACTGGGGAGTTATCCTCTTAACCGGCTACTTAACTTTGTGCTCTTTATCACCAAATCATTAAAGTTTTGATAAGCTGTTAAAGAAGATTATGCACTTCTTTAAAATCTTCTAATCTTTTTGCGGGGAGACTGACTGTATGAAACAAAAAAGGCCAATAACAGCTTTTTTTTTTTTTTTTTTTTTTTTTTTTTTAAGTCCAGAGAATTTTCTTTGCCACTCTTCATACAAGTTTCCTCAAGATAGCATCAACTACAGCATAAGCAGCATCATCACCTCAGCTGTGTATCTCTGACAGTTCATTTGTCTGTCAATTCCAGTTTGACCTTATTAAATTAAACACAATATTATCTCCAACAGCCCCTTGTGAGAGTCGTTCTATGTTGTACTGTGTAAGTTCATTACAGTAAATCCTTCACAAGATTCTTCACACGCTTGCCAACTGATGATAAATGATAACAGAGAGGATGTTGAATTAATTTTAATCTTGGAGTGGAAGTTAAGTATTTCTTTTCCCCTCATAGTTGCTACTTCTACAATTCTACAATTCTACAATTCACTTAGCAGACGCTTTTATCCAAAGCGACGTACATCAGAGAGTAAGAACAACACAAGCAAGGATCAAGGAAAAATAAAGGAACAATGTCAGTAAGGACGAACGATCAGCTTTGAGTCCGATTGGACACACAGGTGCTGAAAGGCATTGCCCAGAGGCATGGCACAGCATTAACTGCCGTTCTGAGACTCTAATCACTATATATGTCTTATACTTCTAAGACATAACCTTGCTAAATAAATAATCAAATCAACAGATACTATTTAAAACTGTTTATTCTGACACATATTTTAACAAAGATATTAATATTGAAAGATTTTTTTATATATATTTTTTAAATATTTTGTTTAGATTGTTAATTTACATTTGATTAAAATTTCACGAAAACCTGTCTTGAGTTTTCACATCATGAAGACGATTTACTTAAAAATACATTATAAACAAATATCAAACAATCAATACTACTACTGCAAGGCCTACAAGAATCAGGCAGTGTAATTACACACCTTACTTGTACAATTTTGTGGCAAGACTTCCACAAAGCTCTGGATAAATTGGTTGGGTGTCCGTTTTACCCAGCTCTCTTTTCAAATTGTTCCACATCTTGCTCTGGGCGACTTTTTTAGGTGGACTATATGAGTAAGTTCAGAAAGTGGTGAAGTGTTTGATGCTACTTGACTATTGCGTCTGGAATGTGACTAAATTTTTTACCAGCCATTCTTTTCATGGCCCTCTTTAAACATACCAGTCTACATGAGGGGACACACTCTGGAGGTGATATTGAATGTCTGCATGCTGAAAATATCAGATCTTTGTTGAATTTAGTTTTGATGTCCCCTTCGCTTCAGTTTAAATCCGTGCTGGAATTGTGTTTATCATGTCAAAACTATAGTTGATCATCTAAAGGAAAAAAAAGTCCAACAGGAATTTCTTTCCACCTCTTAAAGCTTTGGTCCAGATTGTTTATATCTTCACCCCTGTGCTATTTCTCGTATGTAGGCTGCTTCATTGCTCCCTGAGATACGTTACTTATGGAAAACAGTGAATATCTCAATACACAGTATGCCTGCAAAATATGTTTTTGGCCCACGTTTCAGTGGTCTCGACTCTTTATGGCTGCCTGCAAAGATAGTAGCAGTTCACTTTGGATGCTTGCCAGTGTGAATCTATGGGGGAGTATCTCTAAGTAAGTGCTGGTGATTGGTTTGAGTGGCTGTAGCTTACTGTTGGGTGTTCTGTCCTATGATTTTTGCATTACATTTTGCACAAATTCACCCTGTGTCCCCAAACTTGTCATGCAGGAAGTGTGGAAATATGCAGAGGGAGAGAGGACAGAATTCAGGGAAGTGATTCCACTGAGAGTTACACCACATGCTGTGTTATATATAATACATGTACTGGAGAGAGTAACAAGCGGCAGGTTGGTGTAGTCAGGTCCCCCACAGGATGCCCCTGGTCATCAGCACGAATACAAACTAACCATACAATGTCAAACATAGTTCAGTCTCTGTATTATCATTAGGAGCTTTTAAAGAACTTAGAAGTCAAAGACAATATCTGAGGCAAATGTCGCAAATTATAATTCACACTGACATTTCATGAATATTAAGTTTTTATTTTAAAAAATGTTTTAATTAGGGGCAGTGAGAACCCTTAAGTGAAAGTGCAAAACTGCAATATCTTTCCTTCCCAGGCTGTCAGCATGCCCCTGTTTGTTTTACATTAAACTCCAAGGAAGAGCCATAGCAGCCAGCCCTTACTAAAACTCTCAACTTTACAATTGCGCTTACTCATTATCGAGAAATCCACCTGGAACTCCCACAATGCTCTCCTCCACACTCCGACAGTTTCTTTGAACTGCTGGAGTTTTAGAAACAGGCGGCAAGTCTGCAGAGTAATTATATGTTACAGTAACACTGGAGACTGAGAAGAGAGAGGGAGAGAATGACAGACAGGGACCCAGAGAGAGAGAGAAACAAGTTCAAAACTTTCCGTACTGATAAACAACAGATTGATAAACAGTAAAGCAGTTAGTAGGCTCTCGATGGCTCTGTTAAAGTGCTGCATTCTTGACAGAAGAATTTTAGCAACTGTTTGGTGAAACAATGTAACTACGCCAAACTGTATTACATTTACTTACAGGTACAGTATGTAAGATTGCATGCTAATGTTTACATTAAAATATCTAACTTCAATTAAAAATTGACTAAACCCATGTTATATATATTTTTTAGTTCAGTACTTACATCACCTCAAATATTTCCAAAAGTTATCAAAGCCAGAGAAATCCATAATTTTATAGTTGTAACGTGTCGTGTCTTGTAGGCAGCTGCCATGATGAGCCGCCATGACAGACACGAAATGTTGATCGTTGTCAAGGAAACACCGGATGTTACGTCAAAGACCGCTGTATTAGCTAAGCGCTAGCTGCTACTAAAAGCTGCCGTTCTGTTGCTGTATGTGCTGCTGTGATAAAAAACTCGTCAGTACACATATTGTCTTTCTCAGGTCGGTTTTGCCCGTTCGTATTGATTCAACACGGAGTTCGTTCGTTTTCACGGGGGGGGGGGGGGGGTTATCCCATGAGACCCTGCGAGGAGCGACGTCATCTTTTGTTATTGTTTTGATTGAGAGCCCCCTTGCGGTCAGATTTTACATACTGTACGTTTAAGCCATGTTTTGATTATATTTTATTCAATATTTGGCTTATGGTGAAAACTCATCAAAATAGCAAGGCCAGCGATGCATTTGTTTTTTCTTAAGACTTTACCCAAAGAAACCCATTGATATAATATCATTTTAAATACTGGGGCACTTATTTTTTAAAAGGCATTTTTAATATCACAAATTTAAAAAAACACCACCGTCTTTTTTTTTCTTCTTTTTTTTAAAGCTGTGTCTCAAACTGTTTCTATTGGGGTAATTCAATTTGGACATACAATTCTCTACAGTGTACATTTTCAGAGATCAAACACAGCCAGGTCTCAGTGTACAATTAAGGACAAGTTTCATTTTTGGTCTAAAGTATAATAGTCATTCATTTTCAATGTGAGACTTCATTGTGCTTACCCCATTGTTACCTGATATCTTAGCCCATTGAAACTATACACATTCAATGTGACCACATTATGTGGCTTTATTCAAAGGTCACTTAAACTTTTCATCTGTAAGCCTCTTAAAGCAAACCACGATACAGCATGTCAAATAAGTCTCCGAGCAACTTAGCCTATTGTTCATGCAGAAATTGACCAACGTAACTAGGCCGGTTTACACAAGCCTGGACAGTGCTAAATTAGCCAACTCACTGTATCTTTGTAATATTTCATATTCTCTAAGTCCTCTCAATCAGGTCCTTTTTTATGCCTTAATTTGTTCATCCCACTGCTCCCAAGCTGTAGACCTCTGAGGCATAAGATGAACTAATATGACCTGCATGGAAAGATGTAATATCTCTTTTGACACTGTTTTAAAACAAAACCCGTAACGTAATGCAAAGGACATTGTAAGTTAATGTATTCCATGAGAAATAAAAGCTAAAATAATGCACAGTCTCCCGTACTGCATCCTGGCAGTGTGCAGCATGAGAGGAGAGGACTCTTACAGTTCAAAAATGTTAATGTTCATTTTAACCTTTATCTTTGAAAATGACTTAAGCAAATAGGAGGTGCAAGGGTTGTTATCTTTTATCTGGGAACATGGTGAAATAGTGTGACTGAATAATAACTAAACAACTGACACAATGTAAAATTTCATTATCAGTGTATTAAAACAAAATTGTACCCTAAAGGGCTCCTTACTACAGCTCTGAGCAGCCGACTAATTATGTTTAATTAAAAGACAACAGATCAACAGAATCATTTTCATTAAGAAATTATTAATGATTCCACTGCAACAATAATTGATTGCACTGAGCCAAGCGATAGCTCAGTACGGTCAGGCTGGAGTGAGCCGGGTGGAGAGGAGTGGCTGGTTTAGGCATTTGGCAGCTGTGTAGTCGTATGTCTTGTTGCTGAAGCTTTTGTAAAAGCGACCGAGGAGAAGTTGTAAAGCTGGCTTTATGAAGAGGAGAGGAGGAGTGTACGGTGGGTTAAGGACAGAAAAATCCAAATCAAACGGCAATCTAAGAGGACTTAGACATCCCACACATATATTTAAGAGTACAGGCATTCATGTGCATACACTCACACATTTTGCTATGCATGATTAAGACAGGAACACACACTTATTATTTTCTCCTGACTACAAACATATTCAAGAGGGCTTTTTTTCCTTTGTTTTGTTTTGTCTCACTCATAAGCATATAAACTACATGCAGATACATGCACACACACTTTATTCAGCAGCTTTATTCAGAGCCATGTGAAAGACATCAGCCCCAGACGCTTCCTCCGACAGCCTTTTATGTGCATTGTTCTCGCACCATGCAGCCAGTTTCCCTGTGCTAGACAGAATAACTTGAGCACCAGACACCACACTCTGCCACAGCACCCCCATTCACTGCAAACAAACACACACAGACCAACCGCCATTACAGAAAAAAATTTGCATAATGGTTGCTGACACATATATGTCCATCTGCATTCAGTGTTGACTAAGCCTTAAGACAAAAGCAACAATACAGGAGAAAAATGTAAAAGAGGTGATGGGCACTGATGAGAGACAAGATTGTCCTTTTTATATATCACCATGCAACTTTAAATTTTAAAGCTGCGTTCTGAATGCATATGTTTGAGTATGTACTTGTAACTTGTGTTCTGTGTGAGTATAGCCAGCCGTCCTTGTATCAGTGCCACAGAAGGTTTCAGGCTAATGAGCGTGGGCTGTCCTTAGAGCGGGAGGGTTTGGGTTGTGCCATTCACTCTGCATATTTAAATGCCTTGTAGAGCTTAAGTAGGCCCACTTTTCCATGTCAGGGCAGCGTTCAATCCTGCTGTGACCATTAATTATGATACCATTGTGCTCCAGTGTGGCTAATAAGAGTGATGTATTGCACCCTCGTGGCATTATAATCATCTGAGTGAAGTACCTGGACTACACTGAGCTTGCTTTTGGTATAGAGCTTTTGCTCCGGTATGAATCTTGAATGAAGGCTGAGCCATGTTAGCTGATTTTTTATTTGCTGGCTATGCATGGACCTCAAAGTACAATACTGTTAGCCGCCAGCTAACAGCACAGCAAACAACGTTGTGTTCATGAAATATGGTCATGATGGATACACTCTTTGTTTTTTGACTCTTGTAACAAAGGCTGAAACCAGCTGTAACTGAGGTCCAAAAGTTGGTAGCAAAAATTAGAAAATCGGCACTATCTAAATGTATAATAACAACACTGTCACTTTTTTCTGTGTAAGCATTAAGAGCAATAGGTCGGCACAGCGTATTGATCTCTCTCACCTTCACATGCTGGAAGATGGCTATGGTTAAGGTTAATGCTCTGTGTGTGTCATTTTTTAAATCACATTCTGGATCATGTTCAAGTTTTTTTTAGGTTCTTTTCACATTTTCATCCATATATGTGACGCTTTTCTTTATACGGACAGGATATGACTTTGAGACCAAACTTGAGCACTTTTGTTCTTAATAAATGTAGAATGTGTTTCTACAAGCTGTTAGCTTGCTTTTAAGCCTGAATATGTTTCAGCCAACAGCTCCAATCTCTGCTCTGGTAAGGTGTGAAAAGCATTGTTAGTGTGCTCGAGGATAGAGCCCTGTTATGAAGGCCATTGCAAAGCCCCCCCCCCCCACCTGAACAAGTGTATGTGTGTGTGTGTGTGTCGTGTGCTTGTGCTTGTGTATATCTGTGTGCATGTAGGTTTGTGTTACATAGTGTGTGTACAGGGATAATCAGAGACAAAAGCTTAGAGCTGGAAAAGGGGGTTCTTACTGCCCATCCACACAGCCTTTTTTTGGGGGGGTGCCTTTTTTTCACAGTTTGTCTGTGCGTGCGTGTGAGTGCGTGCCTGCGTGCAAGCGTGCGTGTGTACGTCAAAGAAAGTGAGCAAGAGAGATGGGAGGAAAGAGATAGAGGAATCACTCGGGTGGAGGACTGTTTAGATCGCCAGTCAGTGTGATGAAAAACCACACGGTTAGAGTCTCTCTGAGGGTTGACAGCGCTGCAGTGACTGGAACTAAACTAGTGAAACTGAGTCTAGGTGAAACCCTGGTGCACTGAGTGAGAGTGGACAATGCTGTGAAAGAAAGCCCACAGTGAAGGAAAAGAGATCATGATAGAGGAAGAAAAACACATATGCAGCCTCGATAAAAAACACTTACTGTTTCGATAATAACACTTGCAGAAGAATGTTGAAACAATTCCATTCAAGCATTATAGGGTCTGTTGGAGCAGGACCCGTTTTTCCTTTGATAATGGATACCCCTGCAAATCAATTTGTTAGGTTGGGCAAAACATAATCAGATTTTCCCTGTAGAAATAGCTCAACATGTTACAAAATTGTTTGTGGGGTCACCAATGTTTTCATGCAGGAAAATTGGTGATAACCTTTATACATACCGTTGCAGCTAATCCATTATTTTGATTGTACACCTGCATTGAAAAAAACATTACCAAAGTCTTCAGATCACCGTATCAGCGTTATATCATAGTTTTTCTTTTCTCATTCGTTCAATGCAATGCACTGGGGGATCACAACTGCAAGCCAACTTCAGCATTAGTACCTTATCCAAAGGTTGTTTTATCATTCTGTCTGGTCAAGTGATGTTAGCAGTTCTACTAATCATAAAGTAAATGCCAAAGGATATACTTGCATTGGGTGGGTTAAACAATTAGTTTTTAGGTGGGGGGGTAGTCGCAGTGAAAAACAACCTTTTTGTGGTAAAGGTCTAAAGACTTATAAGTAATACCACTTTGATGCAAGGCAATCGACAGATAAGGATATAGATATGAGTCAGTTCTGCCAGCCACAAGCAGTATATCCAAATTCTTGCTTTTTTACAATACATGTGCACAATACAATGGTGTCTGTAGTGACCATACTGTGTTGTTACGGTTAATGTAGATTAATACTATACTAAAAAATACACATTTTGAATTTGAGAAAAACAAAAAACAGCCACAGGTTCAGTAATTAATATCAGCCGATCTGCTTGTGTGCATGCAGTAATTTTTCCAATAAGATTGTAATTCTAAGGAACTTTAGGCTGCTAATTGATTGATGTATCAGGGCTTCTTGTTCTGGTTTCAGTCAAGTAACTACATTGTTTTTTTTATTTTTAGAGTTATAAACAGCATGTGGCTGTCTCTTACAATGACAGCAATATCAGCTGCTTATGAACTAAACCTCCTTAAGGTTGCTTTAGTGCTTGAGCTCTGCTGACCTCTGCCTGTCGGGACTGGATGACAGAGAGGGGGAGCACTGTTCCTTATGTGTGCTTACTGAGTGTGTGAGAGACAGAGAGTGGACAGAGCAGTAGGGCAGCAGACATGCACGCTGTAGGTACAGTTGTGTGGAGGACTAGACATCAGTGTCTTACAGGTCAGACAGGGCCATCCATTCTCGAAGCCCAAGGGAAGAGAGAGAGAGAGAGAGAGAAAGAGAGAGAGGGAGTGAGAAAGAGAGAGAGGGAGAGAGAGAGAGAGAGAGAGAGAGAGGGGTGAAAAAAGAGAGAATGGGAGAGAGAATTGTGAGTGCATAGGTACAGACAAGAAGATATTGCGGGGGGGGGGGGGGGGGCATTCATGCACTGTTTCTCTTAACTCTGTCAAAGCCACTCCATTGTACTCCCCAGTGCACTGAGTGGAAACCAATCTGTCATCGCTCCACTAGCCAGCTTACTAGAGGAGGGCTAGAATGCTGGAAACACAAGTCTATTCAATGTGTAATGTAACACCAATCTCTACTGGGTTAAAAAAAAAAGAGAAAAACAAATAATGTACGTTTTTTTAAACACACTGAAAGGGATGTAGAAGCCGTGGTTACAGTATTTTGGTCTGCGCAAGTAAGGTTTTAGGCTTTTAGGCTCATATATCTCCCTTTTTACAGAGGACGAATTGACATGTTTGCTCACACATTTTCAAGCAGAGTTGGCTTCCTTTGATTTAGATTTTATTTTTCTGGCCTTGACAATATTGAGACAGTCACAAAGCGAAGACTGTCAATAAGAAGTGAACTTGCCACCATTAAACATTGTTTTGTGGAGTAATGTTTTGGAGACTTTAATCGATATTTTTTCTTGGAAAAAAAAACATTTAATGAACATTGGTGTAACATGTTTAGATGTACTCTACTCATGAACATGTTACAACAATGGAGTCAATTTGAATTAAAACATTGTTTGAAGTCACTAAATGTGCAATTCAAGGATATTCAGTCTCGACACTTTTCTGTTTTTTGTTTTGTTTTATATTTTTTTACTGACGAGGATGTTGTTGTTTGCCTAGTCTACACGTCCCACAAGAGAAAATCTGTCCAGCAGTTTCCCTTTTAGCGTTTAAAAAATGTGTTGTTAGTTGTCGCTTGCTTAGTCTACATGTCCAAAAAACTATGTCCATAACATCTTCTTTTAACAAAATATATTTGGTTAACTAAAACAAGCAATTACTTTCTTGTTGTGAACTACTTCATAACTTGTTATTAGATCTGGTACTGCTGACCACTGCTAACCATTTTCAGGCATATGCCAGGTATGTCTTGGGATCAACTAACAGAGACAAAGCCTTCAGGTCAGCCCTTATTCATTTCTTCTTCTTGGTAAATTACCATTATTTCCTTAAACCTGTCACCTATAGAAACCAAACATCATCTGGCCAGCAAGAAAAACCTATGGCCTCCTATCCTGATGCCCTGAGCTTGCTAAGCCTGCATACTGTTGAATAGTAGCTACTAATGCTATGTTCCGATGCCATTTGTGGAGTCACTTCATCCCCTCTCCTTGCAGGAATCCCCCTTGCGCCATTTTCCCTGTAATCTCCCCACTCTTCTCTCTTATGGGGTGGCTCACCTGCTGCTCCCACCACTATTTCACAGCCCTTCTCCTTCTTACAACCAGCACCTCCACCATTTTAATCCCTTTGACCCAAACCCTGTGTGTTTCCCTGTATCAACAGCTCCTAGAGATTACATACTGCCTGCCTCCTCACCGCTGTGTGCTTCAGTCACTTTGGCTGTGGCCTGCAAGTGCATGCTAGCTTCTTAGTCAAACACTGCTGGTTGTGATAGTTGCTGTGGCCAGTTTACGTGGTTGGGGTCGTGGAAAGAGTTAAGGTAGCTGGAGGAATAAGGATGGAGGGAGTAACACATAAGCATAAGAGCTTTGAGACCTCTTGAATTTCCCTTGGGATCAATAAAGTATCAATCTATCTATCTAGAAACTTATTGGGGACTTCAGGAGAGCTATGACCTTAAGAAAAATGTGTTTAATTAAAAATTAATTAATTCCAAAATTCCAAAAGAGGACATCCCTTGCTGTATTTTGTAGTGGGAGTGAAGGCATTTATTGTAGGTAAAATGCAAGTAAAACAGATTGAGAATTATAAAGTGGTAGTGAGATGTGAAGGGAATAATGTGATGAGTAGAATAGTTGCACTGAATCTATCATCCAAACCATTGGGTAACAATACATTTTTTAGCATGTTTGATCTTCTTATCACTTCAAAGATGTTTTGAAACAAACAGAAACTGAATGCATTTTAGTTTCGGGGGGAACATTTAAAATAAATCAGGGTTCAAAAAGTTAAGGGAGTTATCTTGAAACATCCTGTCAAGATCCTCTGTAACTTCTGCTTGTCAAGAAGTAGCAGTTGGGACAGTCGTAATGTTGAGGGAAAGCCTGTGTTCACAGACAATCCCTCCTCTTTGATGTAGGGATTCTGGTAATGGGTTCTGACTTTGTTGTTGTGATATTTTGAGATCATTGCATAAAGAACTGCAATTTATTCCTTTCTTCATCTCTACTTCTTGCTCAGTCTTCCTGTGGGCCACATTAAATCAAGCCTACAACCTCGACTCTAGTTACATTAAACCCTATCAGCATGTTGCCCTCTCATATCGGAGAGCAGGCCTTTATAAAGATGGCCTGTAACTGGTAATTAGTGAGTGTTTTGATTAAAATTCAACCACATGTGTGATACTACAGTGGAGGCGCCCCTCCTCCTCCTCCTCTCTCTGTCTCCTCCCTGTCTGTTGAATGCCCTGCTCTCATGGCTTAGCAGCTACAAGGCTGATTTAAGGGCCCTTACAAATGGGAAGGTTGCAAGTGAAGACAAAAACCAGAGACAAATCACTTCACAGCAGTCTCAAGGTTTCTGCTAAACCTATTCAACTGGAGGGGAGCAGCAGAACAGTGAAAAATATATACACACTCCATCCTGTCAAAACGCTTTTGGCTTATCTTGAGTGACTGTCAAGGCTGGGAATATCAGGGAATGGACAGAAATATATAAAATTAATAAGCTGCTGGATGTTGTCGGAGTTATGATGCTTCATAAATCCTGGTTTGATCATTGCGGACAAGGCTTAAACCCACAGCTTCCTAATGCGCACAGCAGTGTCTTGGACTGGATTTTCTACTGTTTGGGAGATGGAAGCCCTTAGCTGGCAAAAGTAGAATTTATCATCTCCTTGCTTTCCCCTTTTTCTTTTATGAGTGACAAATATTAAAAGAAGGCCTGAAGAAAGTTGGCAGCCATCACAACCTTTAAAAGAAGGGTGCAGGCATAGCAAGGTGAAACCGGGGCCAAAGGCTGAGAAATGCTATTGAAAGAGAAGAGAGAGAGGAGAGGGAGAAATTGGTACTTACTTATCAGTTGTACTTCCTTTGTTGGGTCAGGGGTCTTGGAGCTTTTGTTTGTTTGTTTGTTTCTCATACTGAAAGGATGGATGCTATCTGTTCAACCATCCAGGCAGATCTGCTCTGTAGGGTGCTTCAGGTAATATTTCATGTCAGGAATTAAGCAAGCATACCCACCGAGTGCTTTCTACAGTAAGATAGCCCCCTCATCCATCATTGTCCTCTCTTCCTCTTTGGTTTGCCAGCTTCAGCTGTGGAATGTGACCAAGTGCAGTTACTCAAGTACTTTAGCATTTCATTGAGATGCTTTTACTTAATTGTTGTATTGCTCTTTTGCTATACAGAGGTAAATATGGTACTTTTAACTCCACTACATTTATATGACATAACTTAACAAACTGCATCATTTATTTAGTTATTTGGCAAAAACAATGGATATTACTCAATCAATCATTGTCCGATTGACAAAAATGTAAAGATTTGATTAACCGTTTGTTCTTTTCTTTTCTTTTCTTTTTGCAAAATGTACGACACCAACTGACCCAGGGTCTCAAGTTTGACAATTGGTGGGTGACCATAGTGACCCTAATGGTTGTTAACACAAAGACATCTGAGGGTGCCATTTTGAGCTCTTGGATGTTGTTAATGCAATTCCTCTAATCTTGTTGATTTAACATAGCAAACAAAAAGAGGATTTTTTTTATAAATGCAAAATGCAATTGATCATTATTAACATATGAATATAAAGTACTGCTTACTCTTTGATTATAAAACAATCTGCTCTGTTGGGAAACTCATACACACAGGGTTTACTGAACACTATAGATACTATAGTATCCTATATGATCACTAATACTACTATAAACACACAGGGGTCATTTCTTTGCATTGATTTAAGGGCTTATATTATACTTGTGTTCATTTGCATGTTATTGGTTCTTTTACTTAAGTAAAGGATCTGAATTCTTCCCTCTCGATTTGTTAGCTTTATCTCAGTCACTTCTTTCAGGGGCTTTTAGTGTTTGAAGACAACAGCAGATAGGCACACTAATTAGACCACCATGTCTAATATCTGGGGCTTTACCTGTCAATGAAAATGTTGTAAGTGAAGATGAAGCCTCTTTAAATGGAAGGCTTGGCAGTTTTGATATGTAAAACACATGTCATAGTGTTTCACTCAAGAATATGCTGATGAGACAAGTTGCACACAAAAGAAAAATGACAACAAAAACATCTCTGCTGGACCAAATCAGAATAATGATATTCTAATGTAAGACTTTGTGTTTTTTCACCCCCTGTTCTATTTGGGAAAGGTCATGCTTTTTGAACACAAGTTGTTGTGAGTAAATTTATTCCACTTATTTCTTGTAACTGCACACAAAAGTAATGAGTTTTTAGAGATAAATATATGAAGACAATAAGCCATGCAATCTTTTTTCTGGAGCTGCTATTGAGTCAATTAGCACATCTCAGAGATTCTAAAGAGTATCACAGCCTTATGTAGCTTCTCAATATGCAGCATCTGACTTTTATCCAATTACATTATATGAGGTCTGTGGGCATGTTGGGCAGAGCACACATAATGGAGGATGCCATATTTTGTGTGATATTCTCCGACACTTTTCCATTGCATATGCCTATGGCTCTCACTATGAATAATTCAAAGGCATCCTTCACAAAGAAGAGAATGAGGAACTCTGCTTCAATAGTAAACAGATTTTCTGCTCACCATCCTTACAAATCTTAAGTCTGGGACATTGTCAGTGCCAAATTATTTCACTGGGCCCTCTTTTCCCCCCTGTCTGAGTTAACCTGGCCTCTGAAATAAATTTGGACCGAATAATAGTGGCTGAGTTAATTGATGCTTGTTTGCTCTGGAAAATAAATTTAAAAAAATACAACAAAAAAAACCTGATTTAAAAAGATGCATGATGCTAAAGCTGTCCCTGTATTTCATGTATAATAATCTCTGAAATATGTTATATTATCTAATCAAACATATTTGGCTCATAAAACCTCTGCAAAGTGGTTACAGAATATTTGTGCACCATGCTCTCTCCTTATGTTGATTTCTGAAACTATAAGGGCCCAGGGTCCGACGCTGATTTTGAAAAATCAAATTAGTTCCTCACTGGCTACACTGCTGTGAAAAATATAATATCACAGCGCCTTTAAATCCCTACAAAATTACTTTTTTCAAGAACAAGAAAATTGACATATCCATTGCAGCACCCATCTTTGGCAAATGGTAATTTCACATTATAGCGCTCAAATTATAGTACCATGAAATATGCTAAGCATTCAAGAAAAATTAACTTTCAAATAGTCTGTGAGTGCAAAAAAGTGGGAGGGGTCTTTGAGACAATTTCCTCTGTTTTCTCAGCTTTAGGAATTTGCCCTGACCTTCAACTGGTTGTATCTTCCAGTGCAGATCTGTGGCAGTGACACATGTCATGTGTTGGAGGGGATTGAGAAGGAAGCAGAGAAGACAAGGGGGGGGATGTGATCTTGGTCTGTAGCCCAGTTTGAGTCAGAGTCTGCCCAAATGTCAAAGGATGGGAATGTTTGGCCAGAAACACAGACTGCACCTCGACAACTGATCTTCACTCAAATACACCTTTGGGTGGCTTTTTTCTGTTTATTTTTTTTGTTTTACCTTTATTTAACCAGGTAATTAACCCATTGAGATCAAGATGTCTTTCACTAGGGTGACCTTGTCAACGTCATAATAAATAATAAATATTACATGATTAAGAAACAGTTGACAAAGAATAAGTTAAAAGCAGACTGATGGGAAGATGAATGCAGATGCATTTTAACAATGTCGAATAACACTGAAAGGGTTTGAAGCTGTTGAATAGGGGAAGAACAAGAGAAAAATTGTGCTTTCACACATGCACAAAACTCCTGAAAACTATCTGAAATGTTTGGGTTACCTTCATGTGTGAACGCACAACACCGAATTTGTCATTTTTTCCTGCCAGCCCCCTTGTATAGTTTCTAAGTGAAGCAGGGGTGCGCTGATTTGAGACCACAGCAGGAAATATTCAGGAAAATTCACTGTGAGCAAGCGGGATGGGGTGGTGACGTCTATATCATGCGACCAGCACATAACCATAGACTGTATGAGCATGACCACTGCGATCTCCATGCACATACTGAAACTGCTTCAATATGTTTTCTGCTACCCAGTATGTTCTTCCCGATCCTTTGGTGATAATACACACAGCATTGATACAGTATCTTAATCTGTTATATTCTACTGCTTCACCCGCCAAGTCGTTTTTTAAACGTAATGTTTTGCCCATGAGACACCCCAACCCTGTCCGGGTTGTCAGGAAGATTTCAGGTCTGCCTGTAATTTCTATACATTTTCAGGAGTGCAAATCTGAAAACCGCTATAGTAACCCACAAGGGGAAGATGAGTTTTTTCTCTAGATTGTCCATGCTGTAAGGTCCATGCTGGTTAAAGCAATACATAGCTTACAATTTTACTTCCTATTTTGCTTTGTTTGACGCTCCACATTCGCTCCCATTCCGTAGGAAAGCACAAACTACAAAGCAGTACAGGCTGTCGTCCCCCGTCACCCACGCTTGAATCTCAGGTTTACTATCATGTTGAGGCAGCACATTATCACATGTGAATGAAGTTAATATACACATCGAACTGCGATGTTTCTATGCTTCAGTGCATTGCTTCAATGAACATTGCCTTTTCACCTAGACAGATTGTATGAAGGCGGTGGAATAATTTGTTATCGACTCAGCAAGCTCTGAAATTGAGATCAAAAATCAGAGAGCCACCCTTCCCCTCCCCCTGAGATTAACATCTGTATCTTACAAAGATGTTTAATGTCACATGGCTGACAACTACCATTATGTCCTGGAACTTTTGAAAGTATCTACTTCTAATCATCAAAAGGCAACGTTTTACCTTTTTTTTTTTTACAGCTAATTGATGAACTGAGACCTTAATGTTGTAAGAAGCATATCAAGCAGACGCCGCATTTTTCAGCATTTTGATGAATGAACAAATAAACAAAGTTTGTTTTTCTCCAGTGTCAAAAGAAACCTTTTCTTTGTTTTTCTGTTTAGCGCTTTTTGCACTGACATGAGGCTAAAACCCTGAAGACTACAACGTTTAGGAAAGCTCCTAAATAGCAGCTCTGAAGCTTGGTTTGAGCTTTGTCATCACGCTTGAAGAATTTTCCTTTTAATGTACTGTAATGTGCAATTCAGTAGGGACAAGTTTAATTGAGTTTTACACAAACCAGTTGGGAGTAGCGCTGGAAGGTAGGTGATGTTGAGGTTTTTAATCTCTGGCTCCGGAGAGGCTTGTTGACGAAGTGGTTCTTTCTCTTTGTGGAGAAAAAAGAGGAAGCCTAAGAAATGATACATCCATGGATAAAACCAATTGGCAACCCTCAAAGGGACCGGGGTGATAAGGCAAATCCAGCACTTGTAGAGAAATAAAAGAATCCAACTGTTCATTAAAACGGGAAACAAAACAGGCGATTGAGAAGGAAGGCAGACTGCTCAGTGGAGGAGTAAGAGAAACAGACAAACAGAGCCAGAGATATCAGAGGAAAGGATTGGAAAATAATCAAGGATTTGTGAGAAGAATTAATAAGGAAGATAGGCACAAATAAGCATTTTTTTCTGACTCAGTGTAAAATTAGGAGGGATGGACTACATTTATCAAACAGGGGAAATGGCATGAGCTACATAAACACCTAATTATGAAGGATAACCTAGATATGAAGGCTGCTGTCTTTTTTATTTCACAGAGGCAGTAGGGTCTTTGCAGCACAGTTATCCTGAAATTCATTGGATAGAGAAGTTTCAGATAGTGTTAAGTATAGTTCAATTGTCTTTTTCTTTGTCAGTAGTCTGGATTCTGGTACAAGTTAACAATCCATTAAAAGAGTAATTTAAGAGAGTAACAGTATTTTGCAAAAATGAATTTCAAGATCAAACAATTGTTCACACAGAATTTAACATTTGACATATTTTAAAATATCCATGGCCGATACCCTTAAGTCTTTGTTCAGTTTTCAGACAATATTCATTATCTTTTTTAGGACCAGCAGACACTTGTGTGACATTGCTGCTGGACTGTTACATTTCTGACAATAATTCACGTCCTAGAGGTTAGTTGACTCTATCACCTGATACAGCTCTCGGTAATTACGTTTGGAGTCAGGGACTTAACATGATACAAACATAAGGGGTAAAGACTCAAGAGGACATGTTGAAGGAAAGGGGTGCTAGGTTGAAAAAAACTGGCAATGACAAAATCAGCACATGTATGAAATTGCCACTGAGACATTTCATAGGACTTTTGTGTGTAAGAGAGCCATTCATCAACACATCAATAAAAATATGGGGCAGATTATTGTAATGTTTTCTTACCATGGGCCCCTATCATAAATAAAAGGCCTACCACTGATGCCTGTATTAATTATAATTAGAATGTTGATAATATACTCTTTTATTATGGGAGCTGAATCAATTTTACAGGGCTATTCAGCCTCACAAGGTCACACAAAGTTACCAGGATGAGAGATGGCTTCTTGTAAAGCTTTTCTGCAAGCTGGGCTGGAGTAGGCAGGATAGAGACATATCAAAACTGGTCAGATAGATGTCTCAGCATCTTCACATACCATGAATTATCTTACTTTGGCATCATAAATTCATGACATGGACATAAATTAACTGTGTTTAACACGTTCATTGATATCTTGCAATTTTGAGTTTGCATGAATCTTTTGTTGGAGGGCAATCAGGAGCAGAACAATTCAAAACAAGCGTATAAGACAACGTGCTTTCCCCTTACAAAACTGGTAGATTGAACATGTTTACAAAAAAATTACCTAACAAACATGGAATTACATTTGCATTCATTTTGGATATGTCATTTCTATGAACAGTCCCTTTCACAATACCATTACTCGAAGATTTGTTTTTTTCAAAATTAAAAAACCTAATTGTAGTTTGTTGACATTTTTGCATTATGCATGTTAAAACTATATATTTGTTTTTTCATGATGACTTTTAATTACCCCCAGACAAGCTGTTCCACATTTGTTGTCAATTTGGTCAACCATGTAAAATTAAATGACAGATTATAACGGACTGGCAAAAGGCTTTTTTACCAGTGCAGTTTTTGGTTAGTTTTGTTTGTATTTGTGAAGTTTATATCAAAGTATGTTTTGGTACAATGTTATTCCTCAACTAAGTCTGAATTCATAAGGTACCCCACTGGCATGTGCCTCTTTTTTCACCTTACTCCGAATTTGACTGTCAGATGGCCACACAACAATGGATCAGCAAGACCCTACCCTTGTACCTTGCTGCGTGGCTTTAAGGACTGGATTTAGCATGTCTTGGCAAGGTTTAAACCAGCAAAACATGCTGAATTTAAAAAAATGACATACCTGTTTGCCCCAATTTCAAATTTCAAATATACATTGCCTTCAAATTAAATGCTAAGTATGTAAATTCTACCGCCACGGAGCTCTCAATCAAAACAATAACAAAAGATGACGTCGAGGCTGATGGGGAATCACGGGAGTGATTCTCTCTACTACCCTACTTCTGTCTTCTGAGTGAGACACCTGTTTCAACCAATAAGCTTATAATCTTAGAAACAGTAACAGTATCCTAATTAGTGTTACTTATACATAGGGATTTGTCCAATTACAGACACATTTATACCCACCTGATGCTGTGTTTGTAAATAGTTGCATAAATACGTTTTTTTTTAAAGAAACAAAAAAAAAATCTGTAATGCTAAATTTGCATTTCACAAATAGTATGCTGTGAACATCATTTTATACATTCCATTTGCTATGGCTTCCTTTTGGTTGGTAATAATTGAGAATGCATTTCCTTTTTATAGTAAGTTGTTGTATTTTTGCCTGTGAATGTTAAAATGACCTTGTGTTCCCCCGCGAAAGCGTGCATCTGTCATGAAATTATACATTCCATCAGCCCTCATTGAACTGGGCATTGACTCTGTGCCGCAGACTCAGGCTCTGGCAGCGAATCTTGATTATGGATTCTGTGATATTGTAAATGACTTGAGATTCCTCTGAATGTTTCGGATTAATCGGTTTGTGCAGATGTGGTTCCCTTTTTTGGAGGCGCCATCTTGAACAGTTGCTCATTTCCATTTCACCAAGACGTTCTGCATACAAAGCAGATTTCCAGATAGGTAATCCTTGTAAGGTTTTTAGAAGACAGGTTATTAGAGGATTGAGGGCTCTGTGTATGTGTCTGCGCAGAGGGAAATTATGTACATTTTTTAAGTTGGTGACAATGAGCTGTGTCTCAAGGCAGTAGACATAGTAACTGCTTTCACTTCTCACATAACAACATCCCACCCCCTTAAAAATGAGTAGACTTCACACACACACACACACACACACACACACACACACACACGCACACGCACACAGACACACAATCCCCACTTGCTCCCCCTCTCCCTCATCACCACCAACCTGAATTCTTTGAAATGCCTGAGGCTAAAAAGCTGGTTACTTTCCTCTGCCTTGCAGCTCTCAGCTTCAGATTATTCCTGAATGCCAGAGTTGGTCTGCCCCCATCATCCTTCGAACCCAGAACCCACCCCCACCACCCAACCCTGTCTTAAACCTGCTCTTCCTGTCACCTGTCAGATGCACCCCAACTTTAAGTGGCCAGTTATTTTCCATTGGTTTTATATGTCTTTCATATCATGGCTCATTAAAGCGCAGCACAGTAGGCAGCATATTTACATAGGCTACTGGGGAGTTTTAATTTGCGTTGGTACAGAGCATGACCGTAACTGAAGAGTGCAGTGCCAAAATGACTTTTTCACATGAAACCCCCCTCTTCCCTGCCACCCTCCCTCACATCCAATCCCATTTGAAAACATGTATCTGGGAATAATTGCTTGAACGATGCACAAAGACGGAGACAGAGCCATCACAGAGGGGACTGAGGTTTCTCCAAAGTGACAGACAGCAGGGCCAAATCAAAGCCAGCAATAAGCAGACTGTGGTTGGGATCATTCTACGGAATATATAGACTCTTAAGAATATCCCAACTATTTCAGCTAGTGTGTTACTTCCCAGTTTTTACTCACGTTGTCCAACTACACTATTTTTTATTCCAAGGTAAGTATATCCTACCATCTTCAGCTCCACTTTCATGCCAGTAATGTTTAAGTTTGTTTCGAAAAAAGTTTGTCAATTAAAGGATGTACTTTTCTTTCAAATTGATATTTTATTATTTGCTGATGAGAGTAAGGTGAGCTTAAAATATATCTTAAGATGTAAAAACTTGCATTTGCATTTTCACATTCATGAGTCGGGGGTACTCTTTTGTCACATTTAACTGTTTACTGTCAAAGTGTTGAATATACTTACAGTTTATGCTATAATGTATTTCTGCTGTTTGTAGGGGTTTGTAAGATGTTTGTTTTGTTGTTTCTATGGGGGGGAGGTCTCTAAATTACTGACAAAACTATATGTAATTTTTACTCACACTGTGTACTGTATATAGCAATGGGATAACATAGTTCTTTAGACCAAATTTTTAACATGGATTACCCAAGAAGCTAAAGAAGAAGTGCAAAAGACAGTTCTTCGGGTGTCCCATAGACCCAATGTTAAATTGTCCATTTTGCAAGCAGAAATTAACATGTTTACAGCCTGGTACAAAAATGATGTCGGTCTGATTAGTTAATGTCTTTATTGGCACACACTGTAGGGGGATACAATTTTTTTAACCCGTTTTGATTTTATGAAGTATACGAAATAAGCATAATTAAGGCCGTGATGGACTCGACTGCAAGCTGCTACATTATAGCGGTTTTTCAAGATTTAAGGCCCGCCTTCACTTCATCTCTTTGCCTGTCAGTAGGTTGATCAAGTTCCAATATGTGGACCGTAATGGATAGCCTTCCAAAACAGCCCATCAGAAACCAATGGGTAACGTAACTCAGGCTTCGTCGATAAAGGTCTATGGGATTACCCTAAATCAGCGGACCTTTTCTTGTTCACAGCAGAGACTCCCATATCGGTTGAATGTACCATTGTGTCTGGTTCAAGATTTTTTTTTCATCATAATATGTTCTGTGTCAGTCACACAAAAACACATTAAGCAGTGGAAGATTCAGTAGTTTTATAGTCTCCTCTGGCTACTGCAAATGCACACTGTTTATTATGCGTTGTCCCCCCCCCCCCCGGAAAATTCCTCCATCACATTACACTGCTCTAATATCAGTCAATAGCAATGAGGCTGGCTTCAGCTTCCTCACATCCCAAATACCCTGTCCATCACACCCTGAGAAAGATGGCTAGGATTCCGTATGACAGATAGACAGACAGGCAGTCACACAGGCAGGCGGACAGACTTGCCGTCATGTGATTTCGATGTAATTTTGGAAAGCATATTGTCTAATTTTGCCATCTGTCTGGGAGGGAACGATGGCAGCATAAAGCTCATTTGCCGTCTGCTTGCTTTATTGCGGCTATACAGAACAAGTTTTTGGAGCAGGATGCAGACCCGGTTGTGGAGCCCACTGGAGCTGAGAGGCGTGTCAGTACAGGCATCAGGTTTCCCCCTCTCCATCATGGGCTACTGTGCGTCAGGCATCAAGAGACACATGCAAAACACCTCAGAATGAAACATCAGATCCAAGCACTCTTGTTAGAGTTTACGGTGAAAAAGCTAATGATGCAATCAGAAAGCAAAGTCGTGAGTGTTTTGCTGTCCCCAAGTTTCTTAGGACAAGTTGGAGAAGTGTTCACATTCTCTGACAGTTATGAGTTGTTACATATACAACCAGGTCATTATACATTTGGTCAATTTGCGGCAAATGGTCATAAAGACACACTTACACACACACACACACACATACACACACACACACACACACACACACACACACACACACAAGCATCACTGTCACACATTGTGGATCACGTCTGGTTCAGCTGCTCCTTGGCTCTGACATTAATACAGAGCAGATTGGTGGAGATCTGCAGCCCTTGTTGTTTGATCTTTCCTCCTCTTGCCACATTTCCTGGCACTGCCCCCCTGCCACACTGCGTGGCGCAGGCAGGACTGGCATGGCCTCAACGTGCCTGCCAGGTTTGTTCTCTGTCTTCTTCCCTTTCCAACTTATTCCCTTATGCCCGCTTCATGGATTCAGTTCTGCAAATTACAAGAGCTCCCCTACCCCCAGCGACAGCCCAAATTCAAGAGACCTTCAATCTACCAGTTTGTCGTCTTCAGAAAGGAGTGATGCTACCTCAGCCTGGGACGTGTAATTTGGTTGTTTTTACATGTTAATTGTCGTCTTCACTGAATTAGGTTATTGTCCTCTTTTTCCTTTTTCAATGTTAGCTTTAAGATTCTCCTTTAAAAAATCAGTTTTAAATAAATGATTCCACAAAAAATTAGAATTAGTAAGCCATAAGGATAAGTCAAAACCTTAGATACAGAACAAGCTTCACCTGAGAACAAAAGACATTCCTCAGCCAAGAGTAGCTGCAGACTCTACTTGAACAAACACTGTATTCTCATATCAAACCCCATCCACTCACATTTCCTATTTACTCAGAACTGTCATTTTGTCCGTAATGTCCTGAGTCTCAATAGAGAAATAGTTTTTAAGTGTCACAATCAAATGTATGAATTAAAAGCAAATACATCTTAGAGGTAAAGACAGCATCGGTCCTAACAATCTCAAGTATTTGTTTAAAGAATAATGTCTCTTGGGTTGAACACAATCGTGTCTTTTTCTTTGCCTTTCCTCTCTGGGCTGGAATCAGGATGGGCGGGAATAGCAAAAGCTAATTTGGTAATAACATTGTCTCAAGATGTCAGCTCCCAATTTGCACAGTTGATCTGCCATTTCGCAACAATCTGCCTTCCATTTTATGAATCAGATCTCAGTCTTATCTCCCCCCCCTTTTTTCCCGTTAACCACTTCATTTGTGACTAATGGCACACACGGGATCGTTATCGTTCTAATTTATTCCAAGTTTAAGATGAAGGGCTGGATAAGGTGCAAGAGACAATAAGTTAAAAAAGCCAGTGTGATGCCTCAGTTAATGAGCCAAATTGTCTTTTTATGTGCCGCTGGGTCAAAAGCAGAACGCATGCTGATTGAGAGTAAAGGAAGAAAAACTGAGACAGCAGTTTATAAAGAAGAGAGGGCAGAGAGGGAGGATGAACCTGGTTTGTCTTCAGTGAAAATCAGCTTTGGAATAATATAAGATCACCACGGCATTTTGAACAGAAGCTCAGTTAGCACCTAAAGATGAGGTTAGGTAATGCCTTCCTAGGCAAACTTAACTCTCGATACAGATCTAGACTGCTGTTCTAGCGTAGCTGTCATTCAACTCAAAGTTCTCCAAGCATCTAAAATGTACTTTTATATTTGTATAGGGTATTTTAAAAGGTAATTTTTGTCATACAAATTAATTAAAACAATTGTTGTGGGACAAATGCTCAAATTGCACTATGGTAAATGACGCATACATAGACATTTAGTAGATCATAATGCAACGTAGTGTTCTGACTTTTAAGCTACCATAGTTAAAACTATTGATATCTTTAAATGGAAGTCATAATAATCACTTCCTCAGGAAAGGGACATCTTTTTTTTTTTTAAAGGTAGCTAAAAGACACATAACTAATGATGAACACTGTTCATTGTTTTTGTTAGTTTTCCCTCTCCACCTAAAAAAAAGAAAGAAAGGCTGCTCTTAATGTTACATAGTGTTTCCTTATGTGAACCAAACAGGATTCATTTGTCTCTCAGGCCTCCTGGGCAACATATGGAGCCCTCCAAGTAAGTTTTCAACTTCCCAACGGCTGTTGTGAAAACTGCTGCACTAACTGTGGCCCTCAGAGAGCTAATTAGAAACCCTTGTGCATAAACCTTGCTTGGAAGTTGCTGTGGGCTGCTCCAGCCCAACTAAGGCAGGATCTGTGCTGCCTGCAAGATAATAAACAAAATTTGCATATAATGTCAACGTTTGGCATCCCTTTAGTGACTGCCAAGACGCTCTCGAAGCCCTTGTTAAACACATCGATCAAAAAAGTTTGAGCAAAATGTCTGATTATTTAGAGCCTTTTGTGTGTGTGAGATGTTCAAATACAGCCAATGGGTTTTCTGTTAGAATACTGGATGCCGAAAATCCTTACAAATCAACACTTCCATCCATTGTTTAAACTTGTAATTTTTAGAAAGATAAAAAGCCCCCCATAAGAAATCCCTACAATGTACACTTAGCTGCTGGATAATTACGACTTTATTTATACCTGCTATAGTGTAATACTGCACTGATACAGGGTGATGCTTTTAATTAAAAATGTCTAAACCAACATGCATTTGGGATAACGTTTCAGGGTCTAGCTTGAACTTTGCTTACTTTGTACAACAATTTAATTATTCAAACCTAACATATTAATTGCTACATATTTTACAACAGTAGAAATAAAATAAACTTAACAGAAAGACTCACTAGGCCTTAAGAGGTCTGGAGAAGTGGATGGGGTGGGACATAATCTTCTACCAAACTTAAGAGGTAGGAAAATAAGTTGTGTTAAAAAGTGCAATGATTATAGTGATTTAAGGAAGCTTTTAGGAACCATATTGGTAGAGGTGACAGCTAGTAAGAGATAGGCAGGTTGTGTTAAGAAGAAAGGATGAAAGGCTATGACATTATGTCTGCAGGGTTAAAGTGTCAGAATCAAAGCATGAACCACTATTACTGGATCAATACTTCTCAGTGTTGCACTTATCTCTGGCCCGATTGGTCAGCAGCAGCTTGTCTGGATATAGCTACACAGGGACCAAATGCCCCTACTGAGAGGGGGACTGTATGCCACTAGTTTGCTACAACTAGAGAGGATACTTGTAACAGCAATGTGTAATGGCTAAATAGAGAACACAGTATTAGCTATAATTCAAGAGTTGCTTTGTTTAATAGTGATTTTAAAACAAGGTTTTTGTACTGCTACTGAACAGAGGTTTTGACAAGAATTGCTAGAGAAACAAATGTGAAGTCCATTTTTTATGCTTTAGGTATAAAATCAGAAGTTGTGCTCATGTCCACACTGTAATGAAAAAAGAAAAACTGTCACAGCCAGAAACCAGAAAGAGTGCATATACTTTCAAGTCTTTCAATAAACTTCTGAAGCTCCGGAGTTAATCCTCTCTGTACATAGAACAAAAACTCCGCATTCAACAATTCAAAAAAGCTGGTAGAGAGAGAAGAGAAGACAGACAGAGGAAGAGAGAGAGAGAGCAAGATGGGGGGGAGGCTGGCCTGATCGCTACATATTCATATTTCTATGCAGGCGTTATCACTTAAAAGGCTTTCTAATTACAACAACAAGACAAAAACTCCTTGGATTCCTTCCAGACCCGCTAAATGATAAAATAAGCTTGCACTCTCTCTCCTTCTTAATCTCTGCAAAGCACCTTGGAGCCTCATCTCCCAAATACAGGCGAATGAATGTGAAATTGCCATTTAGAGATGCAGGTGTGACATTTGATAAGAAACTTCTGGATTAAATATGTTCTGCTAATGAGGAACCCAGCTACCCCATCAGGGCAAACTATTGGTGGGATTGTGTGCATGCTGATAACATTCCACACACAAACATCCAAATTCATTATTAATAAACAGCCCCTGCCTCTCTATCACACAGAAAGTGTGGGTCCTTCAGTAGAGACAGAGATGTTGCGTCTTATTAGAAGATGCTAAGGGAAAAAAGTGAGAGGTACGGTCAGGGTAGGGGTGTAGGGATATCAAATGTTTCATATTTAGCTATTAAGGGCTCTTTTTGTGGAGGGGGAGAGACAATTCCATAGGTTATGTTAATGATGCATTGCATTTTGGAACTAAAGGGTTGAATGTTTCATGGGATGTTGCAGAGAATATTATTCTCAGGCTAAAGATAATACAGAAAAGAGGGTATAGACGGCTAAGCCATTAGCGCAATGGACTGGGTATAGTCCCTGGCCCTAGCTTGACATTTATAACAATTTCGAGAAGATTAAAGCCATATTATTGGCTGTGTAATAAGGTGTGATTGTATTATTACCCTGTGGGAAGTTAGCAGCTGTTTCAGAGTCTAAAAGGAATGACAAAAAGTGGGCTGTTGTGGAAAAAACACTGTAACTTGACTGTACTGTGGCCATTTCTTGTGAAAGATTTTGAGCCTGGGAGACGGAGCGAGAAAGGACTCCAGAGACCTGCCAGTTGAAGCTGAGGCTGCCACCATTGAAGACTTTTCAGTCTAAACCAGCTTAGCTCAGCCAGCCAGCAAAGTCTTTCAGACTGACAGGCAGCACTTTGTTATTCGGACCAGTAACTGGAGGTCCAGGTCTGCTGCCCGGAAACATTTCATAATTAAACAGAAATAAGAAATGTAATGTATTATTTCAGGGTCAAAGCACATAACAGTGCACTTTTTTAAGCTGCAAACAAACTCATATATAAAAAATCAGTTGAGGAATTCTTCCAGCTATTTGTTTTGACAATTCTTTCTTTTGGCTATGTGGCTTTTTTACAGTACATAGTAAAAAAGACAGTGTTCCTAATTGTAAATCCAGCCACAGAAAAATGAATATTCTAAAAGATGTAAAACATTGCATGTGTTATCTGCAAAAATAAAAACACAGGTAATTTTGTGTTAGCATGTGCAAATGAAGGTTGCAGGTGTCGTCCATATATTTAAACACTCTTTATTATGTTAATTAGTTGTTAGCGTAATTTTCCAGCCTCCGCTATCAAGCGTGGGAAGTTCAGAGACCTGCTGTTAACTGAGAGTCAATGTCATGGCAGCATTTCAAGAGCTCCCGAACAGGAAGACCAGTGATAACGAACAGGTGATGGGGCATGATGCCTATGGCAGGAGGATACTGTAGAGACAATTGAATTTGTAGGGAGAAATGAATCTTCTAGACAGCAAATCAAATGCTCAAAACAGCACACATTGCATGCAATTTGCGTATGCAGGAGGAAGATAAAGGGTTCTTATTTAAAAGATAAACAAAGGTGGGATCTAGTGCAATAAATTGTCCATGTATGATTCTTCCCTAGCAGCAATGCCAGAGGTTTACAATCTCAGACACAGGCAGCTGTACTTTATGGCTTTTTTCTTTTTGTGATAGCAGTATTTATGATATAGGAATTTATGTTGCACTTTATGCACACTGTCTGGCTGTTAGTGGTTGTCTGTATTTTATGTATTAAGTGGATGTCCTACATTTGAGTAAAATCTTGTGAAAATTTTAGTTTTAGCATGTGTTCAGAGTAATTTTCCTCTTCCTGCCTCTCTCAGGAATTTGGCAACAAAGGTTAAACTCAGCATCCCTTGTATTGTTAGGAATTAAAGTCTTTCAAATTTAGAGGAATATCATCTAAATAGCTACTGCTTCAGCTACTATATCCTTGAAGTAACATTTCCACTCCTCTGCCCCAACATATTTATTCTCCCTTCTGCTTGTGCCCTGTTAAGATTTAAACAGCAAACATGAAATGTGTACGATAACCTGGAAAATAGCTTTGGAGAGACTTAACTCCTGACATTATTTTAAAGACCAGATCTGAGAGCCCCAGTGCAGTAGTCTGGAGTGATTATCTGCTGTGATCCCTCTCCGATGCACCAAAGTCATTCATCTGCCGATCCCCCATCCCTTGCACACAAATGCAGCCTTATGCAAAGGCAGACCCTTAATCATGTCGACACCTTGTGTCAGTGCCATGGATGAGCAAGGCAAGAGATGAGAACAGCTCTGTAAACACGAGCAGGCAGCAGGGAGCTCCCCACCACCCACCCAGCCCAGAATAAGCAAACTAGAAGATTTAGGGATTTTGCCAGAGCCAAACTTTGTAGTATGGGCTCACAGTATTTTCCGACATCTTTAGAGGTGCTGCATATGGGACATTGTTTTTAGCTTATAAAGTCCCCCAACCCCACCCCACCCATTTTCAGCTGTGATTTTTTTCTCGGTAGTTTAACAATTTACAAGCCTTTATCTTTTTTTTTTTTCCTTTTCTACTCCCCGGAATTAACCCTTCACGTTCTGCTGTTGCCTGCATGTTGTCTACATATTCTCTCATTGACCCTTGCTGTTGACCTCTAACATTCAGTTACCAGTATGATCTTTATGGGGAACTCTCATTACACTGCAGCAGCTATTTTTCATTTGACCTCCATATTCATTGAAGACAACTTTTTTTTCCAGCACTGTCGATTATGAAGTATCCTGACAGACTAGTAAATCTAGTGCAGTCACAGTGTGCATTCCATAAACAGGGTAATACAATGGGCTGTATCAAATGGGGTATATATATTAACAACAGTCAACTGCGCTCTCTCAGCTGTCAGGATTCTATTATGGGGCATACTCCCGCCCCCTGTTTTTATACAGCAGTAATTTAAAGACCGATCTTAATTGACTTATTTTTTCCGCATGTCTGTCGGAGCTTGTGCATGCACTGCAATAAGAGTCGTGTTTCTTTATTGGGCCACACACAATGTACCAAGTTCAATTTTACCATTCATAATGAATGCAGCCTCACCATTCAAATGCAGCCATAAGCACACAGCAGATAAGAATTTAATTAAATGTAGATTAAAACCAAACAGGAAAACACACTGGGTGATAATTTTTATCACGTCCCCTGGTCATATTTTTTCCCTCATACTTTCGACTTGTTCTTCCTTGGGCTACATCTTTTCAGCTTGCCAAAAGTGACAAAACACCTCACACATCTCACCGTGGTGCCATGAGATTGTGTAAAATGCAAAACGAGGGGCGGTCACACGATTAATAAAAATCCTCATGTCTGGGGAGGATGAAGGCTGGCGGAGGACTGGGGATGGGGGTGTACAGGGGTTGTATGGCAGAAATTAGTTGGTTCATCCCAAATTTGCATCATTTTCCAAGGGACAATCCAAGCACTGTAGGCAAGGGGAAACATATCTTGCTCTCTGCAGGATCAATTAAATATTTTCTACAATGCTGAATAAATGTCACCTTCAGTATCAAATTGTCCATACTTGCTAAACATGGTGTTACAGTGAGTGCCTCGAAAGCATGCCTAAGCAGAGTGAAAGCACTTTTTTAGATTCGGACCACTGCTTTAGCTTAAATACTTAAACATTTGTTTGGCAGCTGTTCACCTACAGGGAAACTATCCATCGGGGATACTAGGACACTAGTAAGCAACAGACAACATCTAGTGTACCTTTAACATTTCAACTCAACAACTCACAACTCAAAACATAAATTCTAAATCTGCCCCTCAAAATTCAGTTTTCGAAACTTAGGCAATGGCCTCATCTCCTGCATATGTACACAGACTCTCAATGCTGAAGATGTATTTAGAATGGGGAGCAACTTATTTGCATGATTGTAAAACATAATTTGGAAAGTTTTCATGTGTAAAAGTAACTGTCATATTTCAAGGGCTGATCATGTTGCATAATTCGAAAGGTTAGAAACAGGATCTTGGTAACATGGCAGTGGATTTACGCACTCATGCCATCTCTGCCATCTTCACAGTGGTTGACACGACCATGCTGCTGCCTGCCTGGCTGTGCCTGTACCCGCCTGCCCACGGTGCAATTGCTGCATCTCAGTTCCACTCTATTACCCTCATGCAGGCGATTGGCCTTTTCTGTGGGGAAAAGAGCAATTTCCTGTCGCAGTCTGTTTGATCAAGTGCTAAACCCTTGTGATCAATAGAGAGACAGATGTCGGCTCCAGATGGCCGCGTGGTGATACCTGGGGCAGCACGGGGGCTTGCCAGGATGACAGAATGGCAATGAGGAAGGGCAGCGGCTGTGCTCCCACTGTCCCAGCCACTGAGACACATTGTGACAAACTAAATTAGGCCTTTTAGCTGCAGATTATTTATTTATCTTGCAAACCGACTGAAAATTAAATAAGCTCATACTTAAGGCATTAAAATAACAAGAGTTCAGCAACAGAGGGCATGCCTGGATATGGAACCAGTTATTAGTTTGTTTATGTGTATTCTTTGTGTATTGTACTATGGATACCAAATACTATGCCCATGAGGTAAAGGAAAAAATAGCAAAAAAGATACTTGTATGTTTTAGGCACAAATCAGTAAATATTTGAGTATATAACCACAACTTTACAAATTTCATTCACTCTGACCGCATCAATCATGTTGAATTTTAAAATGGATGACAGGTGCATCTTCCTGGCTCTCTTTGCTTCTGGGGTGGAAAAAAAACTGCCAGCACCAGAAGGCCAAATAGACCTTTCCAAAGAGGAGAGACAGAGAAGGAAAGAGGGTGCCATTTTTTAAACAGCAAGCATTTGCATTAGGGTTGGCATCCACCATACAGCCACCCACACAAATACACATACAAATCCACCCACACACTTAAAAACACACAGACACATAGACTGGCCTGCCAGCCCGTGTGGCGTAGGGCCGGAGCCATGTTGGAGGAACCACTGAGGCGCATGGCGATGGCGCATTGCTCTCCCAGGAAAACTGAGCACACCGGTGTTGGCCCTCTGCCGTTCACCTGCTCCCGCTGAGGCATGATGGCTAGGGGGACATGGGACATTGGGCTGCAGCTGGAGGAAAGGGAAGGGTAGGGTCTGAGGGAGTCTTCGACACATTGGCGCCTTGTTACAAGGGGTCCTCTGGTTCCATTAACAGGGCTTGGTCAGGACGGCCCCCAACCAGCCTGCTGCCGCAGCAGGGGCCGCAGTAAACACATGTCGACTGACCACAACCAGGACACATGCAGCATACCCGCAGAGAAGGATAGCTAATAGAGTGCTCAACGGGACAAACCTGTCCAAATAAAGAATAAAGCACAGAGTAGCTGAGTGGAGAGCAAAGACACCAGTGACAGCTTTCCTTAAAATAGAATCCACTTCACTTCACTGTGGAAAGGGAGGAGCTCACTGTTAGTGTGACAGCTAATGAAATAGAACAGCTTTGAACTGAAGGTATTTGTGACAATTTTGTCAAACTGACAGCATAGAGTTTTATTTATCACCTGTAGCCTAGAAAAGAAAATAAATTTCCAGTAGCTATTATGTGTTTACAAGAAAAAAATATATATATATTTGTAAAATACATTTTTTTTAAAGTCCAACAATCTATAATATCTATATGAAACTGTTGGGTTTCTTAACAGTTTCACCAATGATTTGAAAAGGGTTATGTTTTCTACTATTTAATTATCTTCTAGAAAATTGAAACATTATATTGAATAAAAAAATGAAAACTAAATATTCAACCCATTTTGCACTTTCATTCTATTTCAACTGTCTTTTTTTGTCCCTCAAAATTATTAAAGCACTATTACCAAGCAAACATCTGCCTGTACACAATAATATGTGTATTGAAAAGACAACATAAATCTCCAGAGTCCAGCCAAATAAAACGCTTACATTTTTATTTTGCTCAACTTGCAGTCCCACATCATTGCTAGATTTTCCCACCCATTTGTTCTATGTATACTGTATACTGTGCCGCTTTAATTTCTGTTGCCTGTAAATGTATACTATTGAGGGAGCGGCATGTATGACGCTCCCCTGGGAGGGCTTTTTATTTTTGTAGATTCTGACCGGCATTCCTTTTGCTCAAGGCCATTCATGAGCTCTTGTTTCTGGCTAATGGTTAAAATTGGTCAGGAATCTGTAGAGCAAAAGGAGAGGGGGGGGAGGTTTCAAGCAGGACAAGGCAAGTAGGGCTATGGAAACAAATATTTACTGAACAGAATTTTTTTCCCTGGAAAAAAGTCAGTTCTGCTACAATTCTGAATTTTTAAAAAGTGACAGAAATATATATACTGTATATATAAATGTTAAAAAGTGACAAAAGCATTTAGGCTTTTTTGCTGTCATAACAGAAATACAGCAAAAACATAAAACAGTATCAAGTATAGATGAATCAGGGAGTGTGTTCAGCCCATATTTAACCTTGCACTGTCATTTTCTAACAAAGTAAAAATAAGGTCAGGACAGTTCCTTTCATCCAAATATCTCTCATGATAGTAAGATCTTTACGACCTACAAGGATGTATAAGCACAGTGGTGTCTATATGCTGCTCTGCCATGTCTGAGGCGCCTCTGCATCATCCCAGCAAATCATCCTCTGACTGCCACTTGAACATGAGAAGAGTGCCTCCTAGTGGTCAAGTCAAAGCAGAAGAAGGGAGAGGTGGAGGAAAGTGGAAGAAAGCCAATCACTTTCTGAGCCTCATTGAAATAATAGTAAAGTCAGCTAATTCTAGTTTCGTGTACCAGCAATAATAGTAAGCATGGAAGGATGTACCCGCTAGGGTCTAACTCAGCATTTCCTTTCTTCTACTTGCATGCCATGGCCAAGGATTGTGATGACAGGGTTGACAGCAATGAGTCATCACTAATGTTTTCAACTCTGATGCTCCAGAAGCAGTCCAAATATTTACCAGTATTCATGAGGATGATTTGTATAGTGTTGTTTAGTGTCACAACAACTCTGCTGTCAGGTGCAGATACAGATATCATTAATCAGGAATTTGCTACAAATATTTTTACAGGACCAAGGGAGGTTGATTTGGAAGTTGTTTTGTGTTTGGAACTGTCATATGCCCTCCTGTAATAACGCTTTGTAAAAAATATAGTGCAACATGGTACAACTTAATATTAGTAGGTGCAAGAACCTTGTACTCATTTAACCAGGAGGAGTTCAAACTGATTTGAAGACAAGAGAAAAGGTCTTTAATTACAACCTTTCAGTGGCTTCCTGCCCAACTAACCTCCCTTTACAATGAAGGCCAGCAGTTGGAGCAGTGCCAATAGACAGGAATGAAAACTTTAAGAGGCTGAATAATTAAAACAAAAAAGACCAAATAAACATAACAAAGTATTATCGTTTATGAACTACATTATAATGTGTTTTTTTAACTTTAAAATGTATAAAGTTATCAAAATGTTGTACATAAGATTACAAGATAGATCTTGTCCTCTCCTATTTTTCAAAGTCTGTCATGATGCTTTGTAATACCTGACACCACTATGCATTGAGGTAATACCAATGGTCCACTGCTAGTTTTCCCAGAGCCCTCCTTTCAACCCCTCTAATAATATGTGGCTGTGGTGCTGTAGGTCTCTTCTCCATAACTGTAATAGCCTCTGCAACAGTAATGTGTTTGGACAGATGGGAGAGGCAAATGCTGATGTGCTTAACCACGCATTTTACAGCTAAACTATTAAAGAGTTGTGCTGTTTACACACCAACATTTGAATACCTGTCTTCAGGCCAGTTTAATTATCCAGGCCCTTCTGTTATTCCTGCTGCTTTGTTGTCTCTCTGCTTTTGCACAAGGCATGAGAGATTTGTTTGCAACTTCATTAAGATATGGTGGTGGAGGTGGTGGTAGTAGTTTGAATAAAAAATATTTCTGCTTAAGTATCTCATACTCTTCTTTCCCTGCCTCCCCCATACATATAAAGATACTGTACACATTCATTTTTCTTATAAAGTCATTCAAAGAAAGAAAATTAAAACATTTCCTGTGATGCCTGCACTTTGAAATCTCTCAGGGCTTTAGGCAAAGGGGAGGGGACACATGCCCTGAATCCCTGTGATTCATCCTGAGAAATTTGATTAGTTTATAAGTACTTATAGGAGGCAGAGGGTTTGTATTATAATTTTAGTTCATGAATTCCTTCATATGTTCATCTTCAACTTCATGTTCAAATAAAGCATTAATCAAAGGGAATAGAGGAAAGGGCATTTAGCCAGTAGAGCCATAGACTGGGGGGCCTCAGTGAGCTGGTGGATATGGTATTGAGAGACTGTAGGAAGCAGTGGTTTTTAATTATCTGGACTACGTACAGGATGCCGTTTTTGATTGTTTTAATGAGGCAGCTGGCCTATTGTCTCCCCTTAATTCCTTCATTGTTTTTAGAATATGTCATAGTTCTTTATTCTTTTATCAGGTGCTCTGCAGGAGGATTTAGACAATAGCCTTCATTCCAACTGCATTGGCCACTGCACAAAGGCAGCTCACTGCAGACAGTTAGCAGGCAAACAAGTGCAAATCACAAGCTGCACTTTTCCAGCCTTTTCCCCAGTTTCAGGACTTACTGTTTTGGTATTTTGCTCTTATTCTTGACAACCCCTGCTTGCTCTGTCATGCATATCTGGCCATTGTCATAGGTGGCTCACCTATTTTGCTGTGATTTTAATCATGTCATAAAAACAGCTATGAGACCTTTTTTTACCGAGTTCCTTCATGGCATATTGTTTTGTCGTCTGCCCACTTGACGCTGTATGATATTCATGCCTTGCATCTCCATTTTTGCATGTAAATGACATGTTTCAGCATAGTATATAGCACACATTGGTAAGTACATAAATGCATTGTAGTTATGTATGTCTATTTAGGTTCTCTTGCAGACATTTGTTATTACTGGACAGCTAATGACATGATTTTAAATTAAAGCTTTTCTAAACTATTCATAAGCAATTTTGATTTGAAAATATACAGACCACAATCATCTTCACTTTTAGAAGACAGCCCAACATAGATAAATAAAGAAAATAATGCATATGACTACATAAAAAATGTCAGAAGAGATTGATAAAGCTATTATTCAATTGATAAAAATAGAGTTTAAATTATTATTATGCTGCTGGAATAAGTATGTTTTAATTTATTTTGCTGCTTTTAAAACCGGGACATGCAGTCCAGAAATGCAATTTCCGCATTCTTACACACAACAATTGGATTTGTATTATTCTTGGTGTATATTCTTCTGTTAAAATTCTGTAGATGATTTTCATCAAGCTCATTGAATTCCTTTTTTCTGAGGTGAGCGTTCAATTTCTTTAATTTGGACTCACCCCCCACACAGACACAAAAGGGGGGGAAGCACAAATTCAGGGGCGAGTTAAAAATTCCTACTGTAAACTGAACATGTCTGAACTAGATCCATTGAGTGGAGGGAAGCCTTTGTGGCTATGACTGCAATATGTTCCCCACCACTGTCAGTGGCAGTTTGTATCTACCTTGATGGTAACTTGGGCAGACAGTGGTGGGGAGTTTTGTTATTTTAATTAGGAGATAAAAATTCAAAGGGCCTCTCCAGGCAGTGTGTGGTATGACAGAATCATAACGATGAAGTGGAGCGGCCTGAAGTGTGTCTCATCACAGCAGATTGGAGGACGGATAGGCACTGCTCTTTAAGGTGGCACTGACATTCACAATTCACTTAGCCACACAAACGCAAGCATAAACGCGTGCACACACACACACATACAAACACACACATACACACACTTGCCTTGACAAAAATGGGACTTTAAACGACAGCATGTTATTATACTATTCCACTCCTGACACATTTTTGCTGCTCTAATTTTTAGCGCTTCACCAGCAGAAAGGTTTATGCAGACAGAGATTTGACATCTGAGGAATTCATTTTTGAATTCAAATAATGGGCTGGTTCATTCTAGAAACTGAAAAATGTGTTATACATAACGCATTATGTAGTAGAGTAAAGTAAAAGTTGAACGTTTATTTCCATCCATTGTTTTTCGATTTCTAATAAATCTACAAAAAAGTTTAAAAAAATGTCATTCAGGGCCATACTTCAGCACCTTACTCCTGGGCGCTAAACCTTTTGATTTATAGGTTTTGTGTAAACATAAGTAATCAGTGGTTCACACATGTATGGGTTTTGTAGCTGGGTCCCCTGCAATCACACCTCTCCTCAGGACTCTCTTTATTCTGCATCAGCCAGAGCTCAAAGCACATGTCCCCTCTCAGCCTGACACTCTGTCGGTATGTTTGCACATCTCTGAAAGCTAACAGCATGCTTTAATTAATTGTCCAGCTTTCCGTGGAAACAATGTCCTAATTCTGCCATTTAGCAGGAGCATATCATAGTTTGTTGTTATCTCCCCAGCCAGATTTCTGTAAATAGTCATATTAAAAACTTTAATCTCTTCAATGGAAAATGAAGTGCAGCTGAAAAGCCTGTCATGTGCTGAGATAAATATTATCTAAGCTAAAACCTTCACTCTCTCTCTGCCCCCACTTACTTATCCAACCCCTCCCCCTTTCTCTGACTTAATGAATATGTTCAAAAGATTTCAGAGGAATGCTTAATCCCAAAACACAACAATCTAATAATATTGAGGACCTGTCTCTGTGTTCTCGCTGACAACAGCACTGTAGGCTACAGTCCAGCTGAGGTTTGCCTTGCTTCTGGATATTGATGCCAGTAGACTGTAGAAGGGGTTTGTGTGCTTACGTATTTTTTGTTTGGTTTAACCATTATTTAAGTCAACAAATGTAGCCATTTAGTCAACAACTCATTTTGCAATTCTCCTTTTATGCACCAGGGTAAGCAGCAAATCCTAAAACAGTGATACAATTTTTTTTTTTTGTTTAACAGACCCATTCTTTTCTCTGGCCACTTAAGCGTTTCCCTTTTTTACTGTATGTCCAAACCAAAATCATGTTTCATCTACACAGACTTAGACAACATTCCATTGACTCACTAGGTTATATGCTATTCAAGAAGCCCAAAAGTACAATTACTTATCGTGCATAATGTCCTGACCTTAAGGTCTGATAAGATACAAGAACATGTAGCAATGCTTTTTGTACTCTCACAGCAAGTATTTAACCACTCATATATCTCTGTTTTGTCCAGGTGGCCAACTGTGGTGCACAACCACAAAGAACATGATGGAGGGCGAGGAGCTGGTGGCATTTGCTGTGGACTTTGACTCACGTCTGCAAGCAGTGAACCACATGTCTCTTAGTGAGGGCATGTACCCAGCCAGGCTGCTGGACAGCATCCAGCTCCTGCCTCAGCAGGCCGCAATGGCTTCCATCCTACCTACTGCCATCGTCAACAGTGAGTGTCCATGCATACTGACACAAATTCACATACACAGAGCATAAAAGAGACATGCTTTTGTCTGGACTTGCACAATCACACATGCATTTTCATGTTTCTTTCTGTATTTCCGTCTTACACATGAACTAGTTCAGAGCCTGCACTCAGTCACCTGCTTAACAAGGAGCATTGTCTCTGCCAGGCATAGATTATCCCAGATGAGTCACCGCACTGAAGATAACAGCCATTGACCTTCAAGTTTTGGGTTCAAATAAACACACTCGAACTAATGTGTTGATTGCAAAAAAGCACGTCCCATGCAAATAGTGTGTTTGTTTACTTAGCAAGGGCTATCTGGGTTCAGCTCAACAGGGAGGCTTCTGTAAGCAGATGGTCCAGTGTTCTTGTTTGCCCTTGAGAAAGGGCACCAACCCAGCAGCAGAAACAGCGGTTTATAGCAGCAGCAAAGGATTTGTTGAAAAAGCCTTATAACACAGGCATTGAGAGTCACAACTGTAAGAGTAAAGAAAAGTTGTATGTGTGTATGAAAGTGTGTAAGCTATTTATCTTGCTTGTTATGCATAAATGTGAAAGTACTGTATACATCCTGCTGATATCATGTCCCCTTGTACATCTCCTTGCCCCTCAGAGGACATCTTCCCTTGCAAGGCTTGTGGAATTTGGTTTCGGAGTGAGAGGAACTTGCAGGCCCATCTGATGTACTATTGCAGTGGGAGACAGAGGGAGCCAGACACAGCCATGGAGGAAAATGACACAGGCCCCCACCTTACTCCAAGTATCTGCCCCTTTCCACAGTGCAACAAGAGCTTTCCCGGAGCCAGGGCCCTGGAAATGCACTTAAACACCTCACACAGTGGTGAGTGCCAATAACATAGACATACCAGGACGTGTGTGCAGGGTTCAAAGTTACACTTTTTTTTTCACTTAAATAATATGTTTATTTAAATACGGTTGTCGAAGGTGGCCAAAAAAAAAAAGGGGGGGGGGGGGTCTTACATGATGTTAAAAAAAAAAAAATACACATGAACATAGCGTGCAAACATTGGGAAAATTACATATCTCTGTCATTCATTTTATTTACCCTTTCTTTTTTAGAAATGCACCTTGCTGTCAGCTAGTATAGTTGTGAGCTTATACTTGAGAAAGAAGTTGGCTTGGCATTATGCATGAGGGTCTGATGGTTTGTACAGTCAACTTTAAAGGAAAAGTGTGAGGCAAGATTCTGAGCATTTCTTTCATTTATCTCCTTCACAGGTGTCAAAATGGAAGAGAGCCTCCCTCCTGGCACCAGCTTGAAATGCACAATCTGTAACTACACAGCAGATTCTCTTATTACATTCCAACATCACATCATGTCTCACCTGTCACAGGCGGCCTTCAGATGCAATCACTGCCATATCAGTTTTCAGAGCCACAGGGAACTCTTACAGCATCAGGACTTACATGGGCATGGCAGCAAACTTCACAGGGAGGGAGACGGCACTGAGCATTCCCCCAGGGGGTCTGAGGAAAGCCTCCAGCAGCAGCAGCAGGCCCGTGCTGAGCTGGCCAACAGGAAGGATGCTCTGCTGGGAAGTCCCAAAGGGGCCCTCAACAAGGAGGCCAGCACAGATACAGAGGCTGACAAGGCTGAGAAGAAGCCCATGTTGTCTGTTCAGAAGGGAGAGGCCCTTCAAGGCAACAAAGCCAGTTTTTCTTACACCAGGATCAAGTCTGAGCCCTCCAGTCCCAGGCTGGCCTCCTCCCCTGTGCAGCATAACATGCCTACATTTCCCATGGGCCCTTTTTTGTCACAGTTTGCTTTCTCCCAAGACATTTCAGTAGTCCCGCAAGCTTCTGAGATTCTGGCTAAAATGTCAGAGCTGGTTCACCGGAGGCTGCGCCATGGAGGGAACAGCTACCCCCCTGTCATCTACAGTCCTCTTATGCCCAAAGGGGCCACCTGTTTTGAATGCAATATCACCTTCAGCAACCTGGACAACTATTTGGTTCACAAAAAGCACTACTGTAACAGCCGCTGGCAACACATGGCAAAGTCCCCGGACTTCTCCGCCCTGTCAGATAAAGTCCCAGAGGCAGTGAGCCCCAACAGTGGTCACAGTTCTGTAAGCATGTTGGCAGGCTGCCACCCAACAGAGGCTGATAATCACCTCATGCAGTCTGCCTGTCTTAACTCAAATGTGTTGGACATGATCAGTGCCGGAGCCAAAGGGGCTGATAAGGATCTTGCAGGTCAGGGAAAGAAGGTCTCCACCCCAACTGGGGCGGAGGAGCGGCTGAATGGCAAGCAAATGGAGGGGAAGAGCCCCAGTACAGGTTTGGTGGAGAGTGACAATGACCCAACCAAAACAACCTGTGATGCCTGCAATATCACATTCAGCCGTCATGAGACCTACATGGTCCACAAGCAGTACTACTGTGCCACCCGTCATGACCCACCTATGAAACGGTTGTCCACCAACAAGGTACCCTCCATGCAGAGAACCATGAGAACACGCAAGCGCAGAAAGATGTATGAGATGTGTATCCCTGACCAAGACCACCAGAGGCCCCCTATGGTTCAGTCAGGTTTTCTTGGGGTTTCTCCTATAAACCCTTGTACATCCCATGAAGCTGTAGAGAGCCTAGCTGAGCGCTTCCAACCCCGGTGTGACTTATTCCCAGGTATGGTACCAAAACATCTGGAGGCCTCTCTGACTGTCACTAAACCTATTCTGGCACCCAAATGTAATACAGTGGAGCAGCAAGAGCTGGATGCTCCCATTGATCTCAGCAAAAAGTGTTCGCCAGTCCCTGAAAAGTCATGTAGCTCCCCAAAAAGACTGTTGGACTATCACGAATGTGCAGTATGCAAAATAAGTTTTAACAAGGTAGAGAACTACCTGGCGCACAAACAGAACTTTTGCCCCGCAACAGCCGCCGCTACTGCTGCCGCCACTCAACAGCAACAACAGCCACAACAGCAGCAACACAATGAAACTGGAAGCCTGGAACCAACTCTGTTCCAAGATGTGAAAAATGAAAGCAGTAACAACCCTGAAGATGTTTATGAAAAGAGTTCAGGCAAATGTGACAAGAATGGGAAGGTGATGGTGCAAAATGGAGGGATGTTCCCACCTCACCTGGGGCCTGTGCCAGGACCCAAGACTTTTGCTGAGCCCCAACTCATCCAATCAAAAGATGAGAAAAGTATGTTTCTGCCCCACTGTCTTTATCCTGGGGCAATAAAGAAGACGAAAGGTCATGAGCACATATCCCCGTATTTTGGGATAAAGCCAACTGATTATGTGACTGGGGTTGCTGTGATGCAGGGCGAAGTCGTTGAACAAGACCAGAACGTTAATGGGGGTGAGGGCTTAGGAGGAGGAGTAGATACAGGAACAACCAGAGAGCAGGCCCAGCAGCCTGCTGCTAATGGCTGCCCCCACACTGGCAAGGAGCCCCTTCCACTACTGCCAAAAAACCGGGGTATGGTCATTGTCAATGGGCATAAGCCAGAGGAGCGTTCAGGTAGCACTCCAGCACAACAGGAAAACCAGCCTCAGCCAGAGATCCAACCTTCTAATGCCTCACCTACGTGGGCCACAGAAAACCAGGCTGACTCCAACGAGAACATGTCACCTTCTTCCAAGTCTCCAAATGATGACGCTGCACCCACAGCAAACAAAGGCATGAATGGATCTGGAAGTGGCAAGTACTGCCGCCTCTGTGATATCCAGTTCAACAATCTGTCAAACTTTATTACCCATAAGAAGTTTTACTGTTCATCACATGCTGCAGAGCATGTAAAATAAGTTAAGACAAATAAGACTTTATTTTCTTCCTCTTCCCTCACCTTTTCTCGCCAATTTTTACCCAATTTTACTCCTTTTTTTGGTACACTGTTGTATTTGGAAAAGTGCATCATGCAGTGACAAACGCTGCTTGTGGACAATCAAGAAAAGCTTCTTCTTCCATTGTTTTAAGACTTAAAAATACAAAATCATTGATTAAAAAAGAAAAGAAAATGAATTAAGAATAATATTGGTGCCACTTTCTCATTAATTTATTTTACAATCAGTATTAATAGGGGTAGTGATCTTAATTTAAATTCAAAATGAAATTTATATCAGAGTTGTTTGTAATGTTATTGTATAGTCATTCTTGTGTAGCACACATATTGTTTACACTGTATTGTAGGCTCAATAAAACAATAGACAATACAAAAATGAGATGCATTTTAGACACAAAAAAAGCCACTGAGGCACTTGTGTATTCTTATTTGCTGTACCAGTTTCTGTATATGGCCAAAATGTCACATGCTGTTGCTACTATGACTTGTTTGCCTTTAAAAAATCATCCTTTGGGAGTGATAACCAGGCACAACCCTGCATCTCACATTTTGGCTTATACACATGGCTTTGCATACATACGTGACTGTTTGTCCCTGTCTCTTTTCTTCAACTCAGATGTGGATGTTTCATGAGGATGGCAGCATTCTTGTATAGTACTCGTATTTCTGTTTGATGCTTAACTTCGGTCTCCCTTTTTTGAAATTTTCTCTCAATGCAATACTTTGTAAATTAGGGAACATTACTGAAAGCAGTATTATGAAATGGGGACTGTGCATATAATTATTTGTAACCCCATAGGGAAAAAAAGAAGCTGTACAAGAATTAAGTTTATTGCTGATGAACAAGATGGGGAGGTCAGTGGGGATACTGATGTAAAATGATCATTCCAATGTCCTAATTATGGGAGAAAATGTTTCTTAAAACGTTGTTGCTATGCATGTATATGGATGGAATTAAATTCCAAATCTGTTGGAAATTTTTATTTTGATGTGGTGTCATAATTAAACTTAAATCCTCAGGATAAACTACTGCTGTGAGGTCTTTCATTTTTACTGCATTTACCCATCAACACATACCACGTTTGCCACAAAAATAAGAGCAGTCTAGTTAAAAATAGATTCAGTACATCAAGAATTTACAAATTGATTTGCTGCCAGACTTTCGTTTGCAGTTCATATAAAAAATAATCAACCAAAATCTTAAAAAAAGAGGTCCAGTGTGGTTGTGATTTATCCCAAACTCGTAACAAAAGATCAAGACTAAAGCTGAAAGCTGACACAGAGAAGGGGGAACTTAATGTACCTTTCTTTTGTCTAAAACATTTCAGAATATTCATACAGAACTGATTGGTAATCTTAGTAGTAATTGAGCAATGACTGCTGTGGCCTTTAGCTTAATAATGAATATTGTATTATTCAATTTTTGTTTTTACTTAAGTCGGGAAATATTTAATCAAACTAATTGGCATGCAGTTATTGCCAGCTACAAAATCTTCCACTGAAGCAGAGCTATACAAAAACATTATCAAAAAGATAACTTGAATATTTATTGAGTATTAACAAATTTAACAATTAGTCCGTCTATGTTTGGGATACTGTTATATGCTGGCCGTGGGTCACTCCCTCTGCTGTTTGCCTTGCCGTTGGTTGACAAGCTTCCTCAGGTGCTGGCTGATTACAGATGGCTTTTTGTAGATCATTCGCCGGTCTGCTCCTTTTATGTGAATGTGATTGGCTGATGGATAGGTCTCTTCGAGAAACTTCTTTTGAAGCTTAGCCACCATCTGGTTCAGGGAAAATAATTTACTGTGAGGTTTACACAACTGTTTAATGAGTATTGTTTTGTAACGGTACATGCAGCTTAGAGAAGTGCAGCTACAGCAATCATTCTCACCTGGTTAAGTTGTTCTGGTATTTGCTGGTCAAAGGATTCCCCAGTGATAACACTCACAGGTATTCGGCTGGTGAGGGGCTTAAACTTTGAGATATCCCTTTAAAAGAATATTTAAATGCTCATTTGGTTAAATATTTAGGTGTTTATTTTGACCTTTACACTACACACACACTTAAATACCTATCAAAAAATAATGCACACGTCTGTTCGCCATACCTTACTTGTGCTGCACTTTCATTCAAAAAGTAATGTTCATCCACAGCACTGCTCTGGTGTGCAGGGTTACTTAGTAGATATTTCTATTTGAGAAAATGAAAGAGAAAAATCATTAACAATATCAAATGCATTAAGATACATTTTTCTCACACCTCAGTCGTGACATTGCCTTCTGGTGTGAGACAAAACAATAAAGCAAGCCATAACCAAGTACTTTGAACATGATGAAAAAACAAAGTTAACAAATTAAACATGCATTGCTCTCAAATGTACGGAATGTATATATAATGTTTATGTTCTGCATATTTTTGGTGAAACTAATATGAACCATAACCTACATTTATCTGTTGAATCAAACAGACTGGGGTTAGTGGCATACCTTTACCTTTTATCAATTATCATGATTAAAAGTAGTGTGAAATATAAAACACATTTAGTTCTCAAATGTTCTTTTAGCCAAGAATCAAAACAGCTGTGCAATGACTTCCCTTCACGTGTGAACATGAAGGGAAGTCATTGCACAGCTGTCCAGATTCTTCATCTAGATTTGAAATCTCAAACCAAGTATCGTTCCCCTTCAGCTGTATTTCTCACCCACATGTGATGAGACGACATATATTGGTGCTGTTAACGTCCCAGCAAACAATTCTGCTCCAAGTTCAATTAACCAGTGGTTACAGAACATGCCCTTGAGAAATGGACTGTATGCTCTACTGAGTCTGGCAAGCTTATGAGTGTCTGTGCCTGTTATAACCTTCACTAGCCTGTCTACAAAACCTTTTTCTGTCCTTGGAGAATTCAAGCACAATGATGTCCTTATCTCCTTGGCAACGATTTAAATGCTTGAAAGCTCAAATAAGTCCCTTATCACCCCTGCCATCAAATCATGGGTGGCTGTCAGCAGGGAACAAGGAGTCTTAACGAACTGTTCACAATTGTCCTCAATCAGCCTTTACAGTATCATAAGGAAGCTGAACATATTACTGAGTGGTTGGATAGAAATGTCACAAAGTGTTGATTTTTTTTATTTTTTGCTACCAAAAATAAAAATGTTTATATTTGAAGTTTTTAGTTTAAATTCAATTAACAGCATCCCAATACCTCTTGCAATTATATTTCTATGTTCTTACAACACTTAACATAAGTATTTGTTTCCCTTTTGTCAGTGATTTTCAAGATATAAAATTATTCAATATAACCAAAGATATTGGTTGTTGTTCATCAGTAAAAATCCATCTATGCTGCTGATTTTCCACAGCATGTAAGAAATGACTTCAGGATGTCATCACAGGCAGGCATGTCATTGGGTGAGTGATTCATTCACATTCATAGCAGAGCTGAGTCTGGCCATGTGCAAAATGAAAACCCCTCCCTTAAAAAAAAACATATCTTCTGCAATACACAGGCAAAAGCTTGTAGTATATATTAACAACCAATTCCTCACAAACTTTCTCACCTGTCAAAAGGCTGAGTTTAAAATATTGCAGGCATCGGGGGATACAGTGCAACTGTAGCCTCAGCTTTACAAAATGGTCCTCTACTTTCAAATTATGCCTGGTGCCATCTCACACAGTATTTGACAACATTAAGGCAAAACTTTTGCAATCACAATCTACTTATGTCTGCTGAGGAGAAGTGATTATACTAACACTAGCACCATCCTGTGGCTGTACTGGAAAGATGTGTGAAGTACATTTTAAATGCCTTAAAAGTATCACTCCCCCCCACCCATATTTCTATTAAGATTGATTTGACCCAAGAAATATTTTGAGCCGAAGGGAGTCTTTATTATCGGGCTTTTGCCTTTATTTGGATAGGACAGTGGCCGAGTTGGAAATCAGGGAGAGAGAGTAAAGAATGAGATGAGGGAAAGGAGCAGCAGGTCAGATTTAGAGGTAGGCCTGGGCGATAAAGGGATAATGATAATTATCACGATGTTGTTATTTTATAATTTAGTAATTTATTATCGTGATATAATTTTTTTCAATATAAATTTAACAAATGTTTGATAGATTTATAACTATACTGTAATTACACCAGAAGACATGTGAGGCTAAAACAGGCAACACCACAAACCTTTTCCACCGCTGAAACACCGGGCCAGTAAGCGTTACTGCCCAGCAGCAAACTCTCATATCAGCGTTTTCCAGCCCTGTGCACTGTTCTTATAATTGTGAAATGTTCCCCTGTTCAAGTATAGTTTGTCCTGTTCTGACAAAAGAAAATAATGATTAAACCACAATTTGCCATATGGTTTCTGCTTTTAAATTTGAAAAGAAAAAATAAATGTTTTGATCGATGTGATATAAAAAATGTTATCGTGATAAGATTTTTTATCATATTGCTCAGCCCTACTTAGAGGACCACTACAGCCTCTGTACATGGGGGCAAGACGTAACTGCTAGGCCATCAGCGCCCCATGAATCATTCATTCTTAAAGACAGATATTCTCCAGGTTGATTCATAGTCAATCAGCATCTATGTTTTTGACCATTTTCTTCACTACATACAAAGGTCCATGGACCTGTGAAGATTGATCCATGGGGCCACTGTAGCTCAGTGGTAGAGTCTGTTGTCTCTCACCCATAAGGAATAGTACTGATGGGCAGTGGAATGGGTGAGTGGAATGGGCATGTCACTGAATGGGTGAATGTGACATGTAGTGTGAAAAGCGCATCAAGTAGTCCGGAGGACTATATAAGCGCTATACAAGTCCAAGTCCATTTACCATTCCAATTATCACTTCTAAACAAAGTGTCATTCGATCATGGATGAGGCTGGGACTGGGCTGTCAAACAAGGTTAGATCAGTTTACCACAGACAACTTTTGTATTCCCTAGCAAACCATATGCTCAATTGCAGGTAGTGGTGGAATGAGAGGGAAGACTTTCCCAAGAAAAAAACTTGAAGGGATCAGCGCTCCTGTTAAGATTTTTTAAAATTCTATTAAGTTGTTGTATCACACTCATAGCGGTTAAACACGGTTTTTGAAGCATGACCATTAAAATGAATGTAATTTATTTTGTTTAAAGGCACCAGAAATACTGCAACAGCCCATAAGCCAAAAGAAAGGACTGCTCATGCAACATAACCAGTTCTCTAAGAAGCATTTCTGTTTAAACAGCATCTTTGCTAGTGTCTTCAGGTATGCTACAAGGGTACGAGAAACTGACTGTGGTTGTTGAAGGCTACCTTGTCACTTTTTGACAACCCCTAGGACCCACTGATTCTAATACTTGATACTTCGTTTATGGAACAGGAGCCACAGGGTTACTCTGTTGTAGACAAAAAAAGTTGGTTTAAGTTTACTGTAGTAAAGTAAAAAGATAGTTTCTTCAACAACAAAAAAATCATATGCACTTCAACCCATTAAGCTCATACTGTATTTACGCAGAATACTTCACTTACAGGCGATTCATTTTTTAGTGTGTGGGTGTGTACATTAGCCTGACCTGGCGCTGCATGAACTCCTCAGAGACATTTTCGCCTCCTTTAATAGTTGGTTCAATTGCCCCAAGGATAATCAGCATACGACTCAACCCTGTAGCTGCCGAAAACTGCCTGACTTGGAGTGATGGCAACAGCTTACCATACCTGAAAAACACAGAAATATTCACATAAATAACTTAAGATGCCAGCACAATTAAGTGTTGCTTTGCTGGCTTTGTTGCCATAGTACAGTAACCTTAAGGCCCTGAGACACCAAGCAGACGGCAAAGAACTAGTGGTGACGAAAGCTGCCTGTGGCGTCGGCGCACGTTGCCTTTTGTCTTGGCCAAAAAGATGCACTAGAACAGACCGCAAAGATTACAGCCGACGGCCAACCAGCACGTACGTTCTGTGCATGCGTGAGAGGCAATTACTCTCCATGTCAGCAGGCGGCGGTAGTCTGTAATCATCATTCCAAAAAGGGGAAACCGGAAGAGGACGAGGAAGAATGCGGATAAATAAACCGTTGTTGTGATACGAGAAGACTATTTTCTCACCGCTGTCGCTTACCACTCGTAATACAGGCACTTCTAATCGAGAATCATGTCTGATAAAAAGTTCAAAATGGCATTGACGTTGTCAGCCCTTGGTCTTTATCAGTGGAACAAGCACAGAAGAGGCGCTTCCGTTTTTCTTCTTGTGCACTGGCTCTCCTATTTAGCTTAGCTGAACAGCCAATCAGAGAGATTTCTCTCACCAACCACGCCGGCGACCGCCGATTCAACATGTGGAATCGGCCAAGAAAAGGCCAACTGGGGCCGACGGGTAGTGACAGAGCTGGACACACCGCAAAAACTACAGCAACGACCGCTCACCGACGGACCGGCGGCCGACGGTCTCCTTGGTGTGTCAGGGCCTTTAGGTCAAACAGCAAGTTTGAAAATGTATGAGCCATGTGTCCAAAAATGTGTTTTAAAAATGTGAATTCAAAAGGGATTGTAGCACTGATGAATTAACAGACAAGCAACCCTCTTCTTCCTATTTGTAAGTATGCACAGAATTCAACTCTATTTTTTATATGTAATGATTGATTAGTGATGCATTTTAATGTAATCATTAAAGCCACCCTGAATCACTGTCATTGGTTTTCCAAAAGTCAGTTGAATTTACAAACAGTGGGAAGATGTAAATGATCACACACTATTAATTTGTGCTGCTCAACGTGTTTAGGTTCTAAATGGCTCTATGTCAAAAACCACAAATTATATAATCATAGCAATAGAAAATTAGAAATGTTAATACATAATATATGTGCTTCTGTATCTCTCTTCTTTTCAAAACAAAATCTGGAAGTTTCCAGAATGAGAAATACACTTTTTTTTTGGGCATATAACAAGAGTAGCGCTATGGGATTTTGTAACTCAGGAGGCTCAATCGGTCTTGGCTCAGTGGTGCTTTGAATTGGCCGGTCTCAGCTTGTGGATGCTGATCAATAGTGCTATGCTCCTGCTAGGATCAGCACATCATGCAATTTGCTTCTACATACAGCCGACAGCAGCACTGGGGAACACTTAAGACTGTCTTTGTCTTACATGTGATCTAGATCACACTGACAGCACTGTACCCCTGTGTCCTACTACTTTTTCTCTACTTTATCCAATCTTATACTAAATGTTATGCCTGATTAGTAACCATGAATGCCATCACCTAACACATTTACCAATTGATTAATCATCCGCACTTTTTGAAATACAAATACACACTTTTTTTTTGGGGGGGGGGGGGGGGGGGGGGGGGGGGGGTTGTAGTACCACAATAGTGGTATTGCAAGTGTATGTTTATTGAAGTATTTTTTTAGTCTGTTAATTCTGTCAACCAAATTTAACACATTGAATCAACAAACAACAAAAATGTATGGCCCAGACCAATAAAGACTACATGAATTAGTTGTTGGAGCTGACAACCAGAGTTTGATCACAGAGTTTGATCCTTTTTAACCAAGTGTGCTGCAGGTACAAGTTCTTCCTGTCGTCATGCATCTTTTTCATTTGTTATGGGACGATTCCTTTCAGGTGCATGTCAGTGATTAGCCCAAACGAAGCTACTCCTGGGCACTGGTGTCTCAAATACCAGCACAGTGTCAGATGGAAAGGATTTGTGGACACATTTTTCTTTAATTCAGACCAAACAGACAGCTGACTGTGTGAATGTTTTATATCAGCTTATAGCATCATGTATTGCGCATCATTTGGTCCTGCTATCTGCTGCGTCTCAAGGTCAAGTTTACAAGCATATTGCGGTAATGATATTGAGGTTCATGCATGCTTTAAAAGTGTGCAGCTCAGTTAAGTTTGCACCTTGTTTTGCATCTGATTGTGGACATGTGCCGTAAGCATCTATACTCTGCTGTGTGGAGCTAGGCTCTCATCCTGCAGAGAAGTATCCAGGGGTATTTCAGGGATTCTTTAAATTTGACTGGAAATTTGCCCAAAATCCTCAACAATGATTTGTTTTGTAATAAGTGGGACTTAAGTTTAAATCAACAATTTGGGCTGTGTTGAGGGCTACTAGTAGTTTTCTTTGCATTTTAATGTGACACATTTACTTTTGTTAATACTATAATTGTTAATTTGGAAAGACATATTCTATATTAGTCCTTAAAAAATGTAACTATAAGATTTTAATGTTGCCACGTTGTTGTTTTACTTTTTAAAGTACAAAACATATATACACAGGAATATAACATCTTTTAGATACCCTACATGTTAGAATTTATGCACACTAGTTTCATGCAACCCCCCTGTATAAGTCAACACCCCAGTTAAAATAGTCTAGCTCTAGATCTGATTGGATGGGGCTCAATTCATTCCACATATTGATAATGAGCTGAGCAATCCTTTTATAGCTGTGAGTGTCAGTTTTTAGATAGCCAAGATGAATAAACAATATATGGTATTCTAACTTCTTCCCGCAGAATCCATGTAAGTATCATGAACATGAAAATTATAGCTAAATCTTTGACTAAAATGGGACTGTGTTGTTGCCAATGAGAAGTTGGCTACAAGTGACTAAATCTTTACTAAAACAACATACAACACAAAGACTTAAATGTGAAATCAACTTCAATGTTCTAAAAGTGATTTAGACAAAATTAAAATATCTTGTCAAAGTTAGCACAGTTATAAGTTATTAAAGATATCAGCTACTTGAAGGTTGCAATTACATTTGGTAAAGACAACCATGTAAATCTAGGTTGATTTAATGAACTTTGGTGTTTTTAAACCAAAAGGATTTATTTTTTTAAACAGGGTTCCCCAGCTGGGGGTCAAATTACTGACAACGCAGTATGTGCCTTTAGTGCAAGAATAAGAAAATAATATTTTTTTAATCCTGAGTACCTAAGCAATTCCATTCTGAGCATTTTTCATTATCATCAGAGGCAGCAGAAGAGTATCTTGGGGGGGGCTGAACTACGGTATCCATGCAGAATCCCCCTATCCCCCGTTCCCGCCAAGCAAACTAGAGGTTCCACTCATTGGGTGAAGATTTACAAACTTGCTTCTTACACACAAGATTACACTGAGAGCAACAGGCATGGACAGCCGCTTCATCTGAGTCAAGACTAGACCATCAATGCTATACTAACTTGTCCATGTTGTCAGAACACAACAGTCAGCAGTTTCCGAATTGTTTTTCCTAAAAAAAAAAAATCCCATAAAATCTTTTTCCTTAAAACTTTCAAAAAGTGGAATCCATCTTTTTTGTTGTAGGGGCAAACTTATCAATGAGGCCCTGAACAGCTAAAGGACTTCTTCTCTAGTGTAGATGGAAACAGTGGCAGCTTTCTGTTTTAGCATTATCGGTAATGTTCTGTAGTGGATTTTTCATTAAATGATATTAGAAGTTAGGGTGAAGCTGAGGTCTTTGGCAGGGTCATTAAAATCTAGTCCAAACAGGCTTCTTGCCCTGGCTCTGTCTCCCGTCCTCCTTCTGACATCTCTCTAAAGAATCTTCTCTCCATTTTTCTCTTTTCACATGTGGGTACAATATAGGAAGTTCGCGTTAGCATGGAGAGGGGTTGCTCAGCCTTTTAAGCCTCCCAGCGGTGTCATGTGCCTAACTTGACAAAACACCAGTGAAAGGAGTTGCCCACTTGATAAACTCAGTGATGTCCTGGCTCTTGCTGCCCATCGATCTACTCCATTGAGTAATGAGGGCTATTAGGGTGTATGTTATGTGACGGATGGTAAATGGTAAATGAACTTGCTTTTCTAGTCTTCTGACTACTCAAAGCGCTTTTTACACCGCATGTCACACCTACCCATTCACACACTGATGGCAGAAGTTGCTATGTAGTGTGACCAGAAAACCCCCCAAATCAGACATAACTAACCCCATTCATACGCATTCATAAGCCGCTGATGAAGCATCGGGTGCAATTTGGGGTTAAGTGTCTTGCCCAAGGACACATCGGACATGTTGCTGCAGGAGCTGGGGATAGAACCCCTAGACCTTCCGGTTTAGAGAAGACGACTACCAACTGAGCCACAAAGCTAGCCGCCCCAAATCAGCAGGGCATTCGGGTATAATTGGGTGGAGGGATTGCTTCACTTAGTGCTTATCCTTTTCATAAGGGCACATGTATCTTGTGTTTTTATATCACATTTGAACGATGGATTAATAATAAAGAAATGATTGCTCAGATAAAGTTGATACCAACAGCAACGAATGGTGCTTACCTGTTACAAACAGCTGTTTGAAGACAACATATCTGCCACATTCATTGCAAACAGACAGTCCTAAAAGGTTAAAAAAAAAAGACATCCTGCCCCCTGCACCCCTCCAATGAAAAATAATAATCTCGAAACACAATTTGAACTGACTCTCTTCACTTGTCTCTTTTTACTTAGCTGTTGATATAAAAACACAGTCCCTGTCAGCTCGCTAGTACAAATCTGGTTGAATCATTCTCAGGTCTACACATTGAACACTATTTCAAGGATTCTCCAGCCACCTGTCCTATTCCCACCTCTTTTTTCCATTTTTAATTCTGCCCCGGAGTGAGGATTATGTGAAGCAAGGCATGCGTGTCAAAGGGAAATTTAGTGGGTAAAGACAGCCAAGATTGGCGGGATGAATTAAACAGATAACAGGAGGAGACGAAGTGGGGGAACCATGTAGAGCAAAACGCCTCACCGATGTTGGTCATTTCAGAGGGCTCTTTTTTTCCTCCCCACAGGAGCGAGGAGGCAATATCTAAATTAATAAAGTGATGAAATGAGTTTGTGCGGTGGACTTTCTGCTGTTTGACTTTCCCATCTGGATTAGTGCAGGCTGAATGGACGCTCTGTTACTTTTGTTACAACTGCGCAATTCACTGTCGGAATTTGGACCTGAAGTGATAAGGTTCCCCTCCTCCTCCTCATTACCATCTCATTTCATATGCAGGGCCTCTGTTACCTGAGAGCCTGCTCACTCACAAAACACAAACTATTACACAGGCTTCTTCCAACTATTACAATGAGCAAAGTACATTTTAACACATACTATTACAAAAAGCTCAGCTGAAATAAGACAGAAGGCATATTTTTTCTAAAAAAACACTAGTTACAGCGCATACTATTACCAAAAAGGGCATATACAGATATGTGAACTATATAGAGCCTACAACTCTGACACATGCTTGACATCTTAACATTTTTTATAACCATCATAACTAACAGCAAAACTTCTAACTGTAGTTAAAGACATAAAACATGTAACCCAACATTTTACATGAAGCATAGCTTAAGAAGCAGCCAGTATGTCCTCCTAAGTTTTGATTTCAGTGCGGAATGGTTTGATTTTGATTTGACCAGACAACATAGGCGGTTTAAGGCACCCCCACATAGATGTTTTGCCCACCTCTCTGTTTGCCAGGTAAACGGCAGACCAACAGGTGTTGCAGTGATGGAAGCAGGCAAGCGAACGGGTTCAGCTTTGACTGATTCTACTCGACCTAAAAAGCCTTGGCATTTTTCTAATAAGCTCCACGACAAGAAATGTGGTAAAACTAGGAGATAAACAGATAAAGAAGATAAAGTGAAGCTTCAGTGTCCACGACATGACAACCTGCGTGCACATCAGCTCTAGGGAGGAGGGAACGGGGGAGACAGCTCTCTTAAATGTTTTGAATTTGGACTGCTGCAGTACCCATTTTAAACGCTAGGTGTCAGAGTTACATATTGATCCTTTAAAGTCAAGTACAAACAGGAGTTGTTGTTTTATTACTTATCAGTCTAACCCCGATATTTCTCTGTTTTGCATTGGCTTTTCTTCTCTCTCCTTCTTTATATTTCTAATGTCCTCATTTATTTTTTTGTATTTTTGTATTCCTTTCTCATTCATTCATTTCTCTTCAGATTTAAATCTCCTCTTTCCTCTAATAGCCTTTACCATTTTTATCTTCCTTTCTCCTGTCATCTCAATTTTCCCTTGTCTTTCCTGTTTCATCTCTTCTCCTCTATCCTGTACCTTTCTGCCCTCTCCTTTTCCTTCTTTTCATCTTTTGTTTTTTGTCATCTCCTCTTGTCATTCACTATTGTTTTATGTTGTGGAAATTTTCAGTGACATTAAAAGCTGTGGGGAAATTCTGAGGTTTATTTTCCATTTATGGACCTATACATTTTACAATTCTACAATCCACTTAGCAGACGCTTTTATCCAAAGCGACGTACATCAGAGAGTAAGTACAACACAAGCAAGGATCAAATAACATGTGTTAACAACCTTAATCATTGTTCCCACTGTTTGTAGAGATCATTTTCCAGGACATTATCAGTGACAATTTAGCTAGTATGATAGGAACATCGTTCCCATACTGTACATCTACTGTATATGTTCCTTTCTGTGAAAGTCTGATTCATAAGATGTGCACTCTATGGCTATAACCTTGAACTCTTTCTTGGTTATAAATGATGACAAATTGATCATAGAACAATGCAAATACACCTGCAGATGTATAGCACTTCATTTTATAACTAAAAACTAAAAATATACGTTTGTTGGTTTGGGCATTTATAACCAATATTCTCTTCTTATTTTTCTCCAAAAAAAAATAAAACCATTTATAGGCTATGTACAAAAAATAAAGGACCAACAGAAGTATCTTATAACACAAAATCATGGATAATCATACAGTTAAGTGGTCAATATTACAGAAAACAAATGGTACATTCAAATAGTGCCACACAGTCCTGAGCTTCAGAGTAAAATTGCCCACATCTGTTTCTGTCTTTACTGGTGCTATTAGACACTGATACAGTAGTTAAACATTTCATGTCATGATAAAAATAGTACTGTTTAGCCGCCGTTCATAGTTTTTAACCAAGGCCTCCTGTTAAAGGTACAGTATGTAGAATTACATGCTAATGTTTACATTAAAATATCTAACTTAAATAATTAAAAATTAACTAAGTTAAGGCCCATGTTATATATATTTTTAGTTAAGTACTTCCATCACCTCAAATATTTCCAAAAGTTATCAAAGTCAGAGAAATCCGTAATTTTATAGTTGTAACGGACGTGTCTTGTAGGCGGCCAGCATGATGAGCCGCCATGATAGACACAAAATGTTGATCGTTGTCAAGGAAACACCGGATGTTAGGTCAAAGACCGCTGCATAAGCTAGCGCTAGCTGCTACTGAAAGCTGCCGTTCTGTCGCTGTATGTGCTGCTGTGATAAAAAACGTCATGTAAATTATACTTGGATACATCGTCAGTACACATATTGTCTTTTTCAGGTCGGTTTCGCCCGTTCGTATAGATTCAACACGGAGTTTGTTCGTTTTTACTCCCATGATACACCGCAAGCCTCGACGTCATCTTTTGTTATTGTTTTGATTGAGAGCCCCCTAGCGGCGGATTTTACATACTGTACGTTTAATTATAAAACTCTCCCAACAATGCCCAACACACATTTGAAACCAGCGCTCGGAGCCAGAATTGAATCAAATGCAAAACAAGCTAGCTATTAGTACATTTTAACAACTAACCAAACATGCAAACAAATTTAACATTATTCAACTGTTAAAAACAAGGCAAAAAAAAAGGCAACTTATATCTATATAGCTTATTTAAAACTACAGTAAGCAGCCAGCAGTGACTCATATTTTCAGATTTGTCAGTTGTAACAGTACCTTAATGTCATCTCTAGCCCTTACAGATGACAATGGCATCTGATTTGGGAACTCTGATATGATAATTAATCATTTAATCATTTTCCAGGATAGCACAAGATTTTCCAGGACCTTTTGCTTTTTCTCTAATTTTTCATTTTTATTCCATGACTGGAAAATTGGTATACTGTTTATCCAGGTTTATCAGAACATGTGGAAACCCTGATTCATTTCAAAGATCATCTAAAAACACAAAATTACTTTCCTGCATCCATGCAGTTTACTATCACATAGTATTGTATTCTTTTAAAGTGATTTTTCTGTATTTTGTATAATATTGACTGTTATCATATCTAATGCTTAGAAAGTGCCAATTGAGGCTTTTTGTCTTTGTTTGATTTCAAGTTGAATAAATCTGTATTTGAGCACATTCTATTTAAAATACTGAGCTGAGTGGGCCAAAATTGATATTGACAAAGATTTAAAGTCCAATTATCTTGGCTATAGCTTATCTAGGTTCAAATTAAATAAAATCATTAAACTCAAGTTTTCATTTTCAACTTTATTTTTTCAGGCAACCAGTTAAATGAAGTTCAGTCTCCAAAAAATAGATCACTTTTCAAACTTTTGAAGAATGACATTTCATCACACTTGCCACATTCTGTTATAGAGAGAGTAAAAAACTGTGTTGCAATAAAGATAAAGCATTATCATTGTCATGAACATGATAGGCAGAGCCAACCAATTCACAGTACCCCAAGGCCAACAGGATACCATAATACCAGCCAGTGGAGCCACCAACCGTAATCCTGTGCACTGTGAGTACATTTTATTACTGATATGATTTTTTCTATGAAGACTAAACCGTGACAACAGCAGATGCTGTGTTTAACTCTTTTTCATTTATTTTCTCTTATCTGTTTTTGAGTTGAGTCCATTCACTGATTGGTAGGCATATGATTGGTGTAACATAACTAGTGTCATTTCTAGCGCTGAACTGTGAACTTAACTATTTTGAATAAAGTTTGTTGTATGTATTGGGAAACATTTTAGTAGCAAGAAGAAATGAGCAAACACAAACAACTGAATATTTTTCAGGCTTTAGGCAATAAAAAGCAACTTTGCAGTGAAGCTTGTGCAGAGTTTAATAATAGCGCAGAGTCTGCTAATGTTAGTACCCCTAGCATTTGTGGTATGCCAGAAAGTAGAAGTGAATTGTAGAATTGTAGAAGGCAGCAGCCATTTAGTCCATGATAAAATCCAGGAACAATCTAAGATTGCAGAAATCCCCAACAGTGACTGTTTTCCAAGCATAAAAAACTCGAAATATTTTCCCCATACAGCAGCTAACATCCACGCTATGTGCTTCCTCAGCTTCTCAAGGTGACATCGGCTTTATTAAAGCTGATGATCAAAAAAAGGGCATCTGACTCTGTCAAATACACTCATCGGCCACTTTATTAGGTACACCTTGCTAGTACCGGGTTGGACACCCTTTTGTCTTCAGAACTGCTTTAATTCTTCATGGCATGGATTCAGCAAGGTTCTGGAAACATTCCTCAGAGATTTTGGTCCATATTGACATGATAGCATCACATCTTTGCTGCAGATTTGTCGGCTGCAAATCCATGAGACGAATGTCCCATTCCACCACATCACAAAGGTGCTCTACTGGATTGAGAATTGGTGTCTCTGGAGGCCATTTGAGTACAGTGAAGTCATTGTAATGTTCAAGAAACCAGTTTGAGATGATATGAGCTTTGTGACATGGCACGTTATACTGCTGGAAGTAGACATAGAAGATGGATATACTGTGGTCATCAAGGGATGGACATGGTCAGCAACAATACTCAGGTAGGCTGTGGCGTTTAAATGATGCTCAATTGGTACACAGGGACCCAAAGTGTGCCAAGAAAATATCCCCCACACCATTACACCACCAGCAGCAGCCTGAATCGTTGATACAAGAAAGGATGGATCCATGCTTTCATGTTGTTTACGCCAAATTCTGACCCTACCACTCATCAAAATAGGGAACATTTTTCCAATCCTCTATTGTCTAATTTTGGTGTGCCTGTGGAAATTGTAGCCTCAGTTTCCTGTTCCGGGCTGACAGGAGTGGCACCCGGTGTCTTCTGCTGCTGTAGCCCATCTTCTTCAATGTTCGACGTGTTGTGCGTTCAGAGATGCTTGTCTGCATACCTCGGTTGTTACGAGTGGTTATTTGAGTTACTGTTGCCTTTCTATTAGCTGTTGCCTTTCTATTAGCTATTAGCTCTAGGCCATCACCTCTGACCTCTGGCATCAACAAGGCATTTTTGCCAAGATAACTGCCGCTCACTGGATATTTTCTCTTTTTTGGACCATTCTCTGTAAACCCTTGAGATGGTTGTACGTGAATATCTTAGTAGATTAGCAGTTGCTGAAATACTCAGACTAGCTTGTCTGGCACCAACAACCATGCCACGTGCAAAGTCACTAAAATCACCTTTCTTCCCCATTCTGATGCTCGGTTTGAACTTCAGCAGATCGTCTTGACCATGTCTACATGCCTAAATGCATTGAGTCGCTGCAATGTGATTGACTAATTAGACATTTGTACTGAGGAGTAGTTGAACAGTTGTACCTAATAAAGTGGCCTTGAGTGTATGTTGCAGGCTTTTTTTCAAGCTCAATACTGCCTTTACTTCATGTTCCTATGGAACAGCATTAATGGTAGCATATAAAATACTACAGTACATTGTTCCCAATATTTAGCAAGGGTAGTTTTTTAAGGCCAGTTTCTGGCTTCTTGTGGTTAACACAAGTTTTGTTTTTACATAGGTAGAGTTAACTCAACTCAGTTCAGCATTATTTTTATAGCACCTTTCAGTCATAAAAACATGCAGCCTACAGTGCTTCACAAAAGAACAGACACCGGCGCCACTGATACCAGCTTCATTGTACAGCATATGGTTATTCATATTAAATGTGCCGTAGAAAGAAACACATTGGCACAGTAACTATTCAATTTCAAAGCACTGTTCAAAGCACAAAATAGGAGCCCCTAACAAATCCAATGTATCATTTAAATCAAGCATTCAAGTTATTAACATTCCTTGTTTGTATACAGTACATGTATATCAAAATTATTTCGCACGTTTGTGTGTTTATAACAACACAGTTTTCCAATTTTAAAACTTGCTTTATATATTTTGTTCACCCAAAAAAAAAGCTAAGCTAAGCAAAATAATTATCCACTACTTTTTCCCTCAATTTATTCTGGCTAAAAATGTATTTGTATTATCTATGCTCACTGTTCTTTTATAAATACTCAGAGACAGTCAAAGAGACAGTCATACCTAAATGCCATTATTATCATTTATTTAACCAGTACAATATCTGCTTTTACTATTCAAATTACCAGGCTTGAATGCCACATTGCATCTCTTTATTCAATCAGTAAGACTATAATAGGGAAACCATAAAGTGAGGACGCCAATTCAGAGGTATGGATCCAGGCTACATTAGTTTTAACATTTGGAGTCTAAAAATACTTACAATAACAAGTAAAATCTTTAGGACAACTGACTATTAACGTTGATAACACCTTCAAGGTGTAATACTTGGTAGGAACACAGGGAGTCACTCTTGCACCACATCCGACGACTGCTCTCAGCCATCCTCTCTGCATCAAAAGTATAGACTGGCAAAAGGCACCTTTGGCAGGATGGAGAGGAGGATCAGGAGAGAACTGAGGGATCACTGTAACATTGAATCCATTACTGAAACACATTAGGCCTTAGTGAGGTTGCACCTTCATCTACGGCTGCATTTACAGTATACCTTCCATTATCAAACTTTTTCAGTTACTGTCCTTGATCTCCCTTGCCCTCTTTTAAATCATCCATACATTAATTCAGCGATCCTCCGACCCCTTTGAAAGCAGGGCTGTGCTCCAGTGGGTTATCAAACGCAGCTTACTGTGAAAGCAAATGGGTTCTGGGAGAGTGACTGGATATGTTATCACTGGCCTGGCCTCAACTGTTATCAATTCAAATCCAACTTGTATTTGATCTGTTTTTGAATTCATAAGTGCACTGTACTTATAACTGCACTGTTTTGATTTTCTTGTCTTTGTCATTTTGATTTACTTATATCTGTTATTTCTAAAAGCCTCCTGTGGACGGTTGTTGCAAATTAGCATTTTAGTATAAACAGTACGAGCAATGTATTTGGGAGTTGTGCATGGTTAAATGTTTTAAATAAATAAAAAGCAGAGGAGAAGAACGACGTGATCTCAAACAAACACTTAGAGATAGCATATTGCTACTAACAGTTTGATGAAAGACAGTAGAATTGTATTATTTGAACATTTCATTGGAGGAGAAGACTGGAAGGAAGAGAAGAACATTGTTGTTTTGCCTTTAAATCTATTGGAAAACAAGTTGCCTTGAAGAATGATAAAGACATCACTTTTTTTCAACCACATTAAACCTTGTCTAGACTGTGATTCAAACTTATTACAGCAGGTGGGAGACTGGTCCTTAGTCAAAGTGACAGTCATATGCTCCCTGTCATAGACCACATAACCCAATCAGGCATAGATCCAGGCCTGTAGCCATATCTATAAGGACCACACTGAGAAAGTCATACAACATCCAAAATGTGGATTTATTCTGCATACAAACATATGAAAGCAATTACATTTTCGATTGACATAATTTACAGAGATGCTTGAAACAAACACTAACCACAAAATGTGTGTTTCAGCTTCAAAATCAAGTTAATTAAATCATCCCCAAAGTGTAAGGACTATCCCACTACACAAGAGCATTCCCAAATATAAAATGTCATCTAAGCAAATAAATTCCCCATGGTGTAAAAAAGTTTTATACTCAAAATACAAACATACAGTGCAATACAATACTCAGTCTCCAGTAATGAGATACACATCTAACTTCATCTTTTCAAAGCTCCTGTGAGGTTTTGCTTTTTATGAAACAGACAAAAATGAATTCTGATGCTTTTATATGATCTAAAAGAGCAAACAAGACCAACCACTTGAAGGCTGATAGTTATACTCCCTGTTCCCAAAAAAGTTGGGGGCTTGTGTATAAAATGTCAATAAAACCAGCACAGTCGTTTACAGATTGTTGAACCTCTCCCCATTTTAACATTCTATCTGTCTAGGATTCTCTTTTAATACTAAATCATGTTAATCACTTGTTAACAGCTAAATTCATTAATTGTGAGATGTTCCACCATCTTTGAGCGTTACACAACTTTTCCAGTCTTTTGTTGCCACTTTTTTTGTGTGTATGTGTTTCTAGGAATCATGAACAAAATGAGGCATATCCTTTTCTAAAAACATTAAATAATCTCAGAGGCAACATTTGATATATTGTGCTCTTTTAATTAAGTATGGGGTTTCGATGTTTAGAAAATGACCACATTCTGTTTCTATTTACATTTTAAACAGAGTCCTAACTTTTTTGGAAAGGGGGTAGTAATTATTCTGATGCCTGTTACTGCTTCCAACAAGTCAGTGTCAGACATAGTCATATACAGCACGCAGGCCAGAAGAACCTTTATTAACATTTTTCCACCGAGAAGATTCCCATACAGTACATTTGACATTTCTTAGTCCTGTGTGCAGGATTAGAGGTACCAGTGTGACTTAAAGTTCGTCCCAGAAATTTTAAACACAAGATGAAAAGTTTATCTGGATAATTCCTGTGGTGTTAATTATAACTTTCACTGGAAAACATGTCATTCCATCTGCAATCGTTTACCAGTGATGGTCATTTTAGAGTCCACCGAGCCAGAATATTGTTATTGTAAAAAAAGGGCACTATGCTAGAAGTTTGCCGGTATGAATTACTAAAGCATTGAGTTTAGTCACTTAAAAAGCTTTTCTATCTGTTTAATATTTATATATTTGCAAAATCCAAGGTTTTTAGGTATGGTTCAATCACGAACCCTTTGTACAGAGGAATTAGTCCTTGAAACAGGCAGCTTGGGTTTGACTCTGAGCCTCAGCACGTTATTGCATGTCCCGCTCTCATCCCTGTTTCCTAGTCCATCCACTGCCCTCCTCTACAATAAAGGCCCCAAAATATTCTTGAGAAAAATCATCATTTTGCCAAACTGTAAATAGTTCCACACAAGGCAGCACATAAGTTTAAAAAAATAAGGGTTTCTTTACCTTGATGAGTTAACAGCACACGTCATGTGTGCGGTTAGCTTTTTTGTGTTTTTTTGGAAAACTTCTTTGAATATTACAAACATTATCTAAATCTTGTTCTGAAGGCCATTTTCCATTGAATAATAGCAACACTTTCTACAAAAACATTGCAATCACAATAGCTGCTTGTCCCTGACCAGACACAAGCCAGAGATATCTGAGCCAATGGTCTACACACTACACCTAAAACTTGATGCAGCCAAGATGTCCTTGCAGTAGGATAACTTCTAATGGGAAGCAGCAGTCTCTTAACTTTAACATCAGAGATTTAAATAAAAGCCATAAATGCAATGAGAGCTTAGAAAATACTTTTTATTTTTAAACAAAGCTTCCTCTATACATTTTATACTGGAAATAGCTTTGGAGTAAGATGTCCTACAAACATTTGGTACAATTGCAATAGTGAAAAGAAAAAGTTAGCAAGCTAAAGGGATACATACGTGGCCTGGAGTGATATGAAAATGTAGAGAGCATTTCTTCTGTCTCCAACGAGAGAAATGCAAAGCTTCCACTGTTATCATAATAAAGGAAGAAAGGCTCATTGATTGGAGCAGATTGGCTGAATTTGGGCTCCATTTGACAGCAGCTCTTCAACAAGGAGAGGAGTTTAACTATACTGTTTAATGTGACAGCTGTGTCATGTATCCACAACCCCCCTTGCCCTAGAGCTGTTAGATTAAGCTGGTACATGGGAGACATGATTCAACCATCCAAATAAAGTGTGAGGGCATGCATCAACCAGTTTGTATTAACGGTTGAAGAAAGTAAAAAGTATATATATATAAATTCAAACAGATTTATAAGATAATGAAAAGTGCCAAAACTACTTTATTAAAAACATGGCTGTTGAAATATTGTTGTCATAGAAGCAAAATATATATATGGTGTTTTCTTCTTCTGACTGCAAAAAGGCTACTTCCCACTACTCCCAAACGTCCTGCCAGCACTTTTTATGAAGCAGTGTTGTAGTCGATTCCCCAGTGCTCTGTTCTTTGTTGATTCGGACTTAACTTGGACCAATCAGAGTGAAGTCAGAGATGAGCCCCCATTATCTGAGTTAGAGTTCAGGTCTGGTCCCCTACTACCTCTGTCCAAGTCCTCAAGGTTGAGTATAAGTTGAGTTTCAGTTCTCCACTTGAGAACATCAATTCATTGATTTAATGATGTTAAATGCTTCTAATCTGAGCTTTAATTCCTATTAGCTGAGTCTTCATGTTTTTACTGTACATTAGTTTTAGAGCCTGTGATATTGTTAAAATACTGTCAAATTCAATTATTTGCTATATTTACTGAACTGAATAAACAAACTTTATTCAAATGAAAAAATAGGTCCCTGGAACACTGTTTGGAGTTAAAAAGCTACCAGGAGAGTTACGGTTTCACCGTTGCGGGCCCCACACCACAACTTCTCATGTAGAATTTTATCTTCAAACCTCTGAGGACAGTTTGTGTATAGAGTTATGAACATATACGACAGAATCTGTACATTTCTTTACCAAAACTCCATAGTGCACCTTTAAATGATTGTAAATTATGTTAAGCAGTGCAAGCTATCAGCTGATTTCCTATTGTGTTGAATTTATATATGAATGTATTCTTCAACTGTTAACTTTATAGGTTAGCGAAGCTGTTCACAGAAACTGTACATTTTTCCCATGTGTGCAGTTATGTCACAGTGATGACACTGTAGTAAATATCATGACACATTTAAGCAGTGAAACAAAAAGCTATACTAAAATGTTATAATTTGACAGGACAGAGAAAATGTTTGTTAGATGTTTAGTAATAAAATCTTTAAATTATTCGAAAGGCTCAATCAGCAGCATTGATTCAACTGTTGGAAAAAAACGGCGCTCTTACTTTCCCCTCTGCGTTGAGCTCTGACTCATGTGATCGTCTTTTCATTCATCCATTCATTTGGGCTTCTTATAAACCTCGGGTGCGTACACAAAGCGGGACTATGCAAGCCTGTCTTGAGTCAGCCATGATTAATTAAGGCTGGATTGCGTTCATGGAACGACTTGAGGTGTGTACAAGCAGGCCAGAAACAAACCGACCGAGGAGATCAGGGTAGCTAAGAGGAGCTTAACTGAGAAGCTAAAACACAGATTCTCAGCTAACGACCCTAAGGCACTTTGGAGAGGCCTGCAGGACATCACAAACTACAGGAAACCCTCCCCCCACCCTGCAGGTAACAATAAACTGGCTGAAGACCTGGGGCCTATACTACAAAGCGAGTTCAACATACCCAGGGTATCTTTGGGTTATCTGGCTTCACTAACCCTGACATAAGAGATCGTGCTTAACAGTCATATGAAGCTGGTTATCAACCTGATAAGTCACCCTCGAGTTTCCAAGAGCGCGGTTACATAAAAGGGGCGGTGTTAGCTTCATTTAACCTATCACAATCATCACTGCGTCTAACCTATCACAATCATAACTGTGTTGGCCGTCAGCAGATCGTCATATGGATACTCTGAACAAACTTTATTAATAATATAAAGACGTTTAAGACAAACAGGAACAAATGCAGGAAGGACTATTGGCAGATAAAAGAAAAATCGACAAGTATTATTATTATATGTGCAAATTGCGGCTTATTATATTTTTTTGTCATCGTTAGTTCACCTTAGAACTGACAATTATAACTCCCGTTTTTTCTCTTAACTGAATGTGTTGCTCTGACTCTTTCATGTGGCGAGTATAACAGTTTGAGAAGTTATATTTCAGCTGCAGATCTGATGATAACAAACAGAGCGGCACGGAGACACTAAACATTAACATGAAAATATAATTCAAAGCCATAAGAAGGCTATTCGTAGTTTTACATCATAAAAACACAACTCAAAGGCTCCGGTGCTTTTTTTGTCTCTGTTGATAGGATGAAGGATGACATCGATAGAAAATAATCATTAACTTTACGGACTATAACGTAAAATCATGGGGGACACATGCTGTGCCTCCCTCTCGATCAGCTACGGGAGCTCCACGATCAAAAGATCTGATTGGTCAGTGGGTGGAGATTTTCACAGGTTGACCTCTTATCTCGAACATAACCTGCTCCAGAGCAGGGTAAGGGCAAATTACCATGGCGATATGCCCAGGTAACAAGTGAACGACCTTCGTAGGAATCAAAACCCAGGGTTAACCCTGAAGTTACCTCGGCTTCTACTGCAGGTTTTCTCAGTCTGTTCTCTGCACCTCCATCACTGTCTGGTTTGGATCTGCAACCAAACTGGACAGACACAGACTGCAACGGACAATCAGGACTGCAGGAAAAATCATTGGTGTCGACCTGCCCCAAATCCAGGACTTATACCGGTCCAGGTTCAGGAAACAGGCAGGTAGACTCCTCACACCCCGGTTACAAACTCTTCAAACTCCTCCCCTCTGGTAGGCGTTACAGATCACTGTACGCCAAAACAACCAGACACAGGAACAGTTTCTTCCCCCAGGCTGTCACTCTGATGAACGCTAAACAGTCACAAAGTGTCAGAACCGTAACCGCTGTGTAATAAACCTGTGAATGTACATATACTGTACATATATACAGCTCTGGAAAAAATTGAGAGACCACTGCAAATTTTTCTGAAATCAGCCATTCCATTCCAGTGTCTGTTGAATTCCAACACAAGCACACCTCATTCTACTTAATGAGGTACTGATTCGGTGATCACCTGAATCAAATCTTATTTAACAAGAAAAAGTATAAAAACCACTGCTGTGGTCATCACTATCCTCTTACAATAGGACCAGCTGGACACTCACCGGCCACTTTATTAGGTGGAGTTGTTTAACTGCTCCTTAATGTAAATATCTTATCAGCCAATCACATGACAGCATATCAATGCATTTAGGCATGTAGACATGGTCAAGAAGATCTGAATGAAGTTCAAACCGAGCATCAGAATGGGGAAGAAAGGTGATTTCAGTGACTTTGCACATGGCATGGTTGTTGGTGCCAGACAGGCTAGTCTGAGTATTTCAGCAACTGCTAATCTACTAAGATATTCACGCACAACCATCTCAAGGGTTTAGAGAATAGTCAGAAAAAGAGAAAATATATAAAGTGAGCGGCCGTTCTCTGGGTGGAAATGTCTTGTTGATGCCAGAGGTCAGTGGAGAATGACCAGATTGATTTGTGCTGAAAGAAGGGCAACAGTAACTAAAATAACCACTCGTTACAACCATTGTATGCAGAAGAGCATCTCTGAACGCACGAACACGTCCAGTATTCTTGCTGACCATGTCCATCCATTCATGACCAGTGTACCCATCTTCTGATGGCTACTTCCAGCAGGATAACGTGTCATGTTGCAAAGCTCATATTAAATCAAACTGGATTTTTGAACATGACAATTAGTTCACATTATTCAAATTATACTGCAGCAACTGTGTCATGCTATCATGTCAATATGGACCAAAATCTCTGAGGAATGTTTCCAGCATCTTGTTGAATCTATGCCACAAAGAATTAAGGCAGTTCTGAAGGCAAAAGGGGGTCCAACCCGGTACTAGCAAGGTGTACCTAATAAAGTGGCCGATGAGTGTATATAGATTATTTGAATTTAAATTATCAATCTAAGCACACCTTTAATGTAAATACTGAAAACTCTACCTCATGTAAATTAACCCATCTGTCACATAATTAAATTTTTTATTATCATGTTTACTTCAGCATCTTTTGGACTACTCACCACTGCCCTGTTGTCTTATTTAGTCTTTTACATATTAGTCATTGCTATTTTGTGTTTATTGTTTATATTGAATTTGTATACTTTGTGCATAGGGAGCACAGTTCACCGAAGAAAAAAATCTTTGTGTGTGGCCAATAAAGCTGATTCTGATCTTCTCTTTCCAGACATCTTTTACTTTCACCTTTATCCTAGTTCTGTCCTACCTACGCCCCTGAACCCAGCAACAACTCACCAGTAATCTTTCCACTCGTCCTCCTCAAAAAGGTCTTCTGGGATGGGATCAATCAGTACCAGGTCTGACACTTGCCTGAGGATGAAGAAGAGGAGACACACGCACGTGTGAAGTCAGACTAATAAACAGCCTTGTCCTTGCTACCCTTCGGGCATGTTCGTCTTTCTGTTTATTCGACTGTCCTCTGTCCCATGGTCCCATTATGGCCCTAGTCGTAATGAGTGCGAGATGGATAGTGTCATCCAATGTGTTCCATTTCTTCTGTCCTGTCCCAACAGACCAGTGACCACACATTCACCAGATCCAGGGGCAATAATTCAATTTGGAAAGGTGTCATTCACTCAGCAGTACTTACTTTCATATAGTGCATGATTACATACTTACCCTTAAATCCCTTGGGCTGGCACATTTTCAGATTAATCACTGAAGCGTATCTAAAATGACCTGCGTATGGTAGATTATTGGACGGAAACTTTGATATGTTTTGTAAGCTAGGAGATTCGGTGGCACTGCATTCAATAAAAACATATTCGATTTTGTAGGCCTCGTTCCTCGCCACTAGATGTCTCACTAGAGCACTAAAATCTCAGACTAAAATAAATAGGCTCACTACAACCCCCCATTAACCAAAGAATCATATACTATACTACTATCTATAAAATAGTATGAAATAAAAAAAATGATTTTCAAGAGCAAAAAAACTTTCTCTACTTAAATATATCTCTACTTTGCAAAATGTTGCAGGGGAGAGGACAGGGCAGAGCAGACTAAGATTATAATGCACAAAGAGGGAGTGCGAGTTTATTCTCTGCTCTGAATGTCATTACTCCCCTATATCTTTTGAAACAAGTTGGATTAATTTACAAAATCTCAGATATAGCCCCTTTGAGAAAATTCTGGTAACCTCATAGATTTAATTTATCTATCAACAAACCCCTTGAAAGACTTACAAAGCCATAATGCCCCATTCATGATCAGATATTATATAAATTGATCCAAAATTACCACAAAAAAAAAAAACACTTTCTTCACAGTTTCATCATTGACAATAAATACCTCTAAAAGTAAAATCACAAAGTTCATTATAATTTACTATTGTAGATATATCCTTCTATAGACAGATTACGAACAAATCTTATTTTCATAAAAACCAAAGAGAACCATTAATAGCTGTACACAAACACTGTATCCACTGACCTATGTTACAAAATTCAAATGTCTTAATTCAGATACTTAAAAGTATAGGACAATCATTTTGACATAGTTGTTCAAAATGATTAAACTACACCATGTAGTTTATTCACAGACACACTCTAAAAAGAAATCCTCAACAATTGCAACAGCGTTTCCCCACACATAGGCGATACTCATTGGGCAGCCTAGGTATATTTTTCTGACAATTTTTTCTTTTTCTTAATCTTGCTATCTGCGCAGGAGAGAGCTAGAGGTGTGATGTCTCATGTTAAAACTGAAACTCCTTGTGCCTTCATTTGAATATTTTTCTGCAGCTGCTTGCTGCTGATGTTATCCTGCACTCTTAGTTTAGGATGATCGTTACAATATGCTAGGCATTACCAAGAAGCTTCCGCACACGGGCTTACCTGTTGTGGCAATGGAATATCAAGTGAAACATTTCTTAATGCAAGTAATGTCATTTGAGTGCCTTTATAAAACATACTGTTGATGAATATTGTTAAAAGAGCAGAAACACACAAAAATAAACCTATGGAATAACACAGGGAAGGACAAGCTGCTATGTGTATTCAGAGAGGAGAGGTGCCAGGCGTTTGCGAGTGTGTAGATATGAGAATGGAAGGGAGGTAAAATAAGCAGATTAAAGTTGTTTGTGACAAACACCCCCAGAAAATAGCCGTACATAATGTAAATAGGATATTCTATTGACACCAAGACCTTTATGTGCAAAACTGGTATAGCTCTTTTGGGTATTTTAATTCAACAGTACTTACACGTCATAAATGTGGCTGTAAAATCTGCTATTGAGTGCGCCAAGCTCAGAGCCCACCAAGATGAAGGGCTTGGCTATCCCAGCAGTCTGCAGAAGTCGGTACAGATCATCTACCATCCTGGAAGACAAAAAAAAACAATCTGTCTCTGCATAATATCAAAATGTTCTTCAAACTGGACAATAGGGTATATTTATTCAGCTAGGTGTGACTTAGACTCCCAGCATGCAAGATGAACACCACAGGAACTCATTTATCTCTTTGAGTCAATGAGAAATGTACCTATGGGGACAATAAACTGTCTCCTTTTGTATGGTATTGTATGAATCTTTCATCTGCAACAAGTTTTTTAAGAGCCAACTGGATAGTCATGATAAAAGAAAAAAATTCCCTAAGGGAATAAAAAATTGTCAGAAATTCTAAAACTAAACTTAACATTTGAGCAACTGATGTAAGGCTAAGGTCAGTGTTATTTTTAGTCTTCCATTTTCTCTTGCCAGACAAAGCATCAACTTTAATATCCCTAATGAAGACCCAAATGGCAGCATAAACATGGGTTGTGGCTTTTTGTTGTCTCCACAAACAGGACAAACAATGGAAACATTTCTTTGATGACATAAAATGCATCAACTCCTTGTTTTTTTGTGGTGTAAATCAGACCAGGAGAGTTCAAATTGACATAAAGAGTTTTCACAAGACTCCAACGGGTTAAAGTTAGGTAGTCATCAAACTCTTTGAAATACTGAATTCTGGAAAATATATTGCTTGTATCACAAATGGGCTGCCACCTGCTTTCTGGGCCAGATGCCAAGGTAAACTAGATTGTTGACCATCAGCAAGACAACACTTTTCTTAGATGTTGTGCAAGACAAACCTGTTAAAAAGCAAAAGACTGTGGTGTGTTAAGCACAGGAAAGCATGTTTGCAATGCAGGCATAAGTCCACATTTTCAGAAACATTGCAAAGAAGTTGAGAACAGCCACTTTAGCTTGTGTTGTTACATTTACCAGGGACAGAAGATGTAAATTAGCCCAAGCTAACTCTGGCCCAACAGTTCTGTTGTGCATGGTCCCTGTCAAATAAACTAATAAACTTAACTAACAGAAGACACATTCAACAGAGTATCCAAACATTTTCCTCCTCTTTTAAATTAAAAAAAAGTACTTATTTTTAATCATGAATTGTAAATCTTTGGGTTTTGGTTACTTTATTAGCTCTTATATGAATTTCTGTCAGTGTTTGCCAAACATAGACAATACCTTGGCGGGCCGCCAAAGTGTATTTATCACCGCCCAAGTATATTTCCGACTTTTCAAAACGCGAGGTGTACTCCTGGTGATTTGTCTGTGCGTGGGTAAGATGAGCAGATTGAAGTTGTTTGTTGCAAAAACTACATTATTTTAGGGAGAAAAAAACACATTTGATATAGATACAACGCTAATATTAAAATATACCCTATGGTAAGAGTAAAAAAAAAAAAAGAGATGTCGACCCCATTCTGTGGGAACTCTGTTACAGTAGAGTCGTTGATGCGTTTCCTTCTTAAGCTACACTAAGATTGGAACCACTTACACTTCATGTACAACATTTATTTGCTATGAATTTAAAGATTATCTAAAAGATTATCTTATTTTAAATAATCTTAGCTTAGACAATTTAAGAAAATTATGTTAAACTATCTTTCAATTTATAGCAATCTGATTCGGTGAGCCTGCAAACAGAAAAAACATCAACACTACTTATACACTGCCCAATAAACCCCCGCCCCATCATATAATAAACACTGCAAATACTACACATACTTTTACCATTATAACTGGCAGTGTAGCTATAAATCTTATTTATTTATTGATTCATTGTTGCTCCATCTGTCTCTTAATGCAGCTCCTTCTATCCCCTTACCTCTAAAAATGGACGTTTTTCCTTGCCACTGTTTGCTTAATGTTGCTTATTGCTGTGCTCATGGTGGGTTGGTGCTACATAAATAATGGAACAAAGAGTAAGGTCTATCTCTGCTCTTTTTGTAAAGTGTCTTGAGATAAGATTTGTTATGAATAGGCTCTATACAAAATGAATCAATGGATTGATTGATTGAAAAGTAATAAAAATAATAGTAATACAAATAAATTAGAAAATGTTGTCTCACAGGAATGCTACTACAACCAGCAAAGGTGAATACCATTGTACATATACCCTTACAGTGTGTCAGAGACAGGTATAATAGCAGTGCGTAAATTATTTAACAGCCTCATTTCGGTACCGTTGCAGATCCCACATTTCCTGGTTCTGATACTTTTATGTCTTACAGTCTATCTTAAAAAAGTATCAGCCCATATTTTTTGACACATTTTTTCAAAAGCACTCAAGGAGATTGCTACTGTAACTACATTACAAACCGTCCAGTTGTTGACATCCCCCAAAATTTCTCGGTTCCTGAAGTTTCGTTCTGCATCAGCCGCTTGCTAAAGCCCAGTCCTGTTCTGTCATAGGTACAGACCTGAGCCAATTGACAAACAGAACAGCACAAAGTTAAAAAAGGGGGGGACAAAAGACACATTTAGAGTGCAGTATACATAAGGTTTGTTTTATGTTATAGCGTATGTAATGTAGTTGGTTGGATGTATCTAGTCCCTTTCCAGACAAGCTAGTGACCTCAATTGGGTCACATTTCAGACAAACAACATGAGGCAGGCTGTCAGCCCCGACTTTCTGCTGTACTGAGTCCTCGTTGAGCAACAATGTGACAGGGCCACTGCAAGATTGTCCCTAAATGCCCCTAGCACAAAAAACATGGCCTCATTAGTAGTTAATGGTTAAAAAACATTTACAATAAAGTATTTCTTTGGTCCCAAGCAAAACTCTGTTTTTTAAACTCACCCACAGTATATGTTGTGTTATTCATCAGCAATTATTGCTGTATTTCAGTAATGATGTGCTGAACTGTTTTAATTTATAGTGATACAAAATCTTTACAATTTCATCATACATTAATTCTATACAATTCAAGGTATTTATGTTGTTTCCTCACCTTCGTTATTGCTGCAACACTTTCTTGGACATGCAACCAAACATCTGAGGACATTCCCGTCGGTGCATCCAATATGACTAAAGTAAAACAAACTGTTTATAGTGGTGGACTCAATTAACAAACACCAACATAGAGCTGAGTTTCGTTAAATATGTGTGGGGGGTTAAAAATTATTCATGCAAGATGAAGTATTATATTTGGAAGATTTATTACCAACTGGTTTTCCTTTTCCTTTACACAAAAGATGCATCTTTTGACCCAAACCAATATCAACAATCTGGCCATCTGAAAATGAGTGAGAAAATTTAGAAAGAGAGATTGAGCTTCAAAGAAAACTTCTCATTAGAAAATGGATATTACAAACGTGTTATTTTAAGAAAGTACTGAAAGTAACAGCAACTTTGTTAGTTTAAGTAAAGAGAACCTTTTGGCAAGAGCATCTGTCCTTCTCTCTGCAGCGATGCATAGTTGAGGAATGGAGGGATGATGATGATTAAAATTAAACACTTGGCTATATTCAGGAGCGCAGAACTGTTCAACAATCTGCCTCCAGCCTCAGCTTGGTTGTGATCTAGAGCCTAGTTGAGGTAGAGAAGAAAATGCCAGTAACTCACACATTCATCTGAAAAATAACTTTTTTTTTAAACCATTGATATTCATATATATTTGTATCCGAAAATATTCATATCCACAATGTATCTCTGATACTACTTCAACTATTTCAGAGTTAATTCCATGAGTGTTAGTTGTTGTTAAAGATTGACTAAGGGGATTCGTGTTTTAAAGTGTTTTTCAGTAGAAGGCTTGATGTCTACGGGGAAAACGATTACAACTGTTTATACTTTACGGATCTGAGTGCATGCCGAATGTAATAACCGTTTCTGAGTTAAGAGCGGTTCAAACTATGTTTTTAAAAGGGGATTTGGCTCATCTACTGTATTCGCAAAAAGAGGGGACACAGTGTGATGCCGTATCGTGCTACACGTCAGTTTTATAAGATAAACAATAGAGTAAGAAACGTAAGAAGCAGACAGCATTTGATCGCAAAAAACTAAATAGTGTCCTTTTTGTCTCTTTCTTTAAAACAATTTGATAATGTTTGCTTACATATTGCTGCTATCAGAATTCACTGTGCAGAGAGGGCTGTCACGTGCACAGTACACTAGCTATCAATAGCTAGCTATCGTTAACATATGCGATACCTTTCTATCACACCCAGCGAATTACCTTTCTATCTGGCCCATCATTGGTCGATGCTTGAGCTCCGGTTCTGGTACGCATATTGAAATAAATAGTTGTAAACCTACACACACTCTAAAGTTAACATTGACCATTCACTGAAATCATTACTTCCTGGTAGAGGTACAGAAGCCGAGAAAAGTCAAAAATGTTTCCATTCGCTTTTTAAAGCATGGTCTGTTGTCTTTCCTGTTTGTCATTTATGTAGAAATTTTCAACCACTAGTGAATGAGAGAAAATCATGTTCTTTTGATATTATTTCAAGGGTCAAATTTAATGTTACAGCTCAGCGCTTTAATAGTGTCTACCACTGATGCTATTTTAATACATATTCTGTCAAATAGCCAATTTCAAATCATTATGCCTTAAACATGATTAATGTTCTTTTAGTTCCCGAATTCTGAAGGCTGGCTAAAAACTTGTATTCATTATTTTGAAAAAAAACTGTGAAAAATATTACTTGTAGCTACTTACCACTTTGGTAGATATTTTTATATTTTATTTTAAACAAAAACACACCCAGTAGGACTAATTACCAACCTAAATGCATTGTAGTTATGTCGGTTTCAAGTTGGCGTACAACACAAGTTTAAACATAGCCTCGTTCTGATATGTAGACTATCAGTCACACAGTCTACTCTGCAGGGGGGAAAGCACACAGTGATCTACTTGTGGACTTATAGCATTTTCAGCTGCACAGCTGTTTTAAAGAGATAGCCTCTTGTTGGACACTTTAATAATAATATATTAGAACAATTACATCTTAAAGTATGCACAGACTTATTTTAAATTAGCATCACCTCCATTCATACAGTGCTGTACCGTGCCATATAAATGCTACTGTGCAGCTGTAACAGAGGTCTGCTCTACTGTATATTGGAAGGTCTAATGTTAATCTGTGATTTGAATTGTATTTAGGGTTTTATTCTTATTCTTGTACGGGTTGACTGAAATTTTATTGGTGTATATATAATTTTTATCGTAGGCCTATGGCTTTCATTTTGATCTCTGTAGAGGTTTCTTTTAAAATGTTGTGCAGGTAAACAGGCTCTATACATACAGGGAGGGGAGAGCAGGTGTTGGTAGATGTACAGTAACAAATGTTTCATGTCATATTTGTCTTTTAAGCTGTTACTGGATGCTTAAATTTCCCTCTGGATAAATAAAGTATTTAATGAATTGAATTAAGTATCTATCTATCTATCTATCTATCTATCTATCTATCTATCTATCTATCTACTGTACCGATCTATCCTGAATAGACAGATGGAAATTCTATAGACTTTCATTTATTAATACATTAGCAATGGAAGGTTAGGTTTTTTGTGCAGTATATTTCACACAGAGGAAATTAAGTGCTTTTCTAAACATTAAAGAGCGCAGAATAATATAGAGTGAAATGCACATGTAACATGAAACAATTGTAACACTTGCATAACTTGCACATTTAGTCTGTCAGTATCTTCTGCCATGCCATCTCCCTGTCATATTATTGTCTGCAGTTTTGCCTTTTCTTGCAATAAAATCTTTAAATTATTGGCACAGCTCAATCAGCAGTGTTTGTTCAGCTGTTGAAAAAATTTAAAATCGAGCTTTCCCCTCTCTGTGACTCATTTGATCGTCTTTCCTTCATCCATTCATTTGGGCTTCTTATAAACCTCGGGTGTGTGCACAAAGTGAGGCTATGCAAGCCTGCCTTGAGTCAGCCCTAATTAAATAAGGCTGGATTGCGTTCATGGAACGATTTGAGGCTTAATTGGGAGATGGCATTAGTTTCAGCCTTACTTTTTCAGGTAAGGTTGGCTTTCTTTAGCTACTGTATGTTGATGGAATACCCCCCAGGGGTCACTGTATTTAACAAACACATCCTGTATGTATTTATCATCAATATGTATTGCAGTCATCAGCAAAATCAGCTGTATTAAAATTACAACGTCTCATAATCACCATTTGTTGAGCATTAGTTTTCTACAATTACATTAAAATGAAAGATGAGCTTATACAAAGTAAAGGGCATTGATATGGAAATGTTTAGAAAATAGATCAACATAATAAACAATGTGGGCACTCACTAAATGTTCTACTATTCTTCGAACAACCAATCAATTATTCATCAAATAACACGTTCATGATGGTTACTGCTTCTAAAACGAGTTAGAATTTTTGAATGCTGTTTTAATGCAATCATGCATGTGTGGAATGCAAAAGACTCTGTATATCTATAGGCTACTGATGAATTGTGCATCATTTACACTCAACACTTGCAGGGATATGGCCTATAGTTTTGGCTGTGCTCCATGTCTGTAATCACCCTGCACATTTCTCACATCAGGGAGACCAAAGATTTTTAGTTTAAGCTATTCCATGACAACAGATACACCGTTTTGCCTAAGGGATTAGGGCCCTTATTTTTTGTTCTCATACAGAAGAGAGAATAAAGCATCTGCCCTTATTATTTATCCATCAAATAGTGTCTAGACAAAGCAAAGCCTCAACAATAAACCCTATTTAGATAGCAGGTAACTGGTTGCTGAAGCCATGTGGGGAATTCATTGCAGTAATTAAAAAGGCTTGCTGGACCAAAATGATGAATGTCAGGTATTGACTCAATGTCAGGCAGACTGAGTGTTGTTTTTGTTGAAGGGTATCAAGTGTTGATTAAACCTTACGGCGCATGTGTCATGATGAACCTTTGTTTAGTTTGTTTATTCCTTGATTTTGTTCCTTAAATTGGATTCCCTTTGTTATTTTGTCATTCAAATCCTTGTACTTCTCTGTTTCCTGTAGGGGGTTTTTGCACATATTCCTGGGGGGTATTCCATCAAAGCAGCTAACGAAGGCTGAGCTAACTTGAGTTAGCCTGGCTTAAACTAGCTTTAACTTTCACTTAAGCCTCAACTCGTTCCACAAACATGATTTAGCCATGTCTCATCAAAACTAAGAGTGGGTGCTTCCGAATTGCAAAGTGCCTACACAATCTGACAGTAGACAGTCCCTTCTATCCGTGCTGTATACTGTTAGGACCTACTGTTCAGTAAGAGTACACAGTAGGCTGATATTTGTTCCTTCTTTGTCTGATTCATTCAGTGTGGAAGTGGCATCATGTTATTGACACTCCAACTCAGATGTGATATGCACGATGGCTCAATAAATAATACCAAACTTCACATTGCATGTAAATTTATTAACATTTGAAAGGCGCGTTACCCGAACCGGCCACATCCATCCTAGTTTTTTTTTGTTTTTCATCCTCGATTGTTTTGATATGGAGGCGCACGTGAAGTGACGTTTTACATTTAATTTTGCAAAGCATTTTGGGTGGTAAAATACAATACATTTCCTGAAAGGATGCATCCAAACCATACTGCACAAAACCCGTAAGTTAGTATCCATGCTGAAATGTTCAGTCTACTGAGGTGGACCCAAAAAATGCCAACTGAATGACCAGTTCTCCTTTGATGTGTGTTCAGCTGCTCATGGCTGTGCTCACGTTCCAAAAACGGATCCAGTGGAACACTTAAAGTGGCTGCTTGGTATTAATAGAACTGTAAAACATTTATGACGAAGTTTTGACCAGTTTTGACCTCATTTGTAAGAGTCAAAGAATTATGGCCCGGCAAAAAGAAAGCAGACAGATTAAAGCCTATTGTTTCATTGATATTTTTTTGATAAATGAACATTCAGATAACTAGATAATGTAACATGATGGCTATTTTAGCATATATTCATAGATGAAGCCTAAGTGACATTATCCATCTGTTACTGCACGGGGCTCCGGGGGCTCATCAGCGGAAGTCAGGTAAAATGGGCCATCAGGTAAAATGGTCCAAATAAGGTTGACGCATCATAGCCCTTCGAAAATGTACAGCCAATCACAATAAATGATCTTGCACTGTTGCTACAACACTGGTTCACATGTAACAACAGTTTTGATTGGTCTTGGTTGCTCGTGGGGGGGGGGCAGAGTGTTACAAGAAGTATGTCGGAGAAATTTTATGGTAAGTGTGCATGACATAGAAAATTTCATTCATTACTAATAAGGTTGATAAAGCAATTATAAGTAAGCTTACCAATAAAGCAAAATTATTATGAACAATGTTTTTACATGCTCTTTCAAATAAAAAAATCTAATTTAAATAGAAACTTTGATTTTTGTGGAAAAGTCATTTTAGGTACTGGCCCATTTTACCTTAACTAGCTAGCTAAAATGGGCCACGATTTTCAGCTAAAATGGGCCACACATTTTTCAAAGAAATTGAGGGCACAAAACAGATTGGGTTGGTGTTTGGCACTTTTTTGACAGAACATGCAGAGACACACACACGCACACACACACCTGTGCTGAAACACACCCATACAACATTCATTTTTAAATGTACTTTTCAATTAAATATTGTTCAACTTTTGTGCATGAAATGGCTATACAGTGTGGCTCACACACACACAGACTATTGTCCTGAAATACAATCCATACAACATGATTAGTTCATTTTAATGCATTTTTCAATTAAATATCTGTTCAACTTGTTGTTCTATGAAATGTATTTATTGTGTTGTTTCTATAGAACACCAAAGACATTATTGTTTGTGTCAATTTACTGTTATAGTTAAAATTAATTCAGTTGAAATTGCTGTGTTCTCTCTTAGGCCCATTTTACCTGAACTGCTGGCCCATTTTACCTCAACATCGTGTTGTAGCTCAAGAGGGACCCTGCTGATACTCTAATTCTCATAATTAAAAAACTATTATACCTTTTCACATTTTTTTAACAAATAATTATTCAAGAGACCCATGCCAATTTATTAAAATATCATTAGATATCATGCATAGCTTATTTGATGGTCTTATACATCTTTTACCAAAAGGTGGCCCATTTTAGCTGACTTCACCCTACAGTAGCAATGCTGGAAATTCTGTCTCGGCCTAAACTTTACCTAACGACAGGCTGAGAGCTGGAGCTGAGGTGGGTTTAAAGCCTCCTGACAAACCGTTACACCTCGCCTTCCTGTCAATCAGGTCAGCAATGCATAACACGTATCATTCATTAAATCAAAACAGATGCGTTATAAATAAAAATCCCCCCCGTAAATGTGTGCCCATGAGGACAATAACTAATCAAACCAATATTGTTTTTTGTGATGGCATTGTGTGAAAAAATACAGACTGAATTTATGTTTTACATTCTATGTTCCGAACATCGTCATCGTCAAAAATTATGAATTAGACCTAGGCGAATTGAATTTAATATGTACGCGAGTGCAACAATACGCTATTTTGTAACACAGCTTCACTAAGCTGGACAGTTATCCTGCCCCGGAGCAGGCTAGCTCTGACGACTAAAGCTGTGTTCACATGTGCACTCCTGTAAATATCTAGATAATTTCAGGCAGACTGCTCTGGATATTCTCCTGACCTGGCTGTTCACATATGCACCTCACAGCAGGAGATTTTCCCTCTAAAACAGGAAGGGGGACGGGGGTCTCCTGAGATAAGACGTGAAGTAAAAAAAACAACAACGTGGAAGTAGCAGACGAAGTAACAGAGTCCACTACACGACGCTATAATGACAATATTTGCCTTCATATCAATGCTATGTGTAGTTTAACGGAATGACAACATCAACAAAAGAGTGGAGAAAAATATACTGGCAGACTATGGGTTTTATTGCCTTTTGGTGTTTTTGTTAAATACATTCTATAGTTTTGTCAACTGCACTTGGGTCCTCCTTGTTTTTATATGGATATAGCTGACCATAAAATGGACCTAGCAGATTTTTGTAATTGTGACTCAAATTCAGCCTCTTGACCTGACCAAGGTCCTCTGTTCAAACGAAGATTAAAACGTTTCTTGACAATATAAAGGAAAATGGCCCCAAAACTAAACTATGTATTCTTGGTGTTAGCTCCATGTCTGGTCAAAAGGCAAAAGTGCTCAGCATCCTGCATGTTTGGCTTGATATACATCCACCAACATTAACAATATAGTATGATAAATTATTATCAATTCGTCCTTACATGAGGTTATCTAATGGGAACTTTGAATGAGTTTGTAAAACAGTGGTACCCTCTCAGTGATTTATTAGGTAGTGAGTGGTCAACAAAAACATTTGGGAGTAGACTGAGCTTATATGCTAATGAACCTTTATTTATTTATTTTCCATATACAAATTTCTCCTATTTGTGTGTTTTTGTTCTTTGTAATTTATGTTGTCTTTTTTATGTTGTATATGTTTATTTATGCTTGGATAGCAGTTAGGAGGATCATTAAACAATTAAAAAAGAGTTTTAAATATGTAGTAATAATATTAGTAAAGAATTTTTCATGTTCTATATCTTCTTAAAAGCAAGCAGGAAATTCCTCAGGAAATGCCCTGTCTCTTATTTATTTATGAGTAAGCTTTAGGTTGTTCTGGTGGGTAAGCATCACAGGCATCAGTCTTCCGCCCTCAGACTTAAGACTCCATGAGGCGCTCATCGATTTTAGCCCCTCGCTGTTGAAGTGCACCATCAATCAATACAGTAACAAGTCTTCATTTATACTTGAGAAATGCTGTTTCCAACTCAGTGGGCACAGAGTCCTGGTGTTGCAAATGGGGCTGTGAGACAGGCAATGGTATGCATTTGGCACTAGGCTTCATCTACCCAACAACAAATGGCACATTACTCTATCACCATCTTGACACAATCGGAACACTACATATCTTAAATGCTAGCACAACAATGAACAGCATCTTTTCAAAATGCACGGTTTTCCTTAAGGGTCTCAGTACTGAACTGTGTCATGTCAACACTATGGGTCTTCTTCTGTGCACCAACAATGACAACTTAATCTAGGAGGGTAATCTCTTGAAAAGGAAGCAGTGGTTTACAGGCTGTGCTGTCACAAGGTGAAGCAGTGCTTCTCAAACTGTGCCTTGTGAAAATATTTATCTTTCTTGAGACTTTATTATCTGTAAAATAGTTACCCCAGTAAACAGAACACACATACAAAATTTGACCTGAAATATTGCAAACACTGATACTGATCATTTTTGTTAAAGTATTTAGCTTGAAAGACAAGTAAATACAAGTCACAAACACATATTGACCAATGCCCTGGGCACCAAACAGGAACCAGAATCCAGAAGAAATGTTCTGCTTTATCCTAAAAAAAAGGGTGAAATTAATAGTATAAATTCAATGATGCACATATGATTACATGAGATATAACAATGATATCATACTTAAGTACCAGAATATGGTGTTCAGGATTTGAGATGAAACCAACTTTGAACAACAAGGCTGTTTGCTGAGAAAACTTTGATTCCCTGAAATACCATTGTTATATCAGTCCAGAAGGGGTTAAAAACAGAAGTGGATACAAAACTGGATACGTGTCCAGCACTTTATGCCACATCTAACAATGTTGAACTCTGAATGACAAAGTAAACAAAGAAATACAATATTGAGTCACAGAAATAACCACTTTAGCATATAACAGATGAGGTGCTTAAATGCTTAAATCTAAAGAGTGTACCAGAATGTTTTGTGATTAAAAAAAAGTCTACTGTCTGTGGGTCAAGTTGTGGCCTAACATTGGCTTTTTTGATTCACATTACTGTGACTTCTCATGTGGTTAAACACTAAAACACTTTCTGTAGACTAGTCACAGAATGGTTATTGATAAAAAGGTGAATTTGTTGACTTAATTGCAACAGGTTCTTCTCCCTCAAAATGGAGGGTAGGTGCTGAGGCAGAAGACAAGTGTAAAAAGAAGATTGGAATATATATAAATCAAGTCTACATGTGGCCTATATAGCTTCAACTTCCATGCTCCATATATTAAACTCATCTTTATTTTCCATAAAAAGAGTAGTCATCTTTTTTTTTTATTTTTTTTATTTATTTTATTTTACAGGGACAGTGCATATTAATAAACATTTCTGTAAATATGCCAGAGTTAGCCAAAAGGCTAATTTTCATCTGTTGTCCCTGGCCAGATTTTATAAAGGGCTCCGGGAAAATTCTGCGAAAATCTTAAAAATGTTATGGCTTACCTTTCTAACCTAATGTGAAGAAGTGTTTAAAAAGCAAATGAATAGGCTGTAATGCCAGGGAATCATTTCATAGGCCTATTAGATTTTGAGCTGAGGTTAAGAGAACTTTAGCCGGAATTCCTTTAAACTGATGGATTCAGTCGGTTTATAAAAAATATGCAATCATCTCATTAAGGAAATTAATAGGTCATTACACTTCTCAAATTAAACAAACAAGTCTAATGATCCTAAACAACAGCACAAGAAAACATAATTTTCTAATCTTCGGTCTTTCTTTTCCATGGTTAAATTTAATTTATAGCCGCATTTAAATCCCAACTGTCACATATGGTACATTCCAATAGGAACTGGAAATTTAACCAGAAAGGTAAATTGGCTTAAATGTTTAAACCAGTTATGTTCTTTATAATGATTTATTTTACTGTGTGTGAACTCATGTATAGTTAAGTGAAACAAAGCTGCAGAGTCCATACCAGTATTAATTTATATTATTTATGGCTATAAGTATTTCAAATCATGCTGGATGGTGTAGAAATTAATTGCTGTTTCGTACTATCCAATAACAGTCTTGGGAAGGGTTCAGACTTCCGACCCCTCCTTTTATCAGTCTCCACCCCATTCCATGATACATGATGAGGACCCACTTCATGGGTAGCCTGATTTCAAAAGGAGCCCCCTGTGAAATCTTTTTTATGTTAAATCCCACTATTCTGGCTGTGTTGCTACAACCACAATAGATTTCTAGTATTTCAATGTGGCTAAGGTAATGTAAATCACTTTGGACATACAGTACATCTTCTCTTCAAGTCCTCAAATATATAAGTCTAGACATTTTAAATGATGCAACTGTGTTTTGTTAGCCTACTTTTTAATGTTCAAAAATATACACTGAAAGACAACATTTTTTAGAAAATATATGCTACTAGGCTATTTGAAGTAAATATGATTAGTAGATATAGAAATGTTGCACAAATGCTATTGATTCTTATGTTTGCACACAATATTTAATTTGGAAATTAATTTGCACAATCTTTTTGGTATTTTAAACATATTAACTAAGTATGGTTACCATTTGTTCAGGTAGGCATCCTAATAAAATGTGAAAATACAATTACTTTAATTATTTACCCTGAAAGGTGCATAAAATCAAAATTATAATAATAATCTAAAGGGTTAAACGTTCCTTAACATCTGATATGGAGTCAGCAGCTTTGTTTCACTTCACTTCATACATGAGTTCACACACAGTCAAAAACAAATCATCATAAAGAACATAACTTGTTTAAACACTTAAGCCCTCTACCTTTCTGGTTAAATCCCCAGGTCCTATTGGAATGTACCATGTGTGACAGTTGGATTTTTAATGATTACTATCCATCTTTACATATTTTACATAGAGATGCAAATAGCCTAGATTTCAGACCTCAGCATTTCTGTTTATCATGCTTTTTATTTATTAAACTCTCCCACTCTCCCTCTGGAACAAATGTTGCACGACATGTATTTTTTTATTATCATGACATAAATTATCTCAATGCTGCAGACATTAAGTGAGAAACCTCTGAAAATAAAATGACATAGTAGAAACATTCAAACCGAATAAAAGTGTTAATTTAATTGCTGCGTCACTTTTTTTGTATTCTGTTACATCTTATATATGTTTTTTTTTGTTATATTTTGTTTCCATATTTATCGCCAGTCTTTACTGCAAAAGCAGTACCGTGTTACTGTCACCCGATTGGTACATCCAGGGATAACAGCGCTCACTTCTCCCTACTCCTCCCCCCCTACACTCGGTGAAAAGCCTTCTTGGTATGGTCGGCTCCTCCCCTCTCTACGTCTCAGTAATGGTACTTCGTTTCTACAGAGAAAAGGTCAAATGACTCCGCATGCCTGCTTTTGTTTGCGCTCCCGTGATGGTGCGCGTTTGATGAAGAAACACTTATAATACCAAACCATTTGCCTGAACTGGCTATTTTCGAGCATCCGAAGCAGCATCTCGAATTGTGTCCTTGTTAAAGTAAGTACCGATGTGCAATGACGTGTTTGTTATTCTCGAAACGATTAACCCAGTTTATTTTGATACAGCCGGATTAGTCGTTGCCTTGTAAAGGTTTAATGTTTGTGAAGTGTTGTGTTTCATCGTAGCTGGTGCTGCTCAGGAGCAAGGATGTTTAAAAATTGCTTTTTATGTTGCTGATTGTTGAGATGCTTCTAGACAGTGCAGGTGCAATTCAGGTGAAGGTTCGGTGTAGGTGTTCCTAAACTGGCCATTACGTGCTATTTCTTATATATTTGACTTTATGTATTTTACTTAAGCATTAGTAGTGCCATGCGTATCAGTTTTTTCGCTGTCCTTTTAAACAATTTAGTAGCTTAAGGCATAAAAAGCCCAACACATGCAGGCGGAGACTAACCACATGAATATTATTATAGGACCATTCAGAGGCCCCATATGAGAAAAACGATGGCATTACTCAGGAGTCACTCAAGACATCAAGATGTAAAAGAAACGCTTATAATATAATACAGATCCAAATAAGGCTTCTATATACTCGTAAATGTCTCTATAAAATAATTTGTATTAATCTCAGTTTTGTCAGCTGATAATGTATAGGCCTGCCATCTACATTTAGCATTAACTCTACCTTTTATTGCACTTGAGGAGTGTTGTGGGGGAGTGGAAAGTTCTATCTACAGCAACTAAGCTCTGAGGATAGGAGACTTATTAAAGTGAGTCATCAGAGTCAACCCATAACTCCCCCCTTCATAGTAGCATAGACTAGATCTTAACCTATTCCGTCGTTGCATGATTCATTAAGGTACAGCCCCATAAGGTATATGAGCTGCCTTCAGGAAGATGGGTGGGCTACCTAATCTCTTATGAAACATCCTAATAAAACATTCCAGTCCTGAGCAGTATCATAGCATGTTCAGATACTGTATCACTGCCTAGGGATACACTGTCTTTTGCTGTAGCACTGTGTAGTCTATTCAAGGTCGGTTAGATGTGCAAGGTCAGTTTAAAACCCATGGCGAAGTGGAGGAGTGGCAGAGTTGAAAAGCGTAATACTGTTGAAGGGTAGGGATAGGCATTTCAGTCATTTAAATAGGCAAGTACTCTCAGTCATTACCTTATGGACGAGTAATGGATTAATTGCAAATTGTATTTAATTTTACTATAAAAATAAGTCATAAATGGGCATTCCAAATACACTCTTCAGCAGCTGCTTTGAGGTGGTACGCTGAGTTTTCTGCGGTATGATGCTCATCAGTACTGCATGTCTGTATGACAGCGGTCTCCAAATCCAAGTTCTGAATGAAGTGACAAGTGATGGTAACTTGGGAGTTGGTGGTGAGAGCTGTTCCTAAAACTTTAGTAACAACCATTTTGTCAGCATGTTGCCAATCAGCCCTCAATCCTGCTGTGCTTTCCTCATAGATCTTTTCCACTCGTAGCTGTTGTTTGCTGTGATGGTGGTTGTACTACGACTCAACAAATGCCATCAACTCCCAGAAACCTCCTCCTTCCACTAAATTGATTGGGAGCATATCTTGTGTCACCATTTTTGTCAGAGAGAACTCCCATGACTCTCCGCCAGCCTTGACGTCATCTTTTTCGTTATTGTTTTGATAGAGATCCCCCTGGCGATAGAATTTACATACTGTGCATTTAAACATGTAAGGACTCTTAAAGGGGAGATCTTATTTATTTCCACTATGCCTCTGTGATCATTAAATAGAAATCAGAACTAATTTAATTAGACAAAATTTCACTTGCTAAAAACATATCATGTTAGGGATAACAAGAACCATCTTCTAAAGATAGAAATTACATAATCAGATCAACTTATTCATGGTCCTGAAGGTTTTGATTAATCCGTCCCCCTGGAAAATCAGTGAGTGCCTGCTAACTTTGTGATTTAAGTTGATGTAAATGAGCTACAGTTACTTAGTAGAAATTATTATATTTATACTATTTCCATTTAGATTAAGACTTTTAATTAAACATGTGTTTAAATAATATAAAACCATGCTCATCATGCTTAGTTTTGCTGATAAGCCAACACTAGAAGAGGTGTGATGTTTATCAAGATGGCCAGGACAAAATTCAGAAACTCAAAAATCATGTGTATCTAAAGCCGTTTTCACAAATGCACTCCAGAAAATATCTAGATAATTTTCGGAAGGACTGCTCCGGAGATTCTCCCGACCTGACTGTTCACGGATGCTCCTCACAGCTGGAGACTATTCCTGTCAGACAGGAGGGGGGGCATGGGGTTCTCCTGAGGTAATACATGACGTGGAAAAAAACCGCGGAAGTAGCAGACGAAGCAACAAAGTCCGCTACATTAGGCTATACAATATCTGCCTTTATATCAATGCTACATATAGTTCAACGGAATGACAACATTAACAAAAGAGTGAAGAAGAACATACTGGCGAACAGAAAACATAATGCAGCCGCTTAATTACGTACACGGAGATCGCAGCGGTCGCGTGCAGACACTTTATGCACATTGCAACAGTCACAGTATAGAAACATCACTGCTCCTCCTATTGGCTCGAGGGGAATTCTCCAGAGAATATCCTGCGGCGTTTTCACATCAGACCACTCGGACTTGCTGCGGTAAAAATACTAGGGATCTGGCAGGAGTAACCACTCATGTTCATACGGAAACAATGGCAACTGCGCTAAATGTTAAAAAGCTTCTTAAACCCATTGACATTGTTGCCATAAGAAAATTAAAGTGCATTTGAAGCTGATTGATGACTGACTTGTGCCACATGAGAACAATAATCTTAAACAATAGAGAGGCTTTGGTCTGAACTAGGGATGCACCGATCCAGCTTTTAAGGCATTAATATGTGGAAAAGTACAGACAAAAGCTGCAAATCTAATTTTGGAACTATTTTACTAATAATTTTGGTAAATTATACTTCACTTGAAAAACAACATTGAAGGGTTTTAAAAATAGTGAACCATTTGATAGAATAATTGAGTTACCATACCATTACAGCACTACTTAAAGTGATCTTTTTTGTTTGAAAACTTGCTTGTTTCAATAAAGACTGTAGTAAGTCAATGTACTTAAATATTTGAAAGCAGCTGCATGTGCATTTCAAATTAGTCCAGGAGCAATAAAACTGCAACATCAAATGATTTATGTTGCTTTTTTTTTAACTGTTCTTATTGTTTAGCTGAATTGTTGGAATAATAGTAGTGATGTTACAGATCAGGGATTTTGATCAGAGATTGTATTGGTATTTTGGATCAACTAGTTGTCCTCTCCTAAATATATCCATAAGCTCTTTGTGTGATTTTGGTTATATTTTTTTTAGTCTGCCTTGCCATAGCCCTCTTTAAAAAAACATAAACAATAGGTGAATCAACTGAAGCAGTAGTAGGATGTAGCTTCCATGGCAGCAGGGCTTGTTTTATCTTGGCCAATAATAGCTTACCTATGTGCAATAAACAGTGCCATGGGATTGTTTTGAGGATTACAAAGGATTGTCTATGCTAAGCCACAGAAACCCAGCCCAGTGACCCCCTCATGTCTCCTCTCCCTTGAGCACAGCAACAAGCAGCCTTATTTCTCTGTCTTTTCCTTGTCTCCCTGTCCCATGATGCATCGGGGGCTTTTCACGTGACCCAAATCATTGATTATATGGCTCGAAAGAAGTGAAGGTGTAATGCTGCCAAGGCAGTCTCCAGAATGTGATGTATCATAAAATGATTAAACCTGTTTCCCTCAAAAAAAAAATGGGTGACAAATCTGCCACTTATTACCTGTGATTAACCTATTTTTACCCCTGCTAAGGGTTAAACATATAAAAAAGAAAAAGTGATCACTCTTGCTAACTTTGCATGATTGAGTGACTTATCAAACCCCTTTTAATGGCTGTATTTTGTAAAATGATAAAGGCAACAATTGTTCAAACCATTAGGGGAAAAGCCAGAAGTAGGAACAAAAGTTTAGAGATTGATTTACCACCGCAACTGCGATGCATACATGCAGGATGTTTTTTTCGCAGGATGCGGCATGTCAGTCATATAATCTGAAATGTAATATACTAACCCCATACTTTGGATGCATAATGGCTCCGTTTTAATTTTGGTATGCATTTTTACAAGTCAGAGCTTTCAGATTAGGGATGCAGCGCTTTTGTGGAGGGCAGCAAATCTTCCCATTAAAAATCTACAGTAAAGAATGCTTGCCTGCTTCTACAGAGAACCACGTGAGGCTCTTGGCTAAAATAGACACTAAAATGATATTTAGAGAGATGTATCTCCTTTGTGAGCAATAAGTATATATACATCAGTGGAATACGTGACAGATATGAAAACAAAAGTACATTAACACTTTCGATGTGATTTCGAAGTAGTCAGAGTTATACAGAGAAACACCCCTCGTTTGTACACTATGCTTTTATACTTAAGATGTTTCAGGAACTATAAAATATTACTTGAATAATTACATAAGACCCGGTTAATGCGAAATTTCTTCTGGTTTCTTGTGGAACTCACTAATTTTTGTTGTTTGCCATAACTAATCTGCAACCAAAGTCTGACTGATATCACATACATGTGCAAGATCTTAAGTTAGTGTATTAGTTGTGAATCGGATCAGACCTGATCCATGGTCTGTCTGAATCAGCCCCTGCAGTTCGGGCCGCACGTGATATGCAGATCAATGAAATAATTATAAACATTGTGTAGCCTATAGCAGTGGTTCTCAACTGGTATGGCTTCGGGACCCATCCCCACCCTTGAGTGACCAGCCGCGACCCAAATTGGTGAACATTTTCAACCGCTCAAATTTATTTAATGAAAAATAGTGTAGTTTGGACCTGAGACAGTGCAGAACATCAAAGTGTGCCCATTTAAAAACAAACAAACAATGATTTAATGGTCAACCAAAATGACCAGCAGGTGACAGCACTTAAGGGGAAAATATTCCCTCTTTAACTTGAAATTTAACTGTAGCTGGGAAAGCCCTACATCAGTAGATACAAACTAAACACCCTTGGTTTAAAAAATAAATTCAACCAGTAGCAGCCCTTAAACATAAGGCTGACATAACAGACTTGTCACTTCAGTAACAGCTAATTTAAACAGACTCAACCGTACTGTTATGCACAAAATATTACACAAACAACAAAACAGTGCAACTACTGAGAGGTAGTCTCAAACATATATAACTATAGCAGAGATTCCAACTTATTTTATATATACTGACCAACACTCCTTTAGGAAAAACATTAAATCAGAAGCTCTTATTCAATTCTTCATCAAAAGGCTGACATAACAGACATAACATCATTTCACTAGCAGCCTTATTTCAACAGTGCAACATTAAAAAGTGCAACATAACTGCAGCTCAAGAACACTTTCAAGAAAAAAATTTAACGGTAGTTCAGATCAGCAGCTCATGACTTGGTACATACTGAACAATATTGTGCTATGGAGAAAATCAAGCAGCACTTACTGAAACCTTCAATATACCACTGACATAAAAGTCCTTTTTTTTGAGGACTTAATAGGAGAACTGGGGATTTTTTTTTGCTCCTGATGAGAGTCTGAAAGTCTGGGGGGATGGTAAACAGAGCAACTCTGAAGTCATGCTCAGTGTCCAGTCTGTCTCTAAGCCACTTTCACAGAGATAGGTAGTGCTGAATGGCTGGATGATTGTTATTGCTTGAGTGGCGAGGCATGAATGTTCATCACAATACTGCACCAGAACTGGGAGAGGCTTACATCTGAACTTTTTGTTCAGCGTGCGGTCACATGACAGCTCCACCAGCTGACTCTCTACGCTTTCCATGTTGAGCTCAAAGGGGTCATGTATTCACTCGTTGTCACTTTGTATTTCAGGAAAGTAATCATTAAACCGATCCAGCAGTTTAGTCAGATGTGCTGTAATCGTTTTCTTCAAAACTTGTTTTCCTGCGGTGTCCAGCTTCTGTGAACTGGGACTGGGAAACATGTCGAGTCGATTTTTAGACACGTGATTTGCCCACACGGAGATCTTTTTTTTGACGACTCAATTTCATCAGATTGTTCAAAAATATTGTGCCCTCTCTCTTGCATGGACACATTTAATGTATTCAACTGTTCAAACACATCAGCAAGGTAAGCAATTTGCTCGAGCCACACATTGTCGCTAATCAGGTCAGCAAGAGGTGAGTTGTTTTCGGAAAGAAAGGCTGTGATTCCTGTTCTTAGTTAATAGAAACGTACCTTTCCCCTCGAAAGCCAGTGTACTTCGGCATGATACAACACCTGTACACGCTCACTGCCCAGGTCTTGGCACAGTTTTTGAAAACATCTGGCGTTCTTTGCGCTCACTTTTATGACATCATTCAATGCTTCATGGAGCACTGGTACCATTTGCTTTGCTGCCAGGGCCTCTCTGTGGTAAAAACAGTTGTTCCAGGTTGCATTCGGTGCCTTTTCCAATAGAGCAGCAATTAAACGTACAGTATGTAAAATCCGCCGCTAGGGGGCTCTCAATCAAAACAATAACAAAAGATGATGTTGAGGTTTGCGGGGGTATTATGGGACTCCGTTTTGAATCAATACGAGCGGGCGAAACCGACCTGAGAAAGACAATATGTGTACTGACGATGTATCCAAGTATAACTTACATGACGTTTTTATCACAGCAGCACATACAGCGACAGAACGGCAGCTTTCAGTAGCAGCTAGCGCTAGCTTATGCAGCGGTCTTTGACATTGACAACGTTCAACATTTCGTGTCTATCATGGCGGCTCATCATGGCGGCCGCCTACAAGACATGTCCCGTTACAAATATATTATTACGGATTTCTCTGGCTTTGATAACTTTTGGAAATACTTGAGGTAATGTAAGTACTCAACAAAAAAAAATATATAACATGGGTTTAGTCAATTTTTAATTTAAGTTAGATATTTTAATGTAAACATTGGCATGCAATTCTACATACTGTACCTTTAACATATTGAATTAATATTCCCGTAATATTATTTGGTAACGAAGGGAAACCAAGTGTATGAGCGCGTTATTAAAAAGTGGTGTGAGAAGTATCACTTTGCAGGAAATATTATAGATCAATATCGATTAACGGATATAAACATGATAAAAACTCCTTGAAAACATAAATATAGCGTTCACAGAGGCAGTGCGAGACAGAGGCAGACAGGTAAGAGTCTGTAAGTGATGATTTCTTCAGGAGTCAGGGAGAGTTCAGCTGAAGAGTGTGAAGCACTCTGTTTCTATTATTTGTGTCATAATTGAGATAGATTAAAAACCTAAAGGGATAAAGAGTGTAAATAATGGCTGTTTGAATCTTTCTAGAATGTGAAATTGAATCTTTCTAGAATGTGAAAATTGAATGCATAAAACTAAAGTAGAATACAGGAAATAAAGGGTTTGACTCTCAAAATGTCCTATTGGAGATCAATTTGAGCAAGAATTAGAGATGTCATGTAACCTGTGGCAGTGTTGAAGATTTTCTTTGTCACTAAAAGTTTTTATTTAATTATATAAATCGAAGACCAGGTCAGACCAGGTAATAAACTGGAAATCGTTCAGAGAAATTGCAATCAGTGCATCTCTTATTAGAGTGTTTTGTTGTACGACATTCAACACAGTTGGGCGGCAGTAGCTCAGTCCGGGCGGCAGTAGCTCAGTCCGTAGGGACTTGGGTTGGGAACCGGAGGGTCGCCGGTTCAAGGCCCGATGCGGACCAAAATATGGAAGTTGGTCTGGTAGCTGGAGAGGTGCCAGACCACTTCTCGAGTACTGCCGAGGTGCCCTTGAGCAAGGCACCGAACCCCCACCAGCTCAGGGGGCGCCTCCCTTGGTGGCTGCCACCGCACTCTGACATCTCTCCATTAATGCATGTCCACAGGTCTCGTTGTGCATGTGTGTGATTCAGGCCTGTGTGTGTGTTAAGTTTTTATGTGTCCTTAAAAATGTGGTTGCTAACAAGTGGCTAAATGGAACTAGAGTGCTGTTGTGGGGGACCTCATCTCTGTGGGATGTTACAAAAAGACACAAGGTCTCCTGTAGGCATGCAACAATTCTCAATAAAATATTGAACCGTTCGGTACGGCATCCACGGTTCAATACTGACTTGTGAATTTCGGTTTTTACGGTTTGTCGTTTAACTAGTTCCCGCGAACTGTATTTCTCTCTAAATTGGCTCTGCCTGTGTGTGCCTGTGTGTGCCTGTGAGTCAGCGCGCAGGGATGAGGAAACCCCGCCAAGTGAGTTAATAGCCAATCAACACGCACCAAAGTTTGGTGACGCTGACAACAACATTAGTTGTAGCATGGCTAGCAGTGAGGAGCAGCTACGGCTTGAGGAAGCACCGCCGTCTTTGAAACATTTCGCTTTCATTGTCGAGTCTAATGACAAGGAAGAGAAAACGGTGAACAAAAAAATGACTGTCTGTAAACATTGTTTTACACGTATCGCCTACTTAAATGGAAACACTTCCAACATTACTTCACATCTGCGGCGCCATCGCCCAGTAATATGACCCCGAACTTCTACCAGATCCGAGTGCATTGCGTGTCGGCTCCGTGCACCCTCGTCCGTCCGTCCGCCCGCAGCGCGGAGAGCACAGCCGGACAGTTGGGGTGCAGAGAGAAGGAAATCCCACGGTAATTTTACAGATTCACTCGCGACAGAGTGAGATAAGACGATGTACGTGGTATAACACTCTATATAAACCTTATGAACACATAAACACACATACGGTCATTTTTCTGAACCGTCAAAACACTTAACACTGGAAACACTTAACCCATTTAGACCTAAGGACGCCTAAAAAAAACGCCCTCTAAAACCTAAGTAATGTTTGAAATCAACCTCCCAGAACCTGAGGGTTTTCAGAAAAACAAAGTTTACTAAAATCTTTGTCTCTATATCAGATAGAGACCTTAAAAATAAAACATTTGAAAGCTTAAACCTATTGGCTTTAACTGTAGATTAAAATGTCCTCTGCACTCATGTTCATGGCCTTATGCGATGTAGACGTCTCATCAGGTCTAAATGGGTTAAACAGCCCGGGCCGTCAGAACCGAACCGAACCGAACCGTGAACCGTGGTCCGTGACCAAAAAACCGAGGTACGTATTGAACCGTGGGCTGACTGTATTGTTGCATCCCTAGTCTCCTGTAGGTTTAATGTTTGGGATAAGTTAAAGATTAGATTAATAAACAATTTATTAGGCTACGGTTTCGCTAGCTAGTCAAAACTACTAGCTTATCGGCAGGGGATCAACATACTTTTTTTTTTTACTCTTATCTTAGGGTATATTTAATTATAACGATGTATTTATATCAAATATGTTTCTCCCTCAAAATTAATTTAATTTTTGCAAAAAACAACTTTAATCTGCTTTATTCTGTGTGGAGATGTTCACAGACTACAGCAGGCTGTGAAGTTAGTTGCAGACACGGTGAGAGTGAACGGAGTAAAGTCGAACCGACCGTTTGACCGGATCACGTGTTCCCGAACTGGTCCGTACAAATCACGGATCAACTGTGTGCTGTTGCACTAAAAGTTAAAAAGTGCCTGTGGTGGCTGGCGCTCCAGTGTGTGTGTGTGTGTGTGTGTGTGTGCAGCAACGCACTGTAGGTTGGTGTGTCTCAGCGTGCCCCGCGATGCTCACATTCATGACAGCAGAGAAAGGAGCAGGCAAGGCACATCAATCGGTGCAGTGGACCTTCTTTCTCTCTCTCTCTCTTTCTCTGAAGCTGATGTAATTCTGCTCTCTTGGTTTTGCTGTGTCTTATCGCTCTGCAATAGTCAAGAGAGACGTTTTTTTTTAAACAGGAGTTATATTTCACAGAGCTGTGAGGTCCTCACGCGCCTGAACTCGCTCACGCGCTCTCTCTCGCTCCTGCTCTCTTGTGCACGCAGCAATTTTATGAATAAATGAAAAATTAAATAAAAACAGGTCGGAAATATACTTGGGTAGCCAGAAATATACTTGGGTAGCCAGAAATATACTTGGGCAGCCCGCCAAGGTATTGTCTATGTGTGGGACACACTGGAATGAACACAGTAGCCCAATTCTATGATTTTTTCTACTTTGGCAGATCATCAACACATTCTAATCCTTCACGATCTAAGATTGTCTTATTGCAGAGAAAGAGTAATATTACATTTAAATGCTGATAGATAATTAGAGCCATTAGGTATTTGTGCAAAAAAATATATTATTAGTTGATTAACCGTTGCAGTAGTTGATGACTAGTCCACGATTGAAATAGTTGTTAGTTGCAGGCCTATTGAACAAGCAACTCAGGAAGATTTTAGGGGCAGTCTGCCTGATATTTTCATGACATTTCCAGGAGCGCTTATGTGAAAACAGCTTGTGTGGCTGGACAGTGTGTGATAAAAATAGAAGGGGGTTTTAATTTGAAAATGGAATAAAGACTGAAATAAAAAGGATAATTAAATGACTGAAATGTATTTGATATAGACTACTTAAAATCACACTGCAATATTGTGAATAGGCCTGGGCGATTAAACAATACGATAATTATCGCGATACAATTTTTGTCAATATACAGCATATATAAAAAATGTTTGATAAAAGTTTGATAGATTTAAACCTGTAATTACACTATCCAACCACTGGGAAATGGGGGAGGCGCTAATGCACCTTGAATGCTAGTTGTTGTCACCCGACATTAAAGAGAAGAAGAAAAAGACACCGAACAGCCAATCATGTCGCAGCGATATATGTAGGCGGGCTTACAAACGTTTTGAGCGGAATGGAAACACAGCCGAAATGACCGATAGCGACAACAAAGAAAACGCTGAGTGTACCGGCTCAAAGCAGGAGAGAAAATCGTCGACAAGATGACAAGAAAGGACCCGTTATAAAACACCGAAAGAAGGAAATGTCCAAACGAGTGTAAGTGTGGACCGTATTGTAAATAATATGAACAGTCTATGGTGAAGACCCTCAGTAAGCACCGAGCCAGTAAGTGTGACTCCCCAGCAGCAAACTGTCATATTAGCGTTTTCCAGCTCCGTACACTGAAATTATGATGGTGAAATGCTCCTCTGTTTAATTATAGTTGGTCATGTTCTATAAAGAATAATTAAACCATAATTAACCATCTGGTTTCTTCAACTTTCACTCAGGAGCAAAATTCAGCTTTTAAATTTGAAAGACATAATGATGGACAACTATCATGATAATTATCTGTATCGACTGATTACGACAAAATGTTTTATCGTGATAACATTTTTGTCATATCGCCCAGGCCTAATTGTGAAGCTCTAGCAAGAACTTTAAAATATTTTATTTTACTGTAATTCATTTCTTTTTTTGTTGCTCAGTGAAATCAGAGTCCATAGCTCTTCTGCCCAACACTACAGGGTAGAGTGACCTAATGTTTTGAAAATTCTGGTCATTTTACGAGTCCTAAATAGATGCATCCTTTTCAAATCCCTTATCTTGTTTTGTTTGTCCCAACATTAGATTTTATCTGAGTTTTGAGTAGTCATGCATTAATGTAACATCATATAATGTTTGCTACGACATTCTTGCTGTCATTAAATTAAGCTGATTTAGTTATATCACTTTAGTTGGGCGAACATTGCTTTTGGCTCCACTTTGTAACGGCTTGAGAGCTTATTTAATCAAAGCAAGGGGAGGGGGTCACTTTACTGACACTCCATGGACATTTGTCTCTGTCAGCACAATATCATGCAGTGAAGTGACTCAGCACAGAGCAGTCCCTGATTCAACTGTGTTGCCTTAACTCAAACTGACAGTGTTCTAGCTCCTGTACCTTGCCAATGGCTACTCTTTCATAAAGCCAGAAAGCCTTTTTATACCACCAATGTCATCTTCATGTGTTGCCTCAATGCACTTAGAAACCTCAGGAGCTCTATAAAGGGCCTTTAAGATAGAACACGGTGGGCGCTGCACGCCGCTGTCCAACCCATTTATTGTATATTGTGTTGCTCCGCACAAGAGCGTATCTCCTCGCTGCCGAGTTGAGTGCAGCGCAGGGTCGTGCTTGCCGTTCTTGCACGGAAGTTAAAAACGTTTACTACTTGAGCACAGCGCTCCCTGACGTCACCTTTGCGCGTGCAATAGGAGGGTAGCTCAGATCAAGACAAAAGGTGTCTCACTTGCCTAAGGTCTCGTTTATAGACCTACCAGGACATTGGCAAGAAAGGTCTTGTTTGGAAATATATTTCCAACAGTTTGGGCGTACCATGTGTGTAAAACAGCAGCAGTAGTGTGTTTCATGCTTGTGAAGCGGTCGTTATAGCGCTGCAGCTCCTGGACGAGCCTAAACTCTCCGACATCCTGATGTGCCCTGAGGATTTCATGAACACACACCCTCTTTTTCTTTGCTGCTCGTCTCCCCCTCCGCAGCAGAAGAAAAGTCTGGGATTTTTCTCAATAGTGGGCACATAGGCCTGCATAGGGCTGTGGCAGGAGCTACTGTATTTTCCCAAGCTATTTTCCCAACTATTGTTTCGGTCACCTAGCAATGTGCACCATTGCTTTTTGGCCATGTGCTCTCCCCTTATGCTCTGCACCCTACTCTGCGGGAAGCTCAGCGCCAGAGGTGTAAAGTAATGAATTACATTTACTTGCGTTACTGTAATTGAGTAGTTTTTGGGTGTACTTACTACTTTTTATGTCGTTTTTAAAATCTGTACTTTTACTTAAGTAGGTTTTGTGTTAAGTATTGTAAGTCGCTACATTTTAAACTACATCCGTTACTGGGTAAAAAATATTGGCCTGCTATGAATATTTTTCCCTCATTGCATCGGAGCGAGGAGACAGAGACCCTTTTCTTGGCTCGGTGCCACTTCATCTAGTGCAGCACGGATAAACACCTCCATCACAGAGGGTCTACCTGCTGAAGGTGTGTTTAAACTGATATCTCATTGTCTTAAAGGGATACTTCACCCGTTGAAACATGAATCTGTATTGACATTGGGTCATATATGTAGTAGAAATGTGAAATAAATGTTGAAGTTGGTGCCTTCTTGACCGAGAAAAGGCAGTAAGTGTCTTTTTGGCTCATGTGGATGAAAGACAACCACTCCCAGAATGCACAGCAATGCAGGCCACTCCCGCTGAAGTAGAGAAGTTATGGTGCATTCACGTGGTATCGGAAAAACGAGTCCGAGTTGTAAAATGCACATGAAACACCTGCTCAAGTCGGTTTTGTGTTTTGTTAATGTTAACATACTTTTTATTCATGCACGTATTGCATATAAACTCTTTCTCAAATATAACTTTTGACAATAAGATTTCTCCGAGTTGGGAAGTCGGAAGAACATCTTCCCAACTCGGACACTTGGACCACCCGAGCAGCACCTGAATGCAGCATTACTCACGGACATTTACACATACGGACATTTACACATATGGACATTTCCTCAACTGATTCCGAGATTTCTTTCAGAAGGAATTGGCATCTTGGAAATTCCTGGAAGAAAACAGACTATATGTCTGTGTCCATAGGCAAACAGTGACAGAACCGACAACACAAGTCTGCCCCGGCTTCTTCTTCCTTCTCAAAGCCGCAGACCTAGCCAGCTAGGCTAACTAGCCTGCCTGTCGGCACCAGCAGCCAGCTCGCCGCTATATTGCAGCTCATAGAAAGAACCACAAACATCCGATTCGAGCACAAGACCTTCAAAATCCCCTTCAGTCATATCAGTTTGAAGTTGAAACATACTTTTTTCGCCATTCTCGGTCCTTCAGCTGTATCCGTAGAGACACCCAGTTCGAGCCGGCTCAGGCTCCCTGTTCAGCTGCTGCCTGTCTGCAGAAGGCACCTGGCAGCAATATTGCGGGCGGCTCGTAGAAAGAGCCACGAACATCCGATTCGAGCACAAAACCTTCAAAATCCCTTTCATCCATATCAGTTTGAAGTTGAAACATACTTTTTTCGCCATTCTTGGTTCATATTAGCTTTCTCCATAGAGCCTGTTAGCATAGCTTCCAAGCAAGATGGCGGATGTTAAGTTTCAATTCTGGCAGTGAAGCCCCGCCCACTGATCTGTAATAGGTCTGTAGCTTCAGTGGTCGAAAACATGAGGAACTAGCAATGTAATTTCACCCCTGCTAACCACAACAGCCACAGCTGACCCAATATGAAGATTTTTGCGTCACCTGCGGCTGCTTCTCAGAAAAGAAAATACGGATTTTTCCCCTCTCAGGGGGAAATGAGGGCTGGATGCAAGACCATTCAATAAAAACACAAGTTTACTACTGATACAAAGCTTAATGCAAATGGGTGAAGTATCCCTTTAAGTCCAAGATGATTAAAAAAAGTTGGCTGTGGCTCTGAAGTGGCAAAGAAGTGGTTGTGAATGCTGTTTCCGTGCCTGCTCCGCGAAAGTTCAGAGCGATAAACACATTTAATTCCGGAAAGTTTTTCATAATAAAAGTTCCTTATTGCCATCTTTTTGATGTGCTTTTATTTTGAAGCAGACGCAGACGAAGCTAAATCAGCCTTTGAGACTAAGCAGCCTCAGAATAATCAAACTAAAAACACTAAAATACTCTTTACACTGTTAATAAGTGAGACAAAGACCCTGTCAGTATTTTCTTAGACAGTTTAAACATTTCCCTTCATAAAACAGCCGATTACTTGAACATTATAAGCCTTGATTATTAAATTGTCCATCATTAAACATGCTGCTGGTTTAAAAAAAGGGGGAAATCTTTTTTAATGTCTATATTTATGTTTTGTTTTTGTCAATGGGGTAGAAAAGAAAATGTTTATCTGAAAAGATACATCTTTGTAAAGATTTTCCTTTAATTAAAAATCTTTGAGATTTAAATCCTCTCGTCCTTTTTGCACTACACACGAGAGATGCGTTGTTAAAAAAAAGTAACTAAGTAACTTTTACTAATAGTACATTTTAAATGAGCTACTTTTTACTTTTGCTTGAGTACATTTTTAAACTGGTACTTTTACTTGTACTTAAGTAAAATTGTATTAAGTAACAGTACTTTTAAATGAGTAGAATATATTAGTACTCTTTTACTCTGCTCGCACCGCGTCCTATCTGAAAGGCCCTTAAGACTGAAATAAATAAACCAAGCAGGAAAAGGTTTATTTTGAGCAAATGGGGATTTCTCAAGAAGAGATTGTTGAACTTTGTTTGGCATAAAGTATACTTACACAGACCTGTGAAGTTACCTGATGGAATGGACATAAATAGGAAAGGGAGTTGATGACCTGGTTGGGGGGGTAGGACTGTATTCTGTAAGGTACGGTGGCTGTGAAGTGCAAACCAAAACTACAGTTGTGTGTAACACTTTTGCAAAACTTGAACCAAGTTTACATTATGCTTCACATTTTTACATTTTACAAAAAACAAATTACAAAAGCAAAACGCTTTTATCAAGGACAGACAATGTTTATATTTTATAAAACAAATTTACGAGATGCAAAACACTTTTAAGAGCACTGAGACACATTTACGGTCGTCGGAATCTTACCGGTAAGGGAATGTACCAAATGTTGGAAGTGATCAGAAAGAGATTGTGTGAGCAATCAATTAATTAGTTTTGGCGTAAAGACTAAGATGAAGATAAAATGTTCCGTCCTTGGTAAAAATGTTTCACACTTTGTAATTTTGGTTTGCACTTCCCAGTCACAACCTAATTTGAGAACCTCATAAAAGACAAAGCCTTGCCCCTGAGATCCTTGGTGCCCACCCAGGGGCTCGAACCCCAGGTTGGTACCAAAGCTAAAAAATGTCCTAACCTGAGACTATGGATGGGTATGATTTAGCCTGGGCAATAAAACGATAACGATAATCATTGCGATATAATTTTTCTCATTATAAATATAACAAATGTTTGATAAAAATGTGATAGATTTTAACTTGTAACTTCACCACCTAAACAGTGGGAAAGGGGGGCGAAGAAGAAAAAGACGACTAACAACCAATCATGATGCATGGATATGGGTAGACAAACTAACAGCCGTTTGGAGCTGAATGGAAACACAGCTGAAACGAGCAGCTGAGCGACAGTGGCACCGAAGAAAACGCTGAGCCTACCTGCTCAAAGCAGGGAGAAAATCTTGTCGACAAGAAAGGCCGTTCAACTTAAGGAGTTTGGAGATATTTTGGATATTTACAGTCCGACAAAAACTGTTAACTGTGCCGAACCATCTGGTGTCCTCAACTTTCACTCAGAAGCAAAAATCAGACTTTCAATTTGAAAGAAATAATGATTGGACATTTATCGTGATAATAATCGATATCGACAGATAGGAAAATGTTATCATGGTACATTTTTAAGTGATATAGCCCAGGCCTAGGTATGAAGGTACTTGTTGAGTACTCGAGTACTTGTTGACATTATTCGAGTACTGTTTCAGTACTTGTGCACCTGTGCACAAGTTGTTATAGGCTACAGTAGTCAACAAATTCTAATCCTTCACGATCTAAGATTGTTATATCGCACACCACTACCGTAAATAGATTGTTACAAACTGCAGTCTACTTGGACAAAAGGCATGAATGAGCTTATCAGCATCTTGCTGAGATAAAAGTACTGTGACAATATTTCAGGCTTCTTTTTTTTTAATCTTCAATGTTGGTTTTACCTTCCTACTTGTTTCCCTTTTTGTTTTTCCGTTTTATGGTGTTTGTTTACCTTTACTAAGTCTGCAGATATGCCCACTGATGGACAGGGAACATTAAAGGCTCAAAAAGTCTGTGAGGGATCCCTCACGCAGACTTAGCGGGAACGTGCATCAAAGTCAGCGAGTGTAAGGGTGGACAAAGAGATTGGGCCTTTTAAGTTTGGAAAAGATAAATGTAGAAAGCGCAGCAGAATTTTGCAAAGTGTCTGTTACTACATATTCGTGGACAGCTCTCACCAATGAGTCATGTGTTGTCTTATACACTCATTGGCCACTTTATTAGGTACACCTTGCTAGTAGTGGGTTGGACCCCCTTTTGTCTTCAGAACTGCCTTAATTCACATAGATTCAACAAGGTGCTGGGAACATTCACCAGACATTTTGGTCCATGTTGACATGAGAGCATGACACATCCATGAGACAAATCTCCCATTCCACAACATCCCCAAGGTGCTCTATTCGACTGAGATCTGGTGACTCTGGAGGACCGTTTGAATAAAGTGAACTAATAGTGATGTTCAAGAAACCAGTTTGAGATGATATGAGCTTTGTGATCTGGTGTGTTATCCTGCTCGAATTAGCCATCAGAAGATATGTACAGTGTGGTCATAAAGGGATGGACCTGGTCAGCAACAATACTCAGGCTGTGGCATTTAAACGATGCTTAATTTATAAACACGGGCACAAAGTGTGCCAAGAAAATATCCCCCACACATTACACCATCACCACCATCCTAAACCGTTGATACAAGGAAGGATGGATCCATGCTTTCATGTTGTTTACGCCAAATTCTGAACCTACCATCTGAAATCCGCAGCAGAAATCGAGACTCATCAGACCACGCAACATTTTTTAATCTTCTTTTGTCAAATTTTTGTGAGCCTGTGCGAATTGTAGTCTCAGTTTGCTAGCTGACAGGAGTGGCACCCATTGTGGTCTTTTGCTGCTGTAGCGCATCTGCTTCAAGGTTTGACGTGTTGAGCGTTCCTAGATGCTGTTCTACACACCTTGGTTTTAACGAGTGGTTATTTGAAGGACTATCGCGTTTTTATCAGCACGAACCAATCTAGCCATTCTCCTTTGACCTCTGGCATCAACAAGGCATTTTCGCCAAGATAACTGTCGCTCGCTTGATATTTTCTTGTTTTTAACCATTCTCTGTAAACCCTTGAGATGGTTGTGTATGAAAATCCTAGTTTCTGATGTTCTGCTTGAACTTAAATAGATGGTCTTGACCATGTCTACATGCCTTAAAGGTACAGTATGTAGAATTGCATGCTAATGTTTACATTAAAATATCTAACTTCAAATTAAAATTGACTAAACCCATGTTATATATATTTTTTAATTGAGTACTTACATCACCTCAAATATTTCCAAAAGTTATCAAAGCCAGAGAAACGTGTCTTGTAGGCGGCCGCCATGATGAGCCGCCCTGACAGACACGAAATGTTGATCGTTGTCAAGGAAACACCGGATGTTACGTCACAGACCGCGGCTTAAGCTAGCGCTAGCTGTTCCTGAAAGCTGCCGTTCTGTTGCTGTATGTGCTGCTGTGATCAAAAACGTCATGTAAATTATACTTGGATACATCGTCAGTACACATATTGTCTTTCTCAGGTCGGTTTTGCCCGTTCGTATTGATTCAACACGGAGTTTGTTCGTTTTCTCCATAGACTGTAAATATGGTTTTCTCCCATAATACCCTGCGAATCTCAACGTCATCTTTTGTTATTGTTTTGATTGTGAGAGCCCCCTAGCGGCGGATTTTACATACTGTACGTTTAATGCATTGAGTTGCTGCCATGTGAAAAGAATGAGGAAATTAAATTGTGTTTCTGGCTCTGAAAGAGGGAGGAGACAGAGAGAAATGTGGGCTTCATTGAAGAAAACATGCTCCCGACGAGGTTAGGTTCACAGACTCTGTTACCATAGTAACTGAATCAAAGCTAAAGTTACCTCTCTCTCTGGAATGGGCTTGAGTTACACCTCTTTCTCGGGTTTGAGTGACCTCCCTTTTTGTAACGGAAAACCCATTGTTTTTTCTTGAGGCCTGGAGGTCCTGGTGGCCTCCCTGGAGGTCCTGGTGGCCCCCCTGGACAAACAGTACTGTTGAGCAACGAAGTGGCAACATGCGGTCTTGGAGAATTAAGCCAATGCGGAAGTGCAATGCAGTTCGTCGAGTGTCCGCTTGAGCAGTGTTAATCTCGTCAATGAAATAAATGACGAAAATATTCGTTGACAAAGGTCTTTTTAAATAAGTCAACTATGACGATGAAGAGACGAAACTCTGCTTTTTGACAATTTTATAAATAATATTACTTCATCATCTAATTGACGAAAATGTGACGAAGAAGCGAAAACTACATTACAAGTGGTGATTATCACATCCTTGATAAAGAAGTGTTAAACCCCCTCAGCTGTTCTAAAATCATTGTAAACCATGGCATACCACATCAAAGGTGTGCGTGTGTGGTGGGTGCAAAAATGTATGTCTGAAGCCTGGATCCTCTCGTCTCATGCCCTCTCACTCATTCCTACTCATTTGTTTTTAAAATACAGGGTTACAGCAATCATATCATACTATTGAATAATCGGCAATCGAACAAATTATACAGATTATGAGCAGATTTTAGTTCTGATTACGTTTCATTAACAGATAGATAGATAGATAGATAGATAGATAGATAGATAGATACTTTATAGATCCCGAGGGAAATTCAAAGCATCAAGTAGCAGCTTACAAAGAAGTAAATATGTCATGAAACATTTTTTACATCCAAACAACAACCGCTTAACAGGTCAAATGAGAAATCAAAATCTTTATTGTGATCTACAATAATGTGTAACCTATAGGAACGAGTGCTAATTGTTCCACTTTACAGTAAGTTAGTTACTCCGCAAGACCTATTACAGCAGGAGTATTTAACAAAAAATGTTCCATATGACGATTTTGTTGACTAAAATATTTTCTATTTTCGTCAACTAAAATGATATACAATTTTTGTCAGTGAGTAATTGACTAAATTAAATCAATAACAAATGACCAATACCTGACTAAATAGAAAGGACATTTTCGTCAAGAGACTAATGACAAAATGGTGTGACGAGGCAGGCTCCAGGAACCCCGGAAGTCACATACACACCACAGCCTAAAAAGCCTGTTTTTACAGCATAAATTAACATGTTTACAGCCTGGTACAAAAAATTAAAAAGGTTTGATTAGTTATTGTAATCATGGGCACAGTTTTGATTTTATGAACGATACGTGTTATCCATAGTTAGGCGCGTAGCTGACATGATTGACAGGTGGGGGGGATGTAACAGTTCGCCAAGAGGCTTAAAACCGCCTCAGCTCCAGTTCTCAGCCTGTCATTAGGTTGACTGAAAGTTAGGGTGAGAGCATTTCCAGCATGGTGGCTGCTGCCGATGAGCCTCCGGAACCCCCTGCAATAACAGATGGCTGACATCACTTAGGCTTTGTCCATTAATATTTACAGTCTATGTGAGCAACACGCTGCAGAAAACACGGAGGACCACCAGGAGGTCTGTGAGAAATGTTTGTTTGTTTTTTAGGATAAAACTATGAAAAGCGAGTACTCTTTCTTGTTTATAAGGTAATGCATGTTCTTGATTATTCTGATTATTATAAATGCCCACTCCTACCTGAGATGCATAGCATGCCCCTAATTTGCGCTGCTTAAGCTGGCGATAAAAAAGATCGAACCTGTTGGCATGCATACCGAAAGGAAAACGAAGCCATTGCACACTGCTCACAGCACCAGTGTGAAACAGCGTAATGACATTTAGTGGAAATAGTAATTTAAGATTCATTTATAGTCTTTGGTATCTGTGACTCTTTGCTGTGGTCTTCCCATTGTTATAGTGGCTCTAATATTACCCTTTCATTTGCAATAAGATACATACCTGCTGCAATACAGCCTAAACTGAGCCTCTTTATACCGTGAAAAATAAATCAAAAATCCGTGGCAAAGATGACGAAATCAAATTTAAAAAAAAATGTGTCTGTGTAAAGTAATTTTCAGTGTGCCATGGATTTTTGATTTATTTTTCATGGCATGTTCCTGCAACCGTGCGCACCTGATAACGTATTGGCTGTGCACGCGGTACCCTGTTAGTCATGTAGATTCCTCTTAATACTGTATTAGACATTGGGTCTTAGAGAATACACTTGAATTTGAAAACTGAATTTGATTTCTTGCTATAAACCACTACGTGTGAAATGTTTTATCTATTTTATATTTATTTTCGTATTTTACATCTAAACCTACCCGGTTTCTCAAGAGAAGACATTGTCAGTCAAACATTCATCGATTATCTTTCCAAAAGCCGAATTGCCCTTATGGATAAATAAAGTTGGCTGAATCTGAATCTGAATTCTAATGTCTGAATAAGATATATTAAAGAACGTGTTTAATGACCTCAAACTTATTGCAGAGATCCTCTGGGACATGCATGTAAGATTACCCAAAGCAGATAAAAACAGAGCATTTCAACAGGCCAACCAAAGTATGATTAGCCACAAATGACAGAAAGGGTGTATATTCCTTGACAGGTCATTGACTGAGCATTATGTGTCCTTCCAGCCTAATGTTGTGTGTAAACATACTGCAATTAGATTATGTCTGTGCTGCCAGACAAAGCTTGGGAATTCAATTGGGAAGAAAGGTGAGACGTATAAATGGTGAGTTGCAGCCAGTGGTAAAAAAAATAAAGGGGAAAAGAGTGGAAAACAGTCAGGAGGATGACTCATATCATTGCAGCAAACAGGATCCTGTTTGAATTACCACTGCAGATAGAGGAATTAACCCATGTTTTTTGGATAATCTGATTTTATTTGGCCTACATTGGAATTTATATTTCATTCAATTGTGATCTGGAGATGATTTGCATTGCTTCATTTTTACATGAAAATTCCATTTCCTCATTTGTTCATGTTTTTGTTGAATCAGAGAGATTTGCTTAGAGGGGAATTGGCCTGGCTCTGACCCCACGGTTTGGACTTTTTTTTACTCCCTAATTTTATTTTTATAAACTATCATTTGCAGCAATTAAGTCTAACCTGTGCTTTAATGTTGTTCTCTACTGTTTAATTAGAGAGTTGTATTATTTTCCTTTCACTGTTCTTCTACTTGACTGTTACTAATTTAGCTAGATGCTGGGACAACTTATCCTACCTCTGTTTAATACAACAACTATCCAGCTCACACTGTGATCTTCTCCAGGAACCAACACAGCTATCTTTTATTTAAGTTCTCTAGTCCCTTTGTTAGTCATTTATAAAACTTGAAACAGTGACAATTCAAATTTCAATGTAAATATGGTTCACTTTTCTGTAAGACTCTGATGCCAACAGTTATTTTTTTGTTTTTTTTTAGACACTCACTGAGTGACTGTTGGCCATTGTCTCCATCATCTTATTTAGAATCCAAATCAAACAAAAAACATTCTGCAGACCATTGATTTGACAGTTAATAAGAATGACAATTACTGTGGATGTGCTACAACAAAAATATCTTAAAATTGAAGGCTTGATGGTATCTCGACAGAAATGTTAAAGCAACGTAGCAGTAAACAAAAACAGCTGTTCTTAAATGATTAGTACTGGTATTAAAAGCAGACATTTATCCTGACATTTAGAACAAGGGGCCTTGCTTTAAAAACTGAGACTTCCTAAATACCTATAATTATAGGGGAGGCTGTTTATATTCTAATTTTGGGAAACTAAAAACTTGGATTAATGAATACTGTTCTATCAGATTGACGCCAGAGTACTAAGTCAATCCCAAATTGGCTTTATATCCAACACACAACAAAAGACCACATATTTGTTATGAATTGGTGCTATACAAATAAAGATTGATTTATTCTCAATACTCTAAACCAAAAACACACGCCAAAAAAATTAAGGCAAAATCTATACTTATTTCACAGTGGTCTTTTATATTTGAGCTACTTGGTAGTGGCATTTAGACGTTTATAACTTGATTAAATATAAATAATCAGAAAATAAACATGCTGAAAACATTTTTTTACAGTTTCGTAAAGTTAACCAGGGCAATCTGTCACCAACAATTGACCAACTTATCAATTAACTATTGATAAAGCCTCAAAACTTGACTTGGAGTGAAAAGATGTTAGGTGTCTCTTTTTAAGCAGATTACTTATTATTTTTTATTATAAACAGGACTAAAGGAGTTTTGAAAATGCCCCATAATTACTGTGAAAACTGGATAATTTAATTAAATCTAGATAGAGCTTAAACATTTTATTTCAAATAAATGCAAGATCAGAACTGACAAACACATTATTCTTACAATTGAATAAACATAGGCCTTCTTCCCATTGCCTCAGGACATTTTGGGAAGGCTGTAAATAAACTGGCTAATAAAGCTAATACAACAGATTAAAGCACAAGACAAAATTCAAATTAAATTCAAGTTCAAATTACAGCTTACATAAATACTGTATTTGGATAAACATTTTTCAAAGTGTTATTGAGCCAATCATTTCATATGGAAGTGCAGTTTGGGACCCATTAATCAAGCACTGCCATTCAAACCCAGTGTAAAAAGTCCATCTTGAGTAATGTAAAAAATAAAATAAAATTAGGGATTTAAAAAAAAAAAGTCCTTACCCTGGGGTCAGAGCCAGGCCAATTCCCCCTCTAAGCAAATCTCTCTGATTCAACAAAAACATGATCAAATGAGGAAATGGCATTTCTGTGTAAAAATGAAACAATGCAAATCATCTCCAGATCACAATTGAATTAAATAGACAAAGATAATAAACACTCCGTGCAAACTATAAACCCAATCAGTCACTAAATAGGAATGTTTCAATTTACTGGACAGAGAATTTATGTTAGCCCAACATGTAAGCCAATAAAACAACCTATAAAAAACAAACCCCAAACTAAATACAGTGACAATAAACTTGCTATTGAGAATTGTCAATTTAAGAAAAAATTGTAATAAAGAACAGTCTGTGTGCTTTATGATACAGGAGCAGTTTCAAACTTGTATTTATTTCTCACCATTTGCCTTGAATATAAAGAAATAAGAGAATATTTTTTTCCTAACTTGTAATCATAAAATCCTAGGCTTTTAACCCTTATAAAAGAAGGCAGAGAGACAGAGGAGAGGCAGAGCAAAAGACAAAGATAATAATTAGCTGTTGTAGTAATATTATGTTTTAATGGTAAGATAAGGAACATGTTTGAATATTAAATTCTTTTTTGTTTTTTGTTCCAAGCCGTGGGTTCACATACAGCGTGTCCATGTGTGCTCACTTGAAGCAAACTGATGTGAAAGAGACTTTGTCCCCATTCATTGTGTATTGTATTCATTGTGTATTTCATCCTCATATGCACTGTGTGCATGATAGTATTTTGTTTTTACAGACTTACATCTGTAAGTAACAACTGTAGCCTGTTACTGACTCTTTTTAACTTTATTTGATGTATATTTTTTAAATTTTTTAGGCCTGGGCGATAAAACGATAACGATAATTATCGCTATATAATTTTTCTTACAATAAATATTCAAAATGTTGGATAAAGTTCGATAGAATTTAACCTGTAATTACACCACCCAACCACTGGGAAATGGGGGGCGCTAATGCACATTGAACGCTAGTTGCCAACCGACATTAAAGAGAAGAAGAAAAAGACGACGAACAGCCAATCATGTCGCAGGGATATGGGTAGGCGGGCTTACAGACGTTCGGAGCGGAATGAAAACACAGCCGAAATTAGCCTTAGCTGCACAGAAGAAAGCGCTGAGCCTGCCAGCTCAAAGCACGGAGGAATCATCGTCGACAAGACGACAAGAAAGACCGCTCAGCTTCAGGAGTTTGGAGACATTTTGGATATTTACAGTCCGACAAAAAACGAGTAACATGCTCTGTTAACTGTGCGGAAGACGAGTGAAGCTAAAACGTAACAACAACAAACCGCAACAACACATACCCTTCACTGTTTGACACAGTATGACCCATTAAAAACACGCTGAAGGAAAGAAATGACCAAACGTCCCAAACCAGTGTTAGTGTGAACCGTATTGTAAATAATATAAACAGTGTATGGTGTGGACCCTCAGTAAGCAGCGGGCCAGTAGGCTAAGTGTTACTGCCCAGCAGCTAACTGTCATATCAGCGTTTCCAGCTCCGTGCACTGAGCTTATGATGGCGACATGTTCCTGTTCTGACAATAAAGAATAATTAAACCATAATTAACCATCTGGTTTCTTCAACTTTCACTCAGGAGCAAAAATCAGCTTTTAAATTTGAAAGAAGTAATTATTTAACATTTATCGTGATAATTATCGATATCGACTGATATGAAATATTTTATCGTGATAACATTTTTAGTCATATCGCCCAGGCCTACATTTTTTTCTATTTTTTTCTATTTAACTTGTTTTTTTGCACTGTGCGCTTTTTTCTTCTGTTGACTATCCTGCTTTGCTGCTGTAACACTGTAAATTTCTCCGTTCGTGAGATGAATAAAGGATTAACTTATCTCATCTTATTGCAAATGGCTGATTCGCTGCTCAAAGAATACATACCATACAGTGGGTCAGTGGGTAGAGTTTTTGAGCATGAAGCTTGCTGTTGTGTCACAGTGCTAATAATATTTAATACTTATAACACATTTATTTGTAAAGCATTTTTCAAATCAAGTTACAAAGCTCTTTACATGCAATTAAAAGCCAATTAGCAACAGTTGATAAAGAAGAAAATAGCACATAGTAATAAAACCATAAAATCAATAAAAAGCAAGTCTTAAATAGTACGTTTTTAAAAGTGACTTTAAAGAAGACAGTGTGTTAGCTTCCCCAATCTCCTCTGGCAGGTCATTCCACAACTTAGGGGCCCAAACACAAATGGTTTTTAGACTGTTCCGAGAAATAGTTATTCATGACCAACTGGAGGATCTCGGGTTGCATGGGGGCTCGTAGGGGTCAGGAAGTTAGCAATGTAATTTGGTCCTGACCCTCTACATGCCTTGAAAGTGATCACTAGAGTTTTGAAATCAATTCTAAAATGGAGTGGGTGCCAGTGAATTAATTTTAAAACCAGTGTGATGTTTTCTCACCTGTTGGACCTGGTTATGAATCTAGCTGCTGTTTGTTTAGGTTGTGTTGTGTGAGACCAGAGTACAGTGAATTGCAGAAATCTAACCAGGATGAAATAAATGCATGAATTATTGTTTCCAAGTTACTAATATAACAGCTAAGAATTACCACATTTTTGTGAGTTTTCTTAAGTGAGAAAAAGCATGGCTGAACAACTGAATTAATGTGTTTATCAATACTGAGGTGTGAGTCAAAAATGATGCTAAGGTCAGTGTTTCACCTAGCATTGCCTTGGGGGGGCGGGTTGTGTCCATTCAAGGTGTCCTGTAGGGGGGGCGGGCCAAGGCAAAAAATAAATAAAATAAAATAAAATGTTTTACCAAAAAGTCATAAAAACGATGCTATGAGTATTAAGCGTGTTTGATGTAGCTGCAGCTACTTTCCCCTGCTCCTCTCTCTACTGTCATGACTGTGAGCATCCCGGAGCACGCTGAGACACACCAACATACATTTCAGCGCAAACGCACACACAAACACGCACACACACTGGAGCGCCAGCCACCAAGCACAGCGCGCCCCTTTTAACTTAAAGTGCATCAGCACACAGTTGATCCGTGATCCATATGAACCGAGTCGGGAACACACGTGATCCGGTCAAACGGTTGGTTCGACTTTTCTCCGTTCACTCACCGTGTCTGCAGCTAACATAACGATAGCAACGTCATCTCACAGTCGCTGTAGTCTCAGTCTGTGAACTTCTCCACTCAGACTCTGTGAAACAGCATTGCGTTATAAACACTGCAGATATAGTGCGCGCTAAATGCACGCGCAGCAGGAGCAGTCAGAGAGGCTACACACGTCTAATAATGAGCAGGCTGATTATATTAAGTGTCTAATAATGCCAATCTAAATCAAGAGAAAACTTGTTTTGTTGAATAATAATTTATTATTCTCTGATGGATTTTAGTTTTTAGTCTGTTATGTTGTAATACAGGGGCGGTTCAGAGGGCAGCAGGGGGTTCTGGGAACTACTGCCTATTTAACAATAATTAATAAATGAATAAAGGCCAGCAAATATATTTTTTTAAATTTCTCAATTTCCTGATCTGATCAAATTATCTAATCTGTGACTTAAATCTGTGATTGATTCAACAGAACATAACGCCTTCTCAATTAAATGTACTGTAACAGATGTGTATGCGACACAAAAACACAATTTGTTACTTCGGCCCCTAATTTATTTGCAGTCGTTTCATTTCAGCTCAGTATAGATAAATGCACCAAAACTAACAACCATCTGCGCGTGTCTATGACGACACTGTCGACACTGCGTTGAGAAGTGTGTTCCGCGTCATTAGTAGTTCTGAGAGGCCTACCACCCCCCCAGAAAAAAATCCTAGGGGAAACACTGCTAAGCTTAATACAGGAATCAGTGAAAATGCAAGGGGACAAAGATGTACTTAAATGTTATTTTGCATTAAGTCTTGACCTATGATCTCAAACACTATGACCATCATCTGATTTTTGTGAGTGTAATTGTATAAAATTAGCTGCCATCCAGTTATTAATGTCTGCAATGCACGTGTGGAGGTTGTGTAATTGATTTGTGTCTTTACTGTTGAAGGAGAAATATAATTGTGTCGTCAGCATAGAAATGGTAATTGATTTTGTGGTTTGTAATGATATGGCCAAGTGGTAGCATGTAAACTGAAAACAGTCAGGGTCCAAGAACAGAACCTTGTGAAACTTTAAATGTAAAAGGTACTGAAGTTGATTTAAAATTTCCAATTTCCACACAGAATGATCTCTCCCAGAGGTTAGAACAAAACCAATCCTGAAATGGACGTCTGATTAAAATACTTAAATTACAGTGTCAAAAGCAGCCGACATGTCCAACAGGAGGTAAACAGTGTGTTTCCCAAAGTCAGCTGCTAAAAGAAGAAAAACCCTTAAGAGTACAGTTTGAGTGCTATATCATGCCCTAAAATCCAATTTCTCAATGGGACTATTACCGTTCATAAAAGAAAAGATCTGCTCTGCAACAATGTTTACCAAAATCTTTGCAAGGAACGGCAGTTTTGAGATTGGCCTGAAATCATTGAGAATGTCCGGGTCGAGAGTAGGTTTTTTCAAGAGGGTTTGTACTACTGATGTTTTGAAATGATCAGGAACAAAACCAGATGGAGTTGAATACATTTGTGAAAAAATGAACAGAAAGTGGGTAGGTTGGTGTCAAGAGAGCAGGTGGTATAGGAAGGAGATTTCTGTCTCGACTATCGATTAATTGGTTGTTAAGAATTTGCTCGACAGAAAAATTTACTGATTTGAAATATCAAGAACGTGTGTCATTTCAACCTCCTTTTATCAGTGCAATGGTGTATTTACAAAGTGTTGCAACGATGCTGGACCCTCTATACAAACATCTGAGTTTTTTAACAAACGCACAGAGACTGGATGCAAAATCAAAGCTGGTTGAGTTGGGAGAAGCGGTGCAGTTGGCCATCCCGAACCCACAGGCTAACGGTGCTGGGCACGACAGAGACACACCGTTACTCGCGCCGGGAGCTGCACCCGTGCATCAGCTCTCTGAAATGGCTTTTCTATTGGGGAACAGTACGCAACAGTTCCCGCTGCTAAACGCATAGATACGGAGGTGGATAACATTAGAAAAACATAGAAAAACACTAAACGCACAGAGCAAAAGCGGTTACAAGAGGGAAACACTAAACGCACAGAGCAACAGCGGTTACAAGAGGGATGTACGGACAGTGGACCTTATCGCTCCCTCTCTCTCTCTGCTGATGTGAATCTGCACTCTTTGTTTTGCTCACATGTTTCGCTGCGTCTTATCTCTCCGAGGCGAGAGGGAATTTAAAAAAAAACCTGATTCATGCTTCTTGCAGTGGGCACGGTGCGGACGGTGCGCACGGTCCCTGCGACCGGCAAGTCGTTTAATACTGACTGCGGTCAGAGCGGCCCGAATAACGGAACTCAGCGGAGCCGTGAGGTCCTCGCATGCGTCTGCACTCTCTCGCCGGCTCTCTCTCTCTCACTCTCTTGAGCACGCAACAATTTTATGAATAAATGAAAAATTAAGGTATCAGGTATCGTCTATGTGTGGGAAACACTGTTATTTAACAAGCCAGACGCTGCCGCCGCGAGCTTTAAAAGTGTAATTTGGTATTCAGTTAATTTTATATTTGATTTGATATGTCATCATAGGCCAAAACGTAATGTTTTACGTATGCAATGTTGTAAGAGAATGTGTTACTGGGAAAAAAAGACAGCTACAGTTATTATGTGGTTGCATAGTGAAGATTTTTTTGAGCACGTGCGCTATTCAATTAACGTTATATAGTCGGCCATAACATTTTAAATATGTAGAGGGCAGACATATCAATGTTTCATTATGCAATTCTGTTAGAAATGATGTTGCTGAGCAAATAAAGCTTTGATTGAGGAAGAAAAAAGCGCATTTGGTATATTGTTTGTTTAAGCAAAATGTTCATGTTTTTAAACAACGAATAATCGATTGATTGATCGTTAATTTTACCAATCGTCGAGTAAGTCAAATGCTTAGAATTTGCAACCCTAGTCTTGACATAAAATTGCAATGGCGGCCTTTTATACAAAATCAACATCCTGTAAATTGACTAACCACTACCTGAAATTAACTGAAGTGTGTGTCTTGTTTGACTACTAACAGTGAGACTACCTACTATTTCATCCAGTTACATGCTTTATCAAAGGCACTTCATGTCCTGAAAGTAATGAGATGTCAAAACAATTTATCTAACTTCAAACAGACTTTAAACATTTCTTTCTTTCAAACTTGGTCAGCCAAATTTGATATGTAAAAGTAATACTGCATTTGTGTGACTGGCTTCTTAACTGGCTTACATAAATTACAGAAATTAGAACATCCTCTGTTTGCACGTCAACTGAATGAACAACTAGATGGTTAAACTGCTCACTTTTCAGTTCTTTCAGACATGAAACATACATCAGGTGCTATAAATAAGAGCGACATTGTATGTGTGTATGTAAATGCTTGCACATCTAACCAATAGAGGACAAAGGAGGAAGATTTGGCTGAACTATGTGCTTTAATCACCCTGCTCTCCTTCTATTGCCTACTTCCTTCCCTCGAGCTGTCCACTCATCTCATTAAAGACAGGAGAGGGTGATGGGTGGGGCCTGCATAGACCTTGGCATTAATTATTGAACCCTATCTTCTTTTACCCCAGCCTCTCGTCCACAGTCTCTGATAACCAATGCATAAAAGAGCAGAGGCTAACTCCCAGTCATTACACAGTGTGGTTGGTATAGCACAACAATATAAAGACTCAATTTGCTATTTTATCATTCAGACTGTTTTACATAATTGCTGAATGTGAAATTTTTTCTGACACGAACAAAATACTTTTTTTTTTTTTTTTAATTGTTTTCCTGTTCCTGCTACTCCAGTACAATTGAGTGCTTTTCAATTTCAGTCTTTTTGAAATTGGTTATCTTGTAACAAGGTAAAGCAAACTATTCTTAAAACTGGATTTGACTCCATCTATTGTCTTTGTAATGTTGGCTGTAATATGTTTTACAATGCCCTGTCAACTGGAATTGCGAAATAGAAGACAAACTCACAAAGGGTTGTTAAAGTCAGTGTGGCCAAGGTATCTATTCTATCTAATTAGGTATCTAAATTAGGGGTGACTCGACTGTGAAGATTATAATCTCACTGTTACCCTTCTTCTGTCCCCTTTCTTTTTTTTGCATGCAGGTGTGTTTCTACGTGTGCATGCTGACTTCAGGTTTGAAAAGTCAACATCAAACCTCAAGCTTCCAAAGCCTTCAAGCAGAAGAAAGAAGACGCTGTCAGGATGTTTAGCACAAAAAGGTCAGTACAATGTCACTTTTGATCTACTTTTATCCAAATAATAAACAGAAAAAAATCTCAAGGCAGTTTAAAATGTCTTGTGTTGTTAATGGCTGACATTTCTGATCAGCCATGTTCCACAGATGACTTGAGATGTGAAATAAATTGATGTGAGGAAATGTGACTGTTGACTTCAGGTCACATCACAAATAACATTTTATTATATGTACACTAGTATTTCTTTGAAGTATATAACTTTGGATGCAATATCTTTACCGATAATATTGATGCTTTGCATATCACACAAGAAGCAATGGTTATTAAAGAAGACATGGCTTCAAGCTCAAGTTAAGCCAGCATGTTTAGTCATTTTCCTGGTTTCTGTACCTATGGGAATATGTATGTAAAACTACTTTAATTTGAATACTAGCCAGTTGATCTGATATACATAGTTATTCTATTTCAGAGTTGAAAGATTAAATCACACTTCCTGCGGTCCCATGCAATTACCTGAGGTTTCTATTAGTTTGCAGCACTGAAGATTATTCTGCAAGGATTTAGACTATTTTCAGTGCACAGCTGTTTTACAACATATTTTATTTTAGAGATTTCCAATTGATCCTTACGTGTGCCATGTTTGCTCTTGACCCTTTGTTTTGTAGTACTCACCTATACTGTATGTACATTTAAAGCACACACTAGCTAAGTTGTTACCTCTAGCTAAGCCCTTATGTAATAGAGCTTTATAATGATCTCAACCGGATCGACATTGTAAGAACATCATAGGCAGATTAGATTGAGATTTACCTTTCATGTCCTGATTTACTCGAGGACTCGCCACTGCATTAGTAACATATTTATTGCTCCTGATCTCTAGGCTACAGGTTGTTGCAGAGATAAAGGCAAGGAGAGGTTGACAAGAAGTAAAACAGAATTTTTTACAGTTGGAAGTTTCTTTGTGTAAAAATTAGGTATACAATATGGTTAGGATATCATATTGTGATGAAAGCTGATTTCTGTTACAATGCTTCATACATCCACCTGTCTCTTCGCTGTGTGTGTGATCATCCGACTTTGGTTTAGAGGATGATTAAACCTAGCCCGCTTTCAATCTCCAGGGAGCTGCGTCAGCACAGTTGGTGACATGGATCTGTTCAAACCGGCTGTAATAGGCTATCTTGAAATTCAAAGAATCCAAAAGCTCATTGAATTTTTTGCAGAACACAGAACAAGTCATTTTTCTCCTTCAATACTACTTAATGAACATACAGTAAAATGGATAAGGAAACCAGTGCATCTGACAGTGTTGCAAAGTGATGTTGTGGCAGTGGGTTTGATTTACTTATTTGCTTGAGTTCTCCTAAATCAAACACCCAAAGACAGGAGTGTTATTAAAGGGATACCTAACCCATTTGCATTAAGCTTTGTATCAGTAGTAAACTTGTGGTTTTATTGAATGGTCTTGCATCCAGCCCTCATTTCCCCCTAAGATGAGAAAAATCTGTAATTTCTTTTCTGAGAAGCTGCCTCCAATGACGCAAAAATCGTCATATTGCGTCATTGGCGGCTGTTGTGGTTAGAAGGGGTGAAACTACATTGCTAGTTCCTCATGTTTTCAACCACTGAAGCTACAGACCTATCACAGATCAGTGGGCGGGGCTTCACTGCCAAAAACGAAACTTAACATCAGCCATATTGCTTAGTTGGAAGCTGTGCTAACAGGCTCTGTGGAGAAAGCTGATAACCGAGAATGGCAAAAAAAGTATGTTTCAACTTCAAACTGATATGGATGAAAGGGATTTTGAAGGTTTTGTGCTCGAATCGGATGTTCGTGGCTCTTTCTACGAGCCGCCCGCAATATTGCTGCCAGGTGCCTTCTGCAGACAGACAGCGGCTGAACAGGGAGCCGGCTCGAACTGGGTGTCTCTATGGATAAAGCTGAAGGACCGAGAATGGCGAAAAAAGTATGTTTCAACTTCAAACTGATATGGATGAAAGGGATTTCGAAGGTCTTGTGCTTGAATCGGATGTTTGTGGCTCTTTCTACGAGCCGCAATATAGCGGCGAGCTGGCTGCTGGTGCCGACAGGCAGGCTAGCTAGCCTAGCTGGCTAGGTCCGGGGCTGTGACAAGGAAGAAGGAGACAGGGCAGACTTGTGTTGTCGGTGCTGTGACTGTTTGCCTATGGACACAGACATAGAGTCTGTTTTCTGCCAGGAATTTCCAAGATGCCAATTCCTTATGGAAGAAATCTCGGATTCAGGTGAGGAAACGGCCGTATGTGTTGTTGTAAATGTCCGTGAGTAATGCTGCATTCAGGTGCTGCTCGGATGGTCCAAGTTTCTTAGAGAAATCTTATTGTCAAAAGTTATATTTGAGCAAAAACTTGATGTGCAATACGTGCATGAATAAAAAGTATGTTAACAAAACACAAAACCGACTTGAGCAGGTGTTTCATGTGCATTTTACAACTCGGAATCTCATTTTTCCGATACCACGTGAATGCACCTCTCCTTCAGCGGGAGTGTCCTGCGGTGCTGTGCATTCTGGGAGTTGTTGTCTCTCATCCACATAAGCCAAAAAGACACTTTCTGCCTTTTCTCGGTCAAGAAGGCACCAACTTCAAAATGTATTTAACATTTCTACTACATATATGACCCAATGTCACTACAGATTTATGTTTCAATGGGTGAAGTATCTCTTTAAGAGTCATTCATTAAAATTGTATCAGTCAGTGTATCAGTGTCTTAAGATAGTAGCTTACCTTTGTTTTAAATTGAATTAAGTTTGTACCAAATGTGCAGATAATCAATGACATTTCATGTACGTTTTGTGCTTTTTACTCTGTCCAGTGCGGTCTTTGTTTATTTGAACTTCCACTATGATAGATTAACTAAGAGTGCATGAATCAAGAGTTTGATTGTTTTTGTCTGCACATACTGAATGTGGCGTCCTTGCTTTGATTTGAGTAACGCATTTTAACATTTGCATGTTAAAGCTGCCTATGCCTGCCATCAAGAACTCCATAAAGACAATAGATGTCATCCTAATGGAATACTAAGGACATTTATGGGGCGGTTTTTCTGGTTACAAATATCAAGATAAATTAACAAAAAAAAACAACCTTAACTGAATTGCAATTGTATAGCAATTGCATTGCAGGCACACCATTTAATCTAAAATTAAAAGGAGTTTAACAAAAGTGTTCCCACTTAGTTGTGAATCATGTTAGGTCATCCATTAAAAGGACTTCCTCTGCTGATTTGAAAACTGTGACAGTAACAGGAAATAATTGTGATGCTTACAACAGCTCAGACAAAAATGATGTGAAGGTGTTAGAACTTGACCAGCAATAGCTTTAAAATTACCAAACTATTAAATGGATGAATAAGTGGCAAAATGGGTTAGAAGTCTGAAGAGTGTAGTTGACCAGATTTCAACGCTTTTACACACTTAATCATGACAGATATGTGTATCTTTACTACTAAGTCATAAACTTGTGTATCATAACGTTGCACTCTTCTCAATACAGATGTCAACATGCTATATAATCATAACGGTAGTTAAGCTTATCATAAAACATTAGTAATTACAGTCATAACAAAATATATGATGTAGAATTGACTCCCCACTTATCCTGACCTTCATAAGGGGATATCTGTCTGTCTGCACTTCCTAGCTGCTGATCGACATCAATGGGCCTTGCACTTGATTACTTATGTATGCGAATAGTGTCTAGGGAGTAGAGTGCATTGCTGGGATGTGCTAACCCCCTGTAAAGCCGTGCAGATCCCATCATGATGAACAGGCTGCCCTCCACATGCATATTTCCTTGGAGTGACCTTGACGGGTGCTGCAACATTGTGGCTTTGACTCAGTGCATAAAAGCCACACATTCACAGATATCCATCTTGCACTCGAAGAACTTTATTTACCTTTGAGTTGGGCTGTACATGATTAAAGTAGTTGGATAATAAAGGATGTTAGGCCTTTAATTACAGTTTAAATTGGTAACAAATGTACACTGTCAACAGACTTTGACTATAACAAACAGAAAAGCCTAAAAGTATTTTGAACTGCATTTATCAGTTGCAACAGAAGGTTTCCCTTGTGATATGGATAGATCCTTCAGAACTCTTTTGAGTCTACATATTTAAAACAATACAATCTGTATTCATTTTTCATTCAGTAGTATCAAAAAAATTCTACCACAGCTTTTTTTTTTAAAGATCTTTAGTGAGATTTTTGAAACAGAGGCTGCGTCGCCATCTAGCCAGATTAATGCCGTTTGAGTAACATTGAAAGGGAGTGAAAAGAGAATGCAAAGCTATTGAGAACAAAGCATTGAATCAGAATAATAAAACATTGTTTACTGATTATTTCACTGCAGTTACATTCTGAAGCATAAATGAACATGTCCATACCCCACATAAGATGCCAGATCTATTCTGGATGCAGCAAAAGTAAGTGGCTTTTGTGCTCTACCCTATGTCAAACGCTCTTTATGGGCCGGCTGTGGCCTTCTCTCAACCGGAAGGTCGGGGGTTCATCCCCAGTTCCTGCAGTTACAGTACATGTCCGATCTGTCCTTGGGCAAGACACTTGACCCTAAGTTGTTCCCGCTGCTTTGTCGGTAGCGTATGAATGTGTATGAATGAGATGAATTACTTCCACTTTACATAGCAACCTCTGCCATTAGTGAAGGGGTGTGAATGGGTAGGTGTGGCATGCGGTGTGAAAGCGCTTTGAGTAGTCAGAAGACTAGCAAAGCGCTTTACAAGCTCAAGTCCATTTACCATTTATGCCAGTACAGAAAAAGCAAGCAATCTGAGCTCCACATAGATGCTCTTTCACATTGTGTTGGCATCTCATACTATCCAAAAGGAGTTTTATCATGAATGATGAAGATAAAGAATTGTTCTTACATTAATGTATACATTGATTTAAGAAAGGCATAGGCGTATGCAGAAATCACTGTGGGTGGGCATAGAGAAACTCAGGTGGGCCTATAACCCATCAAAGACCAATCATGCTAGCATGTTCTGTAACGCAACCAAAATAGGCCATTGCAACTACTGACTGCATCACAGTTTAATCATACAAGCCTCAGACATGAGTGGTAACGTTACAGGCACCAAGACAAAGATGAACAGGATTGCACAGCGGCCACATATTCACACACACACAGTATTATTATCAAGTGTATGGATCGAGGTTCATCCGATACCATCACCAACATGCTCAATAACATTAGAAACACTTGAACATAACCTGGAACCTGGCATGGCACATTAACCACACACACAGACACAGCATAAACTCCAATTGTAAAAAAAACTATACCCAATAAACCCAATAAACAACTAATCTGCTATATCGAACCTGTTCAACACTATCGTAAAATACAGCTCACGGTATTACTTGGGCATTTTTCAAATATTTGAATGTGGTGTTCTGATAGCATGGCTGCAGGTACCTGTGCTTTGCCATGGAGGAGTGGATTTCGTCATATGAGAATCAAGTGCTGCTAACAAGGGCAGGGTTGAATTAGAGGCCACTTGATGATGAGAAACTGGGGTAATAGCTGATGTCTGGTTTGAGGATGATGGCTCTGGCTGAACTTCAGCAGAATTCACTTTCTCTTCCTGCTCCTCGCAACGTCTTTTTGTGACAAATTTAAGCAAACTGCTTTGTTTCTCCATGATTTTGGTATGTATTTTAACCTACCCTACATTAGAAGGAAGGCATTTGAACAGGAACATTCCTCTGTGCAATCCACGGGCTGAAGTGAAAGGGGGGGGGGCTGCTCCACTCGCAATCTGGCGTTTGCAGAAAGTGATAACCCTTATTTTACCCATGACTCTTTTAATAGGGAAGACAGTACCATAAAAAATTAGAGGATATACGTTAAAAGCATCAAAGTTTTTCTGAAGGCTATTATTGGTCAGTGGAGATGAAAGTGTTTATTTTTAATGGTCAAATACTCAGCTCATCAACCAATTACAGCTATTGAAATGCTGCTTTTTACTAAAATTCACTAGATGTGCCAACCAAAAAGGAAGCCTTCTGATTGGGTGGGCCTGAATGCCAAGTAGCTGCGCCCCTGTAGATAGGTCCATACTTTATGCCTTTTTAAACTATTTAAATTATGAGCAATGTTCTGTAGACATACAGAAATAATTCATGCTGGAGGGGTCATTATACGTAAAGTAAAACCAAATAAGATATTACATTAACTGTAAAATAATACATGAATTAAATTATCTCGATAAAATTTTCACATTCTAGAAAGATTCAAACAACCATCATTTACACTCTTTAGGATTTTGATGTAACTTATCAATAAATTAAATGATAGAAAAAGAGAAGTTTACTGCTTCACTCTCTTCAGCGGCATTCTCCCTGTCGCCTGTCGAAATGATCACTTACAGTCTCTTATATGTCTGCCTCTATTTTACTGTCTCACTGAACGTAATTTGAGGTTTTCGTCATGTTTATATCCGGTTTATTATTATCAATATGGATCTATTATATTTTCTGAAAAGTGATACTTCTCACGTCAGGTGCATGAAAAGGCTTGTGTGCGAGTCTGAGATTGGCACTGAAACGGCTTGATTTTTGAGGACCGGCCGGTCACATCTGCAGATTCCGAGCACATGCTGATCTATCGGTGCTAATTTGCTACTTACAATTATAGTAACATTTTAGCCATCTTTATTTTAGACGGTTATAGATTATCATTCACTTTCTGGTTAACATTCTCTAGTTTATGTCCAGAGTTTTCGTAAATTCATGATAAGTCAAGAGTCAAGCATAGATCAGGTGTATGGTGTAGGAACCTTTCCAAAAATAAAATAAAACAGGCACATTATAGGTTGTGTCCTTTGTGGCATACTTTTTTCACTTTGTTTAATGTTATCATGGGGTCAGTGTGGGTAATGATAACATTAAATGGCTCGCTGCCAATTGGGGACCACTGAGAATGATTGAAGGTCTTGGATTGTCATTTGTGCTGCTGCAGCCTTAGTCCTGATGAATTGTGTTGCCAAGAACACATCCATTGTGGCAGGATGTGCCTGCAAGAAAAAATGTGATATATTCAGTCTCACAGCTAGGAATGTTTAAATTAGTCTGTACCAACACAGCTTAGTTTAATAATGCACACCGCAGCAGCTTTTCGATCAGGCAGCCTTCGATGCAGCAGGTCCTGGACATTGTAAGTCAGCATAAGTAATAGAGCTTGGGAACTGCTAGACATTGCTGGAAAGTGATGGGGCTTTCTGCTGACAAAGGAAAGAGGGAGGTATCAATTGCCAATAGTGCTGATTTTTTTTTCTTGGTCCTAAGTAGAGTAAGAGTGGATACAAATGCAGGGAAAAGCTTTGCAAGTGTTAGTTTTATGTACTAAGACATGCATGTACTCAATGTGTTAAATATCACAGAATTTGGCCCAGGGCCTTTTTTTATATATAGTTACAGTATAGAAGCCATATCAAACTGCTGCAATTTTATTCTCACTTAAGTACCTGTAGTAGTAATAATATCCCACTTTACCACTCCGCATGATTAGTTATTGCCTATGATAGGTAATAACAAACTTTACCATGTTGTTATAAGACCACAGCTTTAGATAATCCCTTGCTAATGCTGGGCGGTCACTCACCATGACACTTGTCCAGTTCCCCCCTGGTTCTTGTAACACCACAAGTGCTTTCAGTACTGTGGCTGTTATTTCTCCTAATCTCTCCCTGTTCCATGGTCTCTATATTTATCTATAATCTGTTTACACCTATATTTTACATGTTCCTGCTCTGTCTGATATTTCAAGTATTTTGGGTTCTCCATAATTATTTCTGCTACTTACTGCAAATATAACTGAGGAAACGGGGTACCCTTGACAGATTCTTCTTTTTAAATAAAATTTCCCTGACATGTGCCCATTTTCTGGTACTCTGGACATATGTCCAAAATACAGCCCATTCATCCAATTACTAGTTTTTTCAATGTTTGATGTAGAGCTATGCGAATGTTGGTCAAATAATCAGTGTGGTGGGCTATAAAATCATAACTCCAGAAGTGTAGTCCTGGGCGATAAAGTCATAGCGATAATTACCACGATATATTTTATTACCACGATATAATTTTTCTCAATATAAATTGGACAAATGTTTGATAGATTTAAACCTATAATTACACCATAAGACATATGAGTCTAACACGGGCAACACCAAACACCTTTTCTACCATTTCAAACAATTTCACACGTCAGAACACACTGAAAGTCAGAAAAGACCAAACGTCCCAAACGAGTGTTAGTGGACCCTGAACAAGCACCGAGCCAGTAAGTGTTACTGCCCAGCAGCAAACTCTCATATCAGTGTTTTCCAGCACTGTGCACTGTGCTTATGATTGTGAAATGTTCCTCTGTTCAGGTATAGTTTGTCATGTTCTGACAAAAAAGAATGATTAAACTGATTTCTTTAACTTTCACTAAGAAGCAAAAATCAGCTTTTAAATTAGAAAGAAATAATGATTTGACATTTATCGTGATAATTATAGATATCGACTGATATGAATTTTTTTATCGTGATTACATTTTTTTTTCTTTTTGAAACTGTATCCAGGTTCAGGCATCTTTAGAGCTTGCTGCAGGTTATTGGTGGCATTTTTTAAATCCTATGTTTAAACATAAGGCATTTTTCTGTTTGAATCAACTCTGGCAAAAACAAAGATTGTTCCTCCTCCTTTCATTAAAAAACTTGATGACTAGCTGTCAATGTTGTTCCAGTTTCTTTAGCATTAAAATAAAAAAATAAAAGGAGCCTCATCATAATCAGCAGCCACCTTTTAAACATTGAACTCCAATGCCATTGTCACACAAAGTAAAATAAGAACAGAAAATGAATTAAATGTCACAGATTTTGGGTATAAAAAGGGGTATTCAGTTTGAAATTTGGTTCATATACCAACTAGACAATGACCCCAAGCATACTTCAAAGCTGTGCAGAGACTGTTTGACCAAGAAAAAGGAATCTGGATTACCGGAACTGATGGACTGGCCAAGTCAAAGTCCAGATTTAAATCCCATTGAACAAATTTGGGATTTAGTAGATTCAAAGATTGATCGCACACGTTTCATCAAAAGCAAGTCTGTGGGAACAGCTAGAAACAATTTGGAACCTCAATAACAAAAGAGACTGTCGAAAAGTACATTACAGTGCGTCTTTTTGTTCAGTCGAATGGACATTCCATCCTAATAGGTCTCCCAGCAGCCTCCACAGTGTCACACACTTTGCGTAAGGGCAAACATTCAGCTCACAGAGGATAATATATTTTTTCAGTTTCTCAACCTGTGACAGAGATTTGAGCCATGCACAGATAATCCCCCTCTCAAAGATAAATCAAACTTTATAATGAGAATCGTACAATAACTGAGCAGCTTCTGCGCTCCGACCATTACTTTGGCTGCACCGCTGATGGGGCATGAGCTATGACGCAGGCAACAAAAATCACACTCAGTACACCACTGTGACAAATATGACAATGTAATGTGTGAGACTATCTGTCAAAGTGAGACACCTGGGCATGGGTGTATGATAAAGACTTCATTGTATACATAATGTCTGAATATTTGTTTGTACAGTAGGCCTATTAACTTGTAATAGACACAAGGACATGACAATTTGACCTGACACACTGGCTTTAATTTTTTCTCAGTTTAATAAATAATTAAATAAATCTTTGGATTCAATTATTAATCTGATAAGATTGGATTGAATCAAATCAAATTGTACGTAATCGAATAGCACCAGATCCGTCTATAGTTTATTAATCATCATACATCATCATGGGTCATCACAATGTCCATCAAGGCCCTTTAAACAGTTTTTTTGACACTGTGAATGTGAGAAATTAATCTAATTTTAATATCATGTAAAAAAACAAGTGCAAAAAAAAAAGCTGTAATGCCAGCAGCATTTTAGTCAGGAAATGCACTGTCTTTGGGGAACTACAATTGTCTAAATATCAGCAGAGGAATATATAGTCATTGTCTGCTTAAAAATGTTAATCACTGGTATATGTGACCATCTGACAGGATAACAAAAAGTGAGTTTTAGATTTGTGTGGGCATGAGTGTTTAATTTTAGGGATCATGAAACAGCTTATTTGTCCCATTGAATATGCAAAGACCATCAGCTGTAATGAGCTCTGTTCTTCATGGAAAGATCATACATTAACTTTAAGAATACTCTGAAAAAAAAGATGTCAGACAAAGCTATCTACTGATCTGCTACAAAAAACATAGGATAGTCTTATCTATGACTCATAATGTTCAGTTTTCTTTCACCGAAAAGTGCTGCGGTGCTTCTTCTGTTTTAAAACTTAGTATGCTTTTTGTGACTTGCTTGCTTGTGTTTTTTAGAATATTTAATTAAAAAGGTCTTGTTGATCATAATGTAAGGATCAGTGGCTACTGGCCATTATGGGCAGGCATAGCCCCACCTGTTGGCACCAGAAGAAACTGTGCAAAAAAATCAAGTTATCATTATTTGTCACACAATATTATCAGTCCGAGTTAATAGCTATGATTACCTTGTTGGTAATTTACATTTCATTTATTTGTTTATATTTTTAAACATGGGCCGGGCCAGCCCCTCCCTTACAGTGCAATGTGTATTGTACAGGTAAAATGCTAGTACACATGCTCAGAGTGTTGGTGTATTTAATGTAAATCCCAGAAAAAAGATGATAAACGGGGCTCACTGCTCGTAGGCCCACTGGCTGAGTAAAACATCATACATTCTTTTAGAGTTGATTGGCTGAACAGTCTGTTAACAATGAATTAGTCTACAAGAAGTGGGAGGTTTTGAAAAGCAAACAAAGTTGTGAAAATGAATGAAGTGGATTTCTTATCCGAGCACAGGTTTGAAACCTTGCATTTGCAGGAGAAGTTGGAGTTAAAGCACTTTGGGGCCCACCAGCCAAGGGATGGAACCTGGTCCAGGACGGGTTTCGAAGATTTGAAACATCTTTCCCGAGACGATTACAAAACATGACAGCAGCGGGAGTCATCTGGACAATGTGGTGAAATTGGGCTTACTTGGAAAAGTAAAATTCGCTGCACAAATTGACAGCGCTTACAGGCACTTTAATGAGCAGCATAACAGACAGGTGGAGGAAAACAGGTACATGCTCAGTTGGATTATACCTTGTATTAAACTGTGTGAAAAATGTAAAACAGCACTGCAGGGCCACAACGAGTCGGCGGACTCTAAACCCAGGAATATTCAGGTGCATTTTTGAGACTGAGTGAGGGCAATTAAAGGCTTCGGAGGCACTATGATGCTCAGCCCATCTTCTTTTTTTTCTTTTGCTTTTGCAGTTTTACAAAGAGCGAATACAAAATGCATGCCTATATGTAAAAAATAAAGACATTTGGCAGACAAGCCAACGAGGAATTTTGTGATTTGAGAAACGGAACAAGACGAACCAGACACAGGACAAACGGGACAAACCACATAGACGGGACAGGCGGGACAAACCACACAGACAGACAGGCGGGACAAACCACACAGACAGACAGGCGGGACAAACCACACAGACAGGACAGGGGGGACAAACCACACAGACAGGCGGGACAAACCACACAGTCAGACAGGCGGGACAAACCAGACAGACAGGCGGGACAAACCACACAGACAGGACAGGCGGGACAAACCACACAGACAGGACAGGCGGGACAAACCACACAGACAGGACAGGCGGGACAAACCACACAGACTGAGCTACTGAGAAGAACTGCACATTATGGTTTGCTGTAGTTTTAGTAACAAACAAGAAAAGAAACAATGTTTATAAATAATTGAACAAAATAAAATTAAAAAATTAGATAAATTCCAAAAACAGCAGTAAAAGACAAAAATAGTATACATGGTTAAATTGGACAAATTATGAGAGAACAACTTAATAATGTGATATGTGGAGTACAGGAGGAACTGTTTGTGGAGGTAAAGAGGAATCAGAGTTGAAGATATTGCAAAAAGGGGGACCAGATATTTTCAGAGGAAGCCATATTATTTTGTTAAAGATGCTGTCAGTTTTTCGGGGTTTGAGTGGTCTGTTAGTAGGTTGAGCCAGTGGAGTATGGATATTTTGGTTCTGTCTTTCCAGTTTAGTAGTATGACTTTTTTGGCAATGGTTAGTGATATTAACAAGAAGGGTTTGAGGTGTTTTGAGAATGATGGAGAAGAAATGTCACCTACACCTAGTGTAGATCTCAGACAGCTTGCTCATGACCGACCAGAAGGTTTGAATTTGTGGGCAGGTCCAGAGTGCATGAAAGTAGTCATCAATTGTGGTGGGACAGTGTAGACAGGTGTTATTTTTGGCTGAAGCCCATACGGTAGAGTTTGTAAGTGGTGTAGTGTGTTCTATGGAGGACCTTATACTGAATGAGTTGGGTTTTTGAATTACTGGTCATAGAGAATGTGTTATTGCATATGTTTTGCCAGTTGAAATCTGTCGGGAGATTATTGATGTCTGTGATCCATTTGTCTGTAGGAATAGATATTGTTCTGTCTTTAGATGTTAATAGTGTATATATCTTGGATAGGGTTTTCTGAGGTTTAAGCAGTTGTAGTTTTAGATAGTGGGGGGTTGTGGTTGTTAAAGGTTGAGCTATTCATATATTTCCTGATGACTTCTTTTGATTGGATATACTAAAAGTAGCAGTGGTCTAGTATGTTGTAATTTTGTTGGATTTGGTCAGGAACAATCCATCATTGAGTAGGTGCCCCAGGCTGGTTACTCCTCTCCCATTCCAGTTTGGGAAGATGAAGGGTTTATTGTTAATTAAGAACATGGGGTTATGCCAGAGTGGGGTGTGGATGGATGGTGATAGACTATATTTGAAGATTCTCTGGTCTCTTTTACCAGAGAAGAACTTAATAGCATCTGACAGTCCTCTGCCGAACTTTTTACACCGGTTACATTGATCCAGAAAGCTTCGCAGAGATTCTTGCTGGAGGAGCAGCAGCTCTCTATGGTTTTTGCCAGAGACGCAGCCGACGGGGCAAGCGAGCAGGAGCCCTCGTTAAACTGAGGCAGCGGGGATTAAGCACTGCGCTCCCGTCCATTCACCGACTGTCCACTCCCTGGCCAACAAGATGGACGAACTGCTGCTCCTTAACTCGAGAAACACGGACTTTTGCAGATGCCCTGTGTTTCACTGAAACCTGGCTCAGTGAACACATCCCGGACAGCTCACTACACCTACCAGACTTTCAAGATGAGCTACACTGAGAAGCTAAAACAAAACTTCTCAGCTAACAAACCTTCGGTGGTTTGGAAAGGCCTGCGAGACATCACAAGCTACAGGAGACCCACCCTGCAGGTAACAATAGACTGGCTGAAGACCTGAACAGCTTCTTCTGCAGGTTTTCACCCAGCAGAAACTCACCTAGCTTACAGTGCCAGCCTCCACCTGTTAGTGGATTTCCAACTTCCTGACCGACAGAAGGCAACAGGTGAGGCTGAGGAGCATCACATCCAGCACCCGGACAATCAGCACTGGCGCCCCCCAGGGGTGTGTTCTGTCCCCACTGCTCTTCTCCCTTTACACCAATGACTGCACCTCAGGGGACCCTTCTTTGAAACTCCTGAAATTTGCAGACGACACCACCATCATCGGTCTCATCCAGGACGGTGACGAGTCTGCCTACAGACGGAAGGTGGGACAGCTGACCCTTTGGTGCAGTCAGAACCATCTGGAGCTGAACCCGCTCAAGACTGTGGAGATGACAGTGGACTTCAGGAGAAGCCCCCCTTCACTCCCCCCCTCACCATTCTGAACAGGACAGTGTCTACTGTGGACTCTTTTAGGTTCCTGGGATCCACAATCTCTCGCCTGAAGTGGACCTCCCACATAGACACAATCCGGAAAAAGGCCCAGCAGAGGATGTACTTCCTGTGTCAGCTCATGAAGTTCAACCTGCCCCAGGAGCTGCTGATCATGTTTTACACCTCCATCATCCAGTCTGTTCTCTGCACCTCCATCACTGTCTGGTTTGGATCTGCAACCAAACTGGACAGACACAGACTGCAACGGACAATCAGGACTGCGGAAAAAATCATTGGTGTCGATCTGCCCCCCCATCCAGGACTTATGCCGGTCCAGGGTCAGGAAACGGGCAGGTAGCATTACTGCAGACTCCTCACACCCCGGACACAAACTGTTTAAACTCCTCCCCTCTGGTAGACGTAACAGATCACTGTACGCCAAAACAACCCGACATAAGAACAGTTTCTTCCCCCAGGCTGTCACTCTGATGAACGCTTAACAGTCACAGAGTGTCAGACCTGTTGCTGTGAAAATACCGGTAACCCTGCTATCAAGCACCCACCGTGATTGTACATAAGACTATGTATAACTTATTTTCAAATATTTAATCATGTGTATACTGTAATATTAATATTATCCTCCTCATCAATCTATGCATGTATGTCAACACTGGAAAAAAGGAAAAAAACTCTACCTCATATATATTAGCCATCTGTTACATAATTACATATTTATTATCATGTTCATCTCAGCATTTTTGCACAATTCACCACTGCACTATTGTCTTATTTAGCCTTGTTAGTGTTTTTGCTGATATTATGTTTATATTTAATGTTTAACTTTGTACATTGAGAGCACAGTTACTAAAGACAAATTCCTTGTGTGTGTAAGCATACATGGCCAATAAAGCTGATTCTGATTCTCCTTTTTTTTTCTTACTCATGCCAGAAGTGGATGTTTTGTACAATGCACACAAAAACGGAGCATCGATGCACCAGGGATTAGCTGTTCGCTCACCTGTTTCAAAGACAATGTTTAGAATATACGACAGCATATGCTTAAATGAATATTACAGTCTAGACCTGCTCTATAAGTAAGGTATCATGATTTGACATTTGTTCTTATTAGGTGTAAAGTTATATACATAATGAATAAAACAAATCACAGACCATCCATAGAAGTTTTACCAATTCTCTTTGTAAGCCAATCTTACCTGAAAATGTTATTTTTTTTGTGTTCTCTGGTTGAAGTAAGCCTTCACCAGCATTGGAAGGAGGTACCACCAATAATACTAAGAGAATTTGAAGCTTGTGAATGATCAAGCTTCAAATTTGTCATGTCTTGGATGACTGAGAACACAAACAATACTAAAAGACTCACTCAAAAGATGTCAGGCTTGACACTTGAACTACTGTTTGGAGCATCTGGCTGACATTATCTGTTGTGGTAGCCACGTAATAGGCTTGTTTACATGCAGACTCTGTTTACATGCACTGCAGTTTGTTCACTCCGTGCTGCACTCATGATATTAGATTGACTTGTCCTGTAGCTCTGGCATGTTTTTTATTTTAAATTAGACAGAATAAAAGTACCAGAGTCACATGTTTCAGTTGCTTTGCTCTGCATTGCATTGTATATCGCAGGACCTGCATTGCAACATCGTACATCCAAACGGCGAAGCTTAAACAATATATCCTTCAGCCTAGATTGAGGGAAGTTTGTTCCAGGTTAAAGAGGACATATTATACCCCTTTTTTCACCTTTTAGGGTTAGGCTAAATGAAACATATGTGCTGTGCTTTGGTCAAAATATAACATGAATCAAGCACCAGAGCAGGTTTGTGACCCTGTATAAACCAGCTCTCTCAGAACGTTCCGTTTTGGTGTGTGTGTCTCTTTAAATGCAATGAGACCCCTTGAGTTTTCTCGGTAGACATCACTCCTCCTTCTACTCTATGCTGGGGGTGGAGAAAACAGGGGAGGGGAGGGTGCTTGATTCATGTTATATTTTGACCACAGCACAGATGTTTGATTTAGACTACAGGGGACTGTTTAAAAGGTGGAAAAGGGGCATAATATGTCCTCTCTAACAATTTTATATGAATATTTGAAATATTTAAAAAAAATCAATTGGAGCAATTCTTGAAAGCTGATATCTCAAAAACTAAAAGTGCTATAGTATTCAAACTTGGCCATATGGTTACTTATTGTATAATGCTTAACATACTCATAAATTATACTATAGCGCCCCCATTTAGTGTCAGTCATTAAGTGTTTTGTGTTCAAGGCTGATAACTTGCTTACCATTAGCCTTAGGAAAGTAATATTCGCACAGCGTGTTCCTTGGATTATGCTGATCATTTGCCGTGCTGCAAGCTGTATTCAATTTAGAAGTTCACTACTCTATATTTTATATTTATGTTCAACATTTTTAAAATAAGTGTTTAAAGTTTAAGGTCTAAAAACAAACATTTTTTTCCCTAAGCAATGTCATTGCCTCATATTGTGGCATTGGCTAGGACTTCTTGCCTTCTCTGTTGCTCAGTGGGTAACACCGTTACTCAGTTAATCCGATGGTTGGGGGTTTGATTCCTGAGACTAGCAGGGCATGAAATTTAAGATTTAAACTTGTTCCTGTGGTGGTTAGAGTATATATGAAGTGGTTTTAAGATGGAGATTACATACAATTTAGCCCACAGGGGGCGCTGTGGTAAGAATACATGTAGTCTCAAAATTCTGATTTCTTTTTAAACTTGATAAATAGCTTTCTCAGCATCATTTGCCTGAAGTACTTGCATTTGGTTCGTATTGCTTCACCCTTTGGCTGTTTGTAACACACTTGTGCTTTTTTTGTGAACTTCTATAGTAATAATACTATAGAACTGCAATTTCTTCAGGAATATCCTATTCTAGTTGCAATTGCATTGAGTATTCCTGATTCTGAATTAACTGTTTTATTGAGATGTGGTACAATAGTATGTCCTCTCACGGAAGTCATGTTGAAATTTAATTTAGGCCAGAGGTACTGTATCTTGTGTATATTGTGTTTGCTTCCATATGAAGTTCAATAAAGGGGGCACTTCATCTGGTGTTGTTATCTTTGACATTTTTGACATTTGAAACTAACAGAGTTCAATGTAGTCATCCCAGTTGCATAATATTCACTCCTAGGCTGACAGCCGAAGGACACATGGCCACCATTATCATGAAAGGTCATTTGGTGTAGCAGATAAACAAGCATACACTGCATACATAATTCAAATGGCTGAAGGACACGTAGGCGCAATACCAGCAAACTTTTTCTCACGGTATACAAGGCTGGCCCTGAGGTTTTGAAACATAGTATCAGTACTTGTACTACACATTGCCTGTAGTTAATGTTTTGTGACCCTTGTCAAGGAAAAACATAATTTTGACATGGCCTGCACTATATTGGGAACAAAACCACACACACACTTTTAGCACACATGGTTTAACCCACATGCAGGGACTCTTTGACACTGGCATGTACTAGTAGAGAGGTGGCAGTGAACAACACATTTGATTCAATTTCAACAGGCTACAAATAGAATTGTGTGTTCTAGTTATATTTCTTCAATGTACCATTTCTAATATTTATAGTTGTGTAAATCTCCATGATGATTTTTGGGGTATACTGGGATTAAAGGCTGTACTGTAAGCTGTCAAAAACCTGTTTATGTCAGTCCACTGAATTTATTCTAATATAGAGGCCAGCGTGAAGAGAATGAACATAGGACTTGTAAATGTTGACTTTTTGGGTACTGATGCTTATATAAGCACGTGTTTTGTACATGTACACTGTAAAGTATTAACCTGGTTTGCCATCATGATATAATCCTTTCTAAATTTAAATCTACCAGGATTAAAATCTGGTCTATTGATGAATTTATATGCGCTGTAAAACTATTTATGTAATGATTTCCCCCTCCCCCCAGCCCACCTTTTGTCCTTTACAGCCTTGGTCTTTCTGATAAATGCCAGCTGCAAACTTGTCACAGGTTTTGCTGAGTACATTACAGAGAGAGAAAAGCAAAGATGGAGATTAAGCTTTTTGCATTTCTACTGGTCAACAGAGGTTTATTTTTTTCTGTTTACATTTGATGTTCTCAAGTTATTAAATGTTGTCCAATTTGTTTTATTCCATCACTTAATAGAGAGGTTAAAACACACTTACAAACATTGAATAACACAATGTATTAAGAGTAAGAAAAATGAATAAATTGGATCCAGTCAATCTTAGATTAGCAATCCTGTTTGGGTGAAAACAAGCATTGTAAAAGTACCGGAGGTAGATTATAAAACATGAGTGGCATCATACAAATCACTGCTGTGTAGCATTAAAAGAACATCATTTACTATGTTATTTTTTCCATAAAGGCCAAAGGATGATAGAAAAAGAACGCTGCAACTTTGGGCTGAAAGCAGAAATAATGATTGTGTTAAACTGTGCGACTGCTGTTGTGTCAGTGTTGACTTTCCTAAACCAGTGTAGATAACTATGTTTAACAGAAGAAGTTATAGACCTCCTCTGTCACAAGAGGCCTGTATTACAAAGTTAGCTAAACATACCCAGGGTGTCTTTTAGTTTGCAAATGAGGTCACATTAAGTAGTCAGACAAGGCAGGTTGTGATCGCATTTGCAAACAAGAGATAATGATCAATCAATCAATCATAATTTGTATAGCGCCAATTCATAACAAATGTAATCTCGAGAGGCTTTACAAAAAACCATAGGGGATAATATGCAGGAAGTATTTGTATTCTTTGTATTCCTCTTCCTTCCTCTTCCTTGCCACTGAGGTGGAGGTCGGGGCAGGACGTGCATGAATGAGGACAGCGGTGGTTGAAGGACGACAAAGTCAGATTGTGGTGGCTGGGCGTCAGGTGGTGGTTGTGCGACGACACAGTTCGATGGTAGGGGCTGGGCTTCAGGGAAGTCGGGTGGTAGTAGTGCCAGATCACTTTCGTAGATTTATCGTTAATTCATCGAGTTACAATTGAACTCACAATTGTGGCTTCACACAATCATGATAACAAGATAATTAGGGTGAAACGATTACTGTGCCACATGCCATGTTGCGCCTGTTTTGTCCATAGGTTTTATCATGTGTGGTAAATGTTTCAAAGAGTTTGTTGTCATATTTTGACATCAACAGTACTTACCATTACCTCGAAAACATTGTTAATTTATTTTTTATTATATGAATTTTTTTTCATTTCACACTTGTTTTTCCAAGTATTCCTAATGGTAAAGTGTTAAAAACGTTAAAATTCAATAAATGCATATTATCCAGATGTTGTGAAATCAATAGGTTTAATAATTGTGATCTTAAAAGCCATCAAAATTAATATTGATAATGATTTTTTAAATAATCGAGCCGAGCTTATTATCGAACAAACACAGATGTCTCAGCAACTTGGGCAGCAATGCTAATCATTTTGTGCAGTTGTGCTTCAGTCTCACTTGTTTGCTACAAGTCTATGAGATTAGAATGACATTAAAACTTAAATGTGAAAGATATCACTCCTATTATGATTCACAGCGCGAGCGCTCAGCAAGCCACTCTATCTCTGTTTAGCCTGAGATGCTATAGGGTTTCCATGACAATGATAGATTGATGTGGAGCTAACGAAAATGATACCTATGCAGCTTATATTTTATTATTTGTCTATTTCATGACAACTTCAAGAAGCTTTATGGGTTATTCTCACAAAATAAAGTAGTGGTTCTCTTTACAGTTATAATTGAATGGACAGCATGGTCTATGCCAGCCTCCATTCAGTACCCATACTGTTGCACTAAGACAATTACCAGTCAAGTAACATTAATTTGAAATAATTGTTTCCAAAGTTACAGCCAATATATTTCATCCTCAAAATTGAGAAGTATTTTATTGTACAAAAAATAAGCTTCAATTATGTTAGTAAAACCTTAAACCAACATAGGGGAGAAACAAAGGAAGCCTTAATGTTATGTTTGTGTCCCTTTTATCCCGATATTATAAAGTTACTGTATTGATTGCCTCCAAATTGTCTTACATACATTTTGGAATTTCATTTGCATAATTATAATAATTTTAATTTTAAGTCGGCTACAAAGGCTGTACATTTTGTAATTAGGTTACATCATGTTAAGGCATTATGTCTTTCTCTTGCAGTCATACACAGTGTTGGGCAAGTTACTTTAAAAAAGTAATTAGTTACAGTAACTAGTTACTTCTCCCAAAAAGTAACTTAAGTAGTTACTGAGTAAAAAATTATAAAAGTAACTAGTTACTTTGGAAAGTAACTATTGCGTTACTTTCAAGTAAATGTTTTAATGCTCAAATGTGTCAAAGAATTTGGACCCAACCTCCCCCCCTCTTTAACAGAACTTAAAATACATGTTCAATTATTTATAATAAATCTGAATAGTATAATGAAATGGACACTTATCAATAATGAACAGAAACAGTGTACACAAAGTGAGACTAGCCTCCAATCAAATGTCATGTATTATTGTAGATATTATAATTACTATGTTTATATAGTGGATCCGTAAAAAGTATTGTTGTTAAACACACAATCAAAATATATTTACTGTTTGTTGATAGAACACAAAGTTATTGACTTTAAATCTTGGTAGCAAACGTTAGCTTTCTATTTCAAAACTAAGCCAATCTAGTTCGTCTCTTTCTCCCACTCTTTATTATATTCTTTCCATATTTTCCCCACTTATTCCACGGCATTGTCACGCTGTCGCTCTGTCAGGTGTAGTTGTGAGTGTGCGTGTGCGCCGGATCGGGCGCGCGTGGTAACCAAGGAAACGGGGTTGTAGACACTAGACAGATCCTGGAAAAGGACAAACTAACTACCGCGTTCATGTTTCCCTTCATTGTGGAGAGCTGGGAGAGAATCAGTAGGAGTTCATACAGGGAGCAAAGCAAGCCCAAATAACCAACTACACTTTAGAAGCGGACTTGGCAACGCTGCTCGCCATTCCTGTTTCTCGTTGACTCACTTGTGTCGTTCTGTGTCCGACTATGCATGCTTTCGAATTTGTGTAAACAACACCCGCCCAACTCCACCTCTGATTGGCTCACCATGAAATGATTCCCTACCTCAGCCAATCGTCATCATTTATGCGATTGTCTCGTGTCCGCACTCACCAAAGAGGAAGAACAGGAAGAAATATCTCTGCGGCTCGGCTTAGAGATCTAGTTGGTCTGTCATAGTAACGCGCTGCATTTTTTGGCAGTAACGGTAACGGCGTTATAATGATGGGAAGAGTAATCAATTAGATTACTCGTTACTGAAAAAACTCACGCCGTTATTTATAACGCCGTTATTCCCATCACTGGTCATACATATTCTCAAATTTTATGAAACATCACCCTAACCACTCACTCATGGTCAATGTTCCAGAATATTACCTGCTACGTTCACACAAATGCTCAACCCAACTTAACTCAAACATTGAACTAGGGGGCTGACAGGAAAACAATCTGGATAAAGTAACCCTACCCTCTCTCTCTTTCTTTATCTGTTTTACTCACTGTCTTCCTCTCTTAATCACTTCCTCAGCTGAAACAGTGGTTGAAGCGACTCAATGTACAGTGCTTAACACATTTATTCGACCACCACTTATGCCACAGCTGCCCTAAATTAACAGCATTGGTAATTACCAAAATCATTTTTTATGTTTCTGTAATGGTTAATACATCAGTATGTAGAAGCTCTTTAATCAACATGATATATTTAATGCTAAAATATCATTATTATTGTTATCCATGAATTTTCAAATTTACTGTTTTACACCGGAAAAAAAATGAAACACATTATTATTTCTTGATTAAGATGTCAAATTATAGTTATTTACTTGCATTCCTGAACAGAAAAATGTGTTTTAGTGGTTGAATGTTATGCTTGATTCATTTCTGATTTCTCAGAAGTGAGCCAGATCAAATTTGGGTATAAAAAGGGGAATTCAGTTTGAAATTGGGTTCATATACCAACAAGACAATGAGCCCAAGCATACTTCAAAGCTGTGCAGAGACTATTTGACAAAGAAAAAGGAATCTGGAGTCCTGGAACTGATGGACTGGCAAAGTCAAAGTCCGGATTTAAATCCTATTGAACAAATTTGGGATTTAGTAGATCCAAAGATTGACTTTTATTTTTGAGACGAGTATTACAGAGCCTCTTACATTACCATATTGCTATTTGAATTTACATATTTCCAGCTTTTGCTGAAATAGTCTCTACTATACTTTACTTATTTTTATTTATTACTTAATCGTGCTTGAGTACGGCACGGTACGGATTGCCAGTGTGACTGCGCTCTTATTTCTTGTGTTTTTGTGATTTGTCGTTTTGTTCTCTTATTTGTTGTTGTGTTTTCTTATTTGTTGTTGGGTTTTCTGATTTGTTGTTGTGTTTTCTTATTTGTTGTTGGGTTTTCTGATTTGTCGCTCTGCTTTGTACTTCAGGGCCATTGTACCATGAGTTTCCATCACAATAAACATGGTATTTAAGTGTTGAAAGGACACCATGACACACACTCTTACTGTAAGAAAAACTTAATGATGCAATCTCGTGCCCAGTCAAAGCAAACAAGAGCAGAGACAGGGTGACTCATCGCCAGATGGCTGAGTGTGGCACCTCTCCGCCACCAGGAACCCTTATGCTTGTATGCTTTCACTGTCTTTATGCCGAGCAAAGACCAGGCAAAACATTTCACAGAACACTAGTTCATCCAATGCCCACAAAGTCTGTATCTTTTCCCTCGTTCTTTTCATTGTAACTTCTGCATTTGCCTGCTTTCTTTATCTGATAGCTTTGAGAACTTTCCTATCCTTGTCTCGTCTGTCCTGTTAATCTCAATGTTTTCCTCTATCATCCCGTTCCTACTCTCATACACACATTTCCTCATCCTCCTCCCACCCCTCAGGTCTTGGCTCAGGCATCAGAAACAGGATAAAATCGGCTTGCCTCCCTCTTCTCCCTCCTACTGCTCCACTTTCTGTCTGTGTATCTCTGCTTGTCTGGGATATATTGGGTAAATACATTAGCACAGTATCCCTCTCTCCTAATGAGGACAAGGTCACATGACAGGCCTTTTCCTATGCTTAAGTTAAGCAGTTTGAGGGATCGATTCTATAATCTCCTCTTCAGTCGAGTCAATGGAACCTGTTCAGAAACCTGCTGGGTATGTACAAACTACTCCTTTTACTTGATACGTCTGTTTCCTAGAACTAAATTCCCTACCCTGATGATTTTATATAAAAGTTTATTTGAAATGGAGAGCCGTTTCGAATGTAGAAAAAGAATAACAAGAGTAAGCCTAATCAGCAAATCTGCTTTGCAACCGACATCACTGTTGAAAGAAAATAGTTTAGGAACCCCTATGTTGTATTTGGATTTTCTTTAAGAAAATCAAAGGAAACTAATGTCAAGGTGTACATCTCTTGATTTTTGATCCATTTAACTACAACATGTTAAGTATAGTAATGAATATTTGCTTTTCAAAGAATGTCTGTCTTCAAACAAGACTGAGAACAAAGACAAAGCCTGTTTGATTATGGTCTATGGAGCACTAACGATAGATAGATAGATAGATAGATAGATAGATAGATAGATAGATAGATAGATAGATAGATAGATAGATAGATAGATAGATAGATAGATACTTTATTGATCCCGAGGGAAATTCAATCGATTCACTGAAGGGATTTTAAAATAATGGTTGTGTTTTAAAAATGAAAGACAGTTAATAACACTGGTATTCCCTCCCAGGAGAGAATAATCTAGAGATGTTAAAAGCTTTGTTTGGTTATGGAGAAAAAAATGTGTTGGTCAGAGATTGGTCTAAAATAAATAAATGACGGAAAACGTAATTTTTTTCGACTATTACCATAGTGACTGAAAGGCCACTTGCAAATATACATCTGATTTTTGACACCAGATGGTAGACCACAATGACAAGCATTTTGAGGCAGAACAAGCTGTGCATCACTTTACACAACAGATTTTCACAGACACATCATCTATTTGCAATATTATATCTCAGCTATTCTGTCATTAAAAAAAGGACCATCTAGCTAATAATGTTAAGTTTCGGTGCGGCAACAGCAGCAACAGACAAATCGGAAGGAATATTTAAAGACCATGAAGGTTACAAAATTCAGACACTGATGTTTAAAAGGCATATGATTATGGAAGGAGTGCTTAATACAGGTATAGTAGCTGTCCTGTTTGTTCATAATTGTGTGTATATCAATCATTCTCTAAATCCTAATTGTATAGCACCAAATCATAACAAATGTTATCTCAAGGGACTTTACAAAAAAACAGATCTAGAACATACCCTTTATGTTACTTACAAAGACCCAATATTAATCCACAATGAACACAGCACTTGGCAACACTTAGCAAAGAAGCAGTGGCAAGGGAAACTTTGAACAGGCAGGAACTATGAGCAGAACCAGACTCCTGCGACTTTGTTGGGCTTGAAAAATGGTATAGAGGGAGATGCAGATAGAGTTACTATTGGAGACAAACACACAGAGCAACAACAAGAACATTAACAACAATGAATAAAACAGATTTATACCTACAGTAATATAGTTGAAGCATGTATTTCCTTCAGTTTTTTGGCAGATACCAGACACAGTCAGTACCCTTGTCCCAATTTGAAACTTACAGTACCTTGAGATAAGAGTACCAGATCTTTCAAGAGAAACCAAATTGAGAATGATATGGGAGACACTTGATGAGATGAGCAGATTTAAACCATTTGTTACAAACAATAAAATAAGTAGCCATCATTTATTATGCTGCACAAAGTTTATGTTAATTTTGAAGTTCATTTAGACTACCAACAAGAGTGCACTGACCACTGTCACTGATAAGTTTTATCTAGAGAGAGACTAATGTGCAGGTTTTTTGTTTTTTCAACGTCCACTCGATTGGTTGATGCGTGAATGTAATTTCAGTCGACAAAGTTTGTCTTCGGTTGAGTACAGCCCTATTTATTCTAGAGCAATTTGGTCTAAGACAGCGTCTGTTTGTCTATTTCCATCTACATCAAGGAGCATATCAATAATGACCTCAGTATTTTATAAACACAGATACTTTATGATGTCCTTGGAATACTGAAAATTATTTATTAGGTTCTAAATTATGGGAAAACCAAACACAACATTTTCCAAACACGAAGATCATTAATGATCCATCTTATGTGAAACTTTATTAACATAAATAACTATTAATGTAAAATGTGTTTTTATTTATTTATTTTTATTTAACCAGGCAGGTCTTTAAGAACAAATTCTTATTTACAAAGACGGCCTGGCAAGGCAAAGTCTTTTGAGGGGGGGCTGAAAAGAAAGGTCAGTGTTACTAACAGATAGACTCCCACTGTGTCAGCCTGTCATTCTCATCATAATACACTAAAACGGGCATACAGTTTGAGTGATCATGAAAAGAACCAGATCATGGAGGAATCGTTTGATCTTTTGATTTTAACACAAATTCACAGACTTTTTGTTTGTTGAATCAGAAAACAAATAAAATATAAAACCCAAGAGTGATCGGTCTACACTCCATTAGGCGTTTATTGATTTCATAGAACTTTATATTTCTTTTTGAATCTTCATATCAAACACTTTTTTAATCCCAGCTCATCACAGACAGACTCTTTACAAACGGACAGATGTTTACAGTCTGTTTAAATGTCTGTTGTGTCCGTTTAGCGTCTTTTTAATGTCCGTCTTTTCTCTGTTATTAAACTCCGCTGATGTTGATAAGTTTCATTGAAGTCCGATCCGCTGCAGCGTCCAATCAATGAGTGATATTCGATAAGTCGTGTCTGTCAGTAAAAGCATGTCTGTCAGTAAAAAGACTTCTGTAACGTCTGCTCTTGTGTATCCTTGCTCGTCATTCCTCAGATCTCCCTCGTCTCTCCTCTATCCTCTCTCCTGCTTTCAGTTACAAGAGCTTTGGGACGTTTCTTAACATGGCAGGTCTAGAACTACTTCAACAAAGAAAAATCAAGCCAGAGGCTTTCTTCATTGGGGGGTGGAGTGGGGAGGCGGGGGGACAGAAGTAACACTGTACTGTGTGTCTGCAGCCTTTAAAGTCAACTTACCAACCACAACCAGCAGCCATATGAATTCGATAACCTATGACTCTACGACAAGCTTAACTCTGACCTTTACTTATTAAAAAAAAAGTAATGAGTACTCTTATCCTAACCCAAGTTGCAATTCCTGCAGCAATAAAACAAAATGATAGGGAATCTAGAACAACTATGAAAATGAAAATCTTTAGATTAAAATGTAAAAAGGGATAATGATGTTAAATTTAAAGTATGTTTAGTTTTTTTCTATCAGTTTGCCCTTTTTAATTTTAAGGGTTTAAAAGATATCATGAAAGTATTTCTGACAGAGCATTGATTTTTTGGTCTGATTACTTGCTTTTTGTGAAGTTTTTAACCACTTCACTCAGTCTTGAACAGAAAATACAGTTTTAAGGGCCTCAAGGCAGAGGCATTATCCGGGGTTCACTCTCTCACTAGCTCAACCACTCAATCACTACGCAGAGTCAGGGTTGGTGAAGATGATGGAGTTTCTCTTCATTGTGATAGCTTGTTCAGCTTGTTTAATTATTATATTATATATTATATTAATATTAGCAATATGCTTCTGATGGCATTGCATTCTTTTATTCTATACATACAGAGCTACAGGAGCATATGATGGACGTAGAGAGATGAATTGGAGACAGTTTGGCTGTTGAAAACAATCGTCATTTAAATACCACGCCCTATATGCTCATGTCTCTATCCGCACACATGGTAGGAGGGGTTAATTTTTTGACAATTAATCCATTTGGATTTTATGAAGGATCAGCATTATTCACAATAAGGGGCGTAGCTGACCTGATTGACAGACGGGCGCGATTATACAGTTTGTCAAGGGGCTTGAAAAACCTGCCTCAGCTCCAGCTCTTAGCCTGTAACTGATAATTAAAACTTTCCTCTTCTTCTCTACTGTCTTGCCTACCCCTGCTGCTTTCTCTTGCCATAATGATAAAACACATTAAATGAACGCATGCTGAGAAACACTAATACTTGGAACACATCTTTGATTTTGCACTATCACAAGCCCACAGTTGCATGACGTTGCACCCAATACTTCTGCTGACCAATCATGTTGTTTCCTGATGCTGGCTCCCAGCAAATGAGAGCAGGAGAGTAGGACAGGGGCTAGCAACAAGAAGGAGGAGAGCAGTGAAAGACTGCAGTAACAGAGAGGTGGACATGTTAAATGCCAGAGGCTGTTTATGATTGAGCTCCCATTTCTGATGACAAAGAAAGTACATTATACAATGCATTTAGCAGACTCTTGCTGACAGGCATTGCACAGAGACAAAGCACTTTTTTTTTTGTATGATTTAACTTAATATATTAATATATCGTCATCAATAATGTCAAGATGGGAGACCACACCTCCTCATTACCAGCGCTCAGTGACGTATACATTGGCCGGCTCCAAAGGAGAGCCAGCTATATTATAAAAGACCCTCCCCACCCTCTCTCTTCTTCCTCCCTTCCCTCTGAATGGACATACAGGACAATAAAGAAACACTAACAGACTGGGAAAATGTTTTTCTATATGCAGTCAAATGCTTTTTCTTAAGGATGAAAAGGGACTCTGCAGATCGAATGGAGTTTGGTAGTTCGATCCACCACCGGCTTGTATGAAGATTCTAGCTAGAGAAGAATCTAGCTAGAGAATTAGGACCCTGTTGTGATGGTTGGATCAGATGCCTTTCATTGGCAGAGCTTAGCGGATGTGAGGGAGTGTAGACCTGGATGATAGAGTTTAGGTAAGGAGGAGCTGTTTTTTTGTGACTGTCTTGTTAGTGAGCAGCAAGGTTTTAAATTTGATGCAAGCAGTAAATGGGAGCTAGTGGAGATGAACAGTAGAGAGAACATGCTGTTTTGGGTATGTTGAAGACCACTCGCGCTGCTGCATTTTGGATCATCTGCAGGGCTTTGATTGCCATAGGCAATGTGTTATCACAATAGCCTTTAAGAGGAGCTGTGTAACATGCTCTGACAGGTTGTACAGGGCAAATTGACCTGACAGGGCGATCAAGGCCACTTGAAGGTCAAATGTTAGCTGATCCTCAATCATGACACCTTGGTTCCAGGCAGAATCTGTGGGCATGGGTTTGGTTGTACCAAGCTGAATATTGATCTGTGGTTGCATAGAGGGACTGGCTGGGATGACAAGGAGCTCAGTCTTTGAGAGGTTTAGCTGAGGGTTGTGTTCATGCACCCATGTCAGCAAAGCATGACGGAATTCTTGCTGAGATTGTAACGTCATTGATTTGATTGATAAGACTTAATTGTCAGACAAAGTCTGAAATGTATCATCTGTCGGAAATGACAGAAAGAGTTGGGTATCATCAGCATAGCAGTGGTAAGGTATGATTATTTTGTGTTGAGGTGTCCATATTTACTGCTAGGGCAAGCAAGAGAGATATAAAATCTTGCCCATGTGTCAAACCCTTAGACCTTATGAACATTTTGTTTTCCTCTTTTGCCTATCTGTGCTGTGTGAGCTGTTAAAATACCTTTACAAAGTGCAGCTCTTTGGTGCTTTAATTCTACCCTGTTGCAGAATGAATATTTTTTGTAACAACTGGATGAATTCATAGCTATTAACAAACCATCAGTGCATGACCCTATTGTTATTTGGGATGCAGTAAAGGGGTTTATTAGGGACAAAGAAATAGGATCCTCTTCTAATTTACATAAATCCAAACTGAAACATATCCATGAACTGGAAAGGGAAATTGCTACCATAAAGACTTGCATGGCTTTGAATCCTACCACTGATTTAGCTATTAAAAGACAATTATTGAATAAAGAACCGAACCAAGCTCTGAGATTCAGGGCAGACTTCCTTATCCACAGGAGCAGAGAAGAACATAGTTAACATATTGTACCAAATCATTACTGCCGTCTGTCTGTCTGTCTGTCTGTCTGTCTGTCTGTCCGTCTGTCCGTCTGTCCGTCTGTCTGTCTGTCTGTCTGTCTGTCTGTCTGTCTGTCTGTCTGTCTGTCTGTCTGTCTGTCTGTCTGTCTGTCTGTCTGTCTGTCTGTCTGTCTGTCTGTCTGTCTGTCTGTCTGTCTGTCTGTCTGTCTGTCTGTCTGTCTGTCTGTCTGTCTGTCTGTCTGTCTGTCTGTCTGTCTGTCTGTCTGTCTGTCTGTCTCTTTCTTTTGTCCTTCTGTCTGTCTCTTTCTTTTGTCCTTCTGTCTGTCTGTCTTTCCTTCTAGCCTTTCACAGCTACTCTTACCACTTTGATCCACAGCACTTGAAGCCTCATTCGTCAGTGACACATTAACCTTTGACTAAGAATTGCTGCTCTGACATTTAGCAAGGGCAGTGTAATGCTCCAATTGTCTGAAAGAAGGCAGAGAGTGGTAGGGCCCAGCCATTTTTATTTTAGCTTCTGTATGCATTGAAGAACCTTATTTACATGCATAAACACAGGATGTTGCTATCCTCTCTTTCTCCCTTTGTGTAATCAGGAGCACAGCTTCAGTCTGACAGCATCAACAGTGGTCTGGTTATTTTGTTATGATTGCCCACCTAGAAAACAACTGGACTTAAAATATTGGCAGGCCATTTCAAATTTTTGTTTGATACAATTAAAATTGTTATAACTTCATTTAAACCATTTTAAATGAATTTTAAATCTGCCTATTGTTGTTCAAAAGTGGAGGGTCTCCTACTTTTAACAGGGAGAAAAAAGGCAGATTTCCAAACCAAAGAAATTTCATTGGAGACCCAGGAAAGATTACAAAGATAAGTTAAAGGTGATGCAATAAAATCAACAGCTAACTTTAAAAAATAAGGCTCCAAATTACTTGGGCCTGCTTGTTTCCTTGTTTCTAAAGGTCTGAGGGGGATGCTCTACACCTTTTTTATATCCAGAAAAGGACTTAATAGCCTTGGATTGTTAAGATTATATGAAGTTTCACTGAGGAAACGCTCAGCTTTAGCTTTTTTGATTGCTACCAAACAAGCATTCCACAGTTGTCTAAAAATCAACCAATCTGAGTCACGGCCAGAACTCCTTGCTTTAGCCCAAGCTGCATTGCACTCATGCAGTAAACCAGGAGTGAACCATGCAGTATCACAGCCTTGTACCCTGTATTTTTTTAAAGGAGCATGTGTATCAATAATACTCACAAAACCATCAAAAAAATACTTCCATGCACTCTCAACATCAACAAAAGATTGATTTTCTCCCAGTCGAAGGCAAAGAGATCATGAAAAAAAATCCTTGTTCCAGAAAACGCTTCATATTTCTTTTCATAATGATCCGTAGTTTGTATTTGGGAATCTTGTTTCTCACTCTGGCAATAGCACAGTGGTCACTGATATCATTTGCAAAGATGAACACAGGAGAATATGTATGAGGAACATTAGTTAAAATAAGATCAAGCAATGTTGACTTATCAAGACATTTCACATTTGGTCGAGTTGGCTTATCAACAATCTGGAAAAAATTCAGTCACATTGTGCCTTACAGTCATCAGACACTGGAGTCAACCAATTACAATTAAATTCACCAATTACAATGATTTCATTATTATTTAAGTTTGATATGAGGTTCAGTAAGGAGGGAATTGCATCACTGACTGCTGAAGGAGTTTTATAGCAGCCTGCAACAGTAATGTAAAGCCTTTTTTGAAACCTCAAGATCAAGAGCCAGTATTTCAAATTGCTTAGTCAGTGATTTGGAGACAAGGACTTTCACATGAAACTTACTTTTAACAAAAATAGCAATACCTCCTCCCCTATAAGGTCGACTAGTCCTAGACATTATAACCCTCAATTCCAATGTCTTCGTCCATAACTGATTTACATTGCCATGATTCAGATATAACAATAATGCCTGCGTCAGTTGAATGCGCCCCAATTCACACTAGTCAATTCATATCAAGTTTGGAGATTAAACTAGGCACATTCAAATGAATTAACCAAGTCCAGTCTGTGATTTAAAATGAGCAGGAGAAATAAAACCTGTGGATCCCTCTGTACTAAAACTTGTAATACCCTCCCTCCCTGTATTTGGGTCATATTTGAAATCAACAGATTTACAGTCTTCCCTCCATCTTCTTTAAGACTTTTGTAACCTTCTGAGATTGGTCATGGTACTCACAGCACTGTGTTTAACATCAACCCGGCCTTTCCTATCGTGTTTGTATATATAGAACAACACCCTGTGTGCTACTGTAATTTGGCACCAATTCCCATTAAAAAATTTGCCATATTGTTGCTGCAAGGCAATCAACCAGAAGTAAAGCAGAGAGTATGACGGAAAAGTAATTCAAAGCACCTCTCGTGTGCCATCTCCTCCCCCGAATATGATCCCAGGACCTGGACAAGTTGGCGGTGACTCATTGCTTCCCAGGAGCGAAGGATACTGATATTACTGCATATCTTCCCGGTTTGTTTACACTTTACCCCTCTGTATCCACAATTGTTGTGCATGCTGGTACTAATGTCATACCACGTAAACATCCGGACTTGTAATCGACGGTCAACAGGGGCTGTGAGAGTTTTAGCAGACTACTCAGTCTCCACACCGGGCTGCAATCACAATGCACTCATCTAAACTGTGGTTTTATTGACAATTTTAACCTCTTCTTGGAATGGCCTGCTCTTTTAGGACTTGATGGTCTCCATCCTAATTAACGCGGCACGCAAATGCTTTCCGTTAACTAATATATTTTACACCATGACTTCTCATTCCCATGCTCCCAGTTTCCAAAATCAGAGTGGTCACCTCCGACACTGATTGACGCCCGGGGCAAAGTGCCAATAATTCTGGTCCCAGTTTAATTGCAGAGCATTACTCTGTCTTAGTCCATTACATTATAATTCCTCTTATGATCCCACCCACATCAATATTCCAGTTTTAATCAGGAAAGGACCCAAGATGGTAAAACACACAAACAAAAGCACAACACATTGCTCCACTCCTTGTGTAAAAACGTCAAATCTAGTCATGACCCCCTTGCAGCCTTGTACTGCCTCTCCTGTCCCTTTTCCAAGACACCCACTTGACCCAGACAGTGACCGGTGTTAGCTAGCGATTATGTCATGCTGTGTTCACATCAGCATTTGTAAAGTTTGTAATCCGATACAATAACTTTAAAAAAAAGTAGCAGTAAGTGTAAGTGCTGCTCATTTACCGTTCAGTTGTATGGGATTGCCTTTTAAAAACTGTAAATTTGTACTACGTTTTACGGTGCCACAGCGCTGTGCATGAGAGAGAGACATAGAGCCCCATCATACAGCCTGTGCAAATACAGCACAGGTGTCTTTATATTTTATTCCTGATGCAGCCCAGTGCTCACGTTGTTTAACTAGCAAATTAATGTAGGCTAGGCAATAAAGTCCATGGTGCATTATGTTCCTGATATTAAAGAGTAGGCTAAAAAACGAGTTCACAGCGCACGTCCTCTGAACTTAATCCACACACACAGGATGCACAACAGCGCACATACTCCACAGTTTAATATCAGTGCGTTTGCTGATACAATTAAATGCGTTTTACTGGGATAGAGGACTGAGCGACGAAAAGCTTTTGTTTCTGTTTTTTTCCAAACACTCCAACCTGCGCGTTCTGACCAGGGCTGGACTGGGACCAAAAAATGACCCTGGCATTTTTGGCTATGGCGGCCAACCATGATTATTTATACAACATGTGGAGGCACACAACATATTACATGATAATAATAACTGTAAGCTGTAACACCTGCAAACTATAACTTTATGGCAAACTAAAATAACACTGTAAGTTGGACACCAAGTCTACTCATAGCATTATTTGAAAACAAAGGCTATAAAGGCAATTGTCACACACACACACACACACACACACACACACACACACACACACACACACACACAAACACACACACACACACTAGGGTGACCACCTCCAAACCGGCATGGACGAGGTTGTGCACAAAACTCTATAGGCTACTATTATTATGCATGTACTAAGTCTGACTGAATAAAATGAGTCCTGTATTAATTTCCTATGTTGAGCATTTGCACACTTTTAGCCTACAATTTCCCCAGATACTATTTAGTGTTAATTCCAAGGGCTATCATAATTTCTGTGTCATTCCAGCGTCATTCTGACTGCGGGCGTTTGTAGCCTACGTATACCTGTCTGTCTGCGCAAAGAAATTTGATAGGTTTGCTTGTTGTACTGTGTCAAGATTGACAACAAGCCCTCCACCCTCCCTACATGAGACGTCCCTTTTTATTCTGCTAACATTTCGGCTACTTCTTACCGGGCTGACAGTACTGTGACCTGACCTCCTTCTCCTCAATCTGTCCCTGCTGCTGTCTCACGTCTCTCTCCTCCTCCTGCTCCGACTCCACCTGTGCACTCAATGGGACTGCTTCTGCTTCTGCACTTGTCGACGCAGACGGCCCTGCACCCGCCGCTGCTGCAGTCGAACTTGCAAATGCAAACATATTACTGATTTTGGCAAATTTTGCTGCGTCCACTTGTAGGCTTTTTAGCCTTTTTTGTCTTAGCTTCTCTGCGCCCCCTTGCGCTTTTGTTGTTTCTTCTCGATTTCAATTCACACTCACTCACACTCACTTCTCTCCAACTCCGGTCAGCTAGCTTAATGGCAAAATTTGATAACCTTGGCCTGGGGAGGGGAGGGGCGGGCCGAGGAGGGCTGAGAGATTTCATTGGACTAGCCTAATGTCCCTCAAGAAAATCAACGTTTCACGGTCCATAAATTATTAAATGTTTACAGCCTGCGTAGGCCTATATCTTCTGTTAAACACCCAGAGCACGAGTTAACATAGATCATGTCATGAGGAAACACTTTTTTGCTATTCAGTCAGACAACGCGAATCCCCCATGCTACTGTACGTAATATGACGCGAAGTTGAAAAAAAGAGCGTTCTAAACAGCTACACTGAAAAGGGCCACTATCCTCTAAATGTGTGCCTTTTTGTGTTGGAGAACATATCAAATCAAGAATTGACTTCTTCTAAAGCCATTATCAGACCATTTTCATTTACAAAAAAAATTAACCTGCAATATGCTCTTTAAAGACTGTGATGTGGCTGTGACAGGCTACACTTTGTTTAGAGTGGATCGAGTTGGGAGAGGAGGTGGAGTGACAGTTTATGTAAAAACTGCTTTGTCTGTGTCTGTTTTGGATTTGGTCACCAGGTTTAAATGTTCTGTATGTAACGTCTTAAAGGTCTAGTTGGGGCCTTCCTCTTTGGTGGTGATAGGTGTGTATAGACCCCCATCTGCTGATGCAGAATCCGTAAATGCGTTATAAAATCTAGTTTCAAGGCATGTTGTTTCTAAAATGCTGGTTGTGGATGATTTAACTTGAACTTGTTAAATAGCATCTTTTAAGAAAATAAGTTTTAACTTTCATCTAACTCAACTCATAACTGAACCCACAAGACCTAATATGAAAGACTACTCAAAATGAGTCTTTTATATTAGGTCTCAACATTAATTGACCTTGTATTTTCAAATAGAGTGGACAAAATTGTGGCCAGTGGAGTTTTTGAACTAGGTAATAGTGATCACTGCCCTACAGCATGTGTGAGAAGAGTTAAATTGGAAAAAAACAAGATCACACACATTTCAAAGAGAAATCTTAAGATTCTAATGAACATTTTTTTCTGGAGGATATAATGCATTCCTTTATGATCTTCACAGAAGAGGCCACTGATGTTCAGATGGCCCTGGGGGGTATTCCATCAACGTAGCTAAAGAAAGACTGAAACTAACACCATCTCCTAATTAAGCCTCAAGTCGTTCCATGAACGCAATCCAGCCTTAATTAGTCAGGGCTGATTCAAGACAGGCGTACATAGTCTCGCTTTGTGCACACACCCGAGGTTTACAAGAAGACAAATGAATGGATGAATGAAAAGACGATGAAATGAGTCACGCAGAGGGGAGAGTTAGAGCGCCGTTTGTTTCAACAGCTGAACCAACGCTGCTGATTGAGCTGTTCGAAGAATTTAAAGATTTTATTACTAAAAAAAGTCAAACTGAAAATAATAATATACGATGGAGGATTAGGGCCACCTTAAAGAAAAACTAAATCTACAATGTCGAGCTCAAACTAGTAAATATATGACTTCATTCTCGTAAATGTACAAGTTTAATCTAGACATTTTTTATCTATTTTTTTCTTTAAGGTGGCCCTAATACTCCATCGTAAGATAGATAGATAGATAGATAGATAGATAGATAGATAGATAGATAGATAGATAGATAGATAGATACTTAATTAAATTATTTAAATACAAACATTAAAAAGAAACCCCTACAGAGATCAAAATCTAAGTATTGCCTACAATAAAAAAATAGACATTCACCATTCAAAAGCAAATGAACACTTAAAGGAATAAAAGCCTTTATACAATTTAAATCACAGATTAAAATGAGACATGTCCAATATAGAGCAGATCTCTGTTACAGCTGCACAGAAGCATTTAAAGGTACAGCAGTGTCTGAATGGAGGTGGTGAGTCTGTGCAGACTTTAAGGTGGAAGTGTTGTAATATATTATCCAACAAGAAGCTGTCTCTTTAAAACAGATAAGTGGAAAGCCCCCCCCCCCCCCCTGCAGAGTGCTGTGTGACTATATGATGTGTTTTCTCCATAATATCAGAAGTTTAAAATAGTGTTGCAGGCCAACAGGAAACAGACAACACATGACAAAGTATTCAGGTTGTTAATAAGCCCTACTAAGGTGTGTGTGTGTGTGTGTGTGTGTGTAACATTAAATGTCAAACTCCACAGTGGTCGGGAATGAAATGTCCATTTTACTGTTTACTGTCATAATATTTCTCTAAATAATAAATCAAAGGAGATAAGGATAAGGATAAACTTTATTGATCCCCAATGGGGGAAATTAAGATGTTATGCCATGCCATGGAGGCAGGAAGAATAGTGGTTTTCTTTCTTTCATTCTCTGTATATTAAATCGTCTCACTAAGTAGGCCTAAATCATGCTTTATTGGCACCTCTCTCTCTCTCTCTCTCTCTCTCTCTCTCTCTCTCTCTCTCTCTCTCTCTCTCTCTCTCTCTCTCTCTCTCTCTCTCTCTCTCTCATTGTTGGTCTGTCTGCCTGTCTCTCTTGTTTCACCACCCAATCAGAGACAGAGTAGGGCGGGTCCTTGTAGGATGTGAATTATTTATTAGTCTTTTTATAAAATCATGTTGGTTTTACCTTTTTTAATATTTCCTCACGTGTAGTTGCATTAGATGTGTGACTTTTGAAATATAATGAAGGTTTTATTCATGATTGATTTTGAACAAAGCTGAGACATGAGTTTTATGATCTTTTTTTATTATTCTTACATGACATGAGTAATGTGAGCGCGGAAACTTACCTGACGGAACGGTCTTTTATGAGTCTGTTTCTACCCGTCGGACATTCTTTGACACACAGCTAAACTAAGTTCGACAGTTAGCCTGGTCCGGAGCAGACTTGTTCACCAGCATAAGTTACCATGGTAACTCAGCGAGGATTCATATAAGCTACGTTGATGGAACGAAACTCTCACTTAAATGAGCCAGACTTAAAGAAATAAGGGAGGATTCTGCTTAATCCTGCTTCATGGAATGACCCCTGGTTACTAAGGCAATCACAGAATGCTCCACTTACAACAGTATTTGTTATATGGTGAGCAAATTCACAAGTGAGTGTACAGTCTTAATTTTCCCTCTACGAATGCACTTTGTATCTTGGTATTTCTTCTGTGCTGGTGTCATAAAAAATCTAGTTATGTTTTTCCATCCATATTCTCTCCAGGATAAGGAGCATGTTGTTTTCCATTGTTGCTCATTAATCTCTTCCCACTCCCTCCTCGGTCTTAGTCCTTGCCAGATGTATCTTGAGATTAATTTATCCCATTCAACTAAGTCCTTATCTGTTACATCTACTGGTAGTGTCTGGAACAGGTAGAGTAGTCTTGGGAGTATATTGATTTTAATTACCTCCAATTTTTAGGCAATACTGATAAAGGGAATGAGACTCCATCTTCTTATATCAGATTTTATTTTGGAGATCAGTGGATCAAAATTGATAGCTTTGAGTTTACTTAGTTCTTGTGGCAGACTTACTCCTAGACATTTCATTGAGTTTAATTTTCAATTAATTTAAACAATTTTCAAAGAGGTTATGCTCTGGTCTATAATTAAACGTACAGTATGTAAAATACGCCGCTAGGGGGCTCTCAATCAAAACAATAACAAAAGATGACGTCGAGGCTTGTGCTGTATCATGGGAGTAAAAACGAAAGGACTCCGTGTTGAATCTATACGAACGGGTGAAACCGACCTGAGAAAGACAATATGTGTACTGACGATGTATCCAAGTATAATTTACATGACGTTTTTATCACAGCAGCACATACAGCGACAGAACGGCAGCTTTCAGTAGCAGCTATCTCTAGCTTATGCAGCGGTCTTTGACACATCCAGTGTTTCCTTGACAACGATCAACATTTCGTGTCTATCATGGCGGCTCATCATGGCGGCTGCCTACAAGACACGTCCCGTTACAACTATACAAATACGGATTTCTCTGGCTTTGATAACTTGAAATATTTGAGGTAATGTAAGTACTCAACTAAAAAATATATATTACATGGGTTTAGTCAATTTTTAATTTAAGTTAGATATTTTAATGTAAACATTAGCATGCAATTCTACGTACTGTACCTTTAAAAGCTAGAACTTGTGTTTGCTACAAAAACAACAGTGAACAATAAACAACAATTCAGAACAATATAAGGTAAACGTAAACAACAGAAGTTTCTTAAATGAGGTCTGTTTCTCAACCTTTACTGAGCCCTGATGGTTTGTTGGCTCTGAGGGATAACCTCCTCACTTCTACTGGTAGCTTTGTCCAGGTGTATAGAAAACAAAAGTAACCCAGACTATCTTATTAATAACATATTAAAATTGCTTCAAGGATTTGAACCTCACCCCTTAACAATAAAACAAATTGTTTTCAACGGGATTTACCAAGAGCCCTTCCCTTAAGTTCTTTAGTTTAAATTGAGCAATTAGCTGTAGAGGCAAGCAAAAGAAAATTCACCTTAAAGTTCTGTGACCCATTTCAATCACACCTTGTCCCCGCTCCTCCTGAAGGCTTGCAGTTTCCTTTTGTATTCTGGTCTGGCATCCTTTGTGCCCAGACCCTTCTGCGCTCCACTCGTTTGCCAAGACAGTCTCTTTATCTTCTTGAACCGCATCACTTGAAAGCCTCTCTTCAGCATATCCTTAGTCACGTCCTCTGCCGTATTATAGGTTCATGTCCCGCCATCGTAAGACACCCGCAGCTTTGCCGTGAACTGACATTACTCTCCTCAATTTTTTTGGCCTCTGTATATTCCCTCTGTTTTCTTATGACGTCCGGTGCATAATCATGATCCAGAAACACTTTGCTAATTTTTAATCCTCCTTGACTTCTTTAAGGCTTTCTGAATTTTCATGGTGAGAGTCCCTTAAAGGTCCCATATTATGCTTTTTCTGGTTTTATATACTCTTTAGTGTGTTTTCCAGGTGTCTTGTGCATGTTTAGGCACATCTATGTGCAAAAATTCAAAGTCCGCGGAAACGTGGCTTCTCCTACCTGCTCCTGTTAGCAGTAGCAGTAGCTGCATGTAACACTCGGTTCTAGCCCCCCTCGTTGAAAAGTGCAGTGTGATATCACAATGCGATGATGTCACTGATCCAAACCCATTGGCTCGTTGTGGCAAGCACAAGCTCATGCTACACATTAGCTGAATTCCCAAAATGGTAAAAGGGGCGTAACATTTCCGAGAATTGTCCGAACGACTGACCAATTACAACAGAGCAGATCGGCCAACCAATCAGGTCAGACTTGGCACACGTGGGGACCCTGATGTGGGCACTTCTGAGCGTAACAAACACAGGCAGATGAGACGGGCTGCATTGATCGGCAGTACGTGAAAACAGACACTTTTTTCGAACATTAGCAATTGTGAACATACTTTAGTAGGCACATAAATGAGATATATGAACTCCAAAAAGGGCATAATATGGGATCTTTAGCTCTTTCAAAATCAACTCCAAGTTGGCCACGCTCCAGACAGCCTGTTGAACCTCTTTCTTGCTATGGCTGTACGGGCTGGTCTCTCCCACTATCTCAAACGACTCTGACTCAGCTGGCTCCACTAGTTTAGCTAGCTCTGGTGTTAGCTTAGCTCGTGCAGTATCTTCTTCGATGTTTAAAGGCAGGGTTGGTAATTTTCGAAAACTAGCATGATTTTGAAAGTAGCATTCCCTCAGTGCTCCGTCTGCACCTATCCCCTTCCCTCTGTGCTCCCTCAAAAGCCACGCCCCTCACTTACATGCACAAGCGCCAGTGGTCCAGAAGCGGACATCAGCTCAGGCTTTGAGTGTGGGCTCGTGCATGCATGGGGTAGAGAACGAGAAGGGAGACAGGGAGGCATGATTGGTTCATCAAATTGGTACCTCGTGGCAGACGTTGGTCAAAGTTTTTACATGCTTACAACTGCTACAGATGACGGATTTTCTTTGTCCCCTTTTCAGAGCACATGAATTATAAATGTCTGTTAGGAACTAAAGACAATTTCAACCCAAATCTTCTTTGTCTTCCCCTAGGCATGCTCATCGCCCCTTTCTTAGATTAATAACATGTCCCAAACTTTGAAACTATTTATACAGGGCTTTTATATCACATTGTCGGGGAGCCTATGCTGCCATCGTGTTGGAGATGCACCGGAAGTCCTCCATCTGGAATTTTTTAAGTGAAATGAGTCATTCAAAGGGCCAAAGTGGTCAAACCTAAAACAGTGATATTTGGAAGTGTCCTCTTCATCTCCAGATTGCACAAACAGGCTTGCCTGTATTTTTCTTTGGCCAAAAGTGCATACTGTGCCAGGCTGTTATTTTACTGAAACTAACTGTTATTGTATATCAAAGTGCTGCAAATAGCTGTAACAAATGTATTAACAGCAAATTCACAAAAATAGGGCTATGTGCAATTACACCAGCACTTTAAAGGGATACTTCACCCATTTGCATTAAGCTTTATATCAGTAGTAAACTTGTGTTTTTATTGAATGGTCTTGCATCCAGCCCTCATTTCACCCTGAGACGGGAAAAATCTGTATTTTCTTTTCTGAGAAGCAGCCGCAGGTGACGCAAAAATCGTCATATTGCGTCACTTGCAGCTGTTGTGGTTAGCAGGGGTGAAACTACATTGCTAGTTCCTCATGTTTTCGACCACTGAAGCTACAGACCTATCACAGATCAGTGGGCGGGGCTTCACTGCCAAAATCGAAACTTAACATCCGCCATCTTGCTTGAAAGCTATGCTACCAGGCTCTATGGAGAAATCTAATAACAACCGAGAATGGCGAAAAAAGTATGTTTCAACTTCAAACTGATATGGATGAAAGGGATTTTGAAGGTTTTGTGCTCGAATCGGATGTTCGTGGCTCTTTCTACGAGCTGCTATATCTACCAGGCGGCTTCTGCAGACAGGCAGTGGCTGTACAGGGAGCCTGAGCTGGGCTCAAGCTGGATGTCTCTACGGATTAACCTGATATGGACCGAGAATGGCGAAAAACGTACGTTTCAACTTCAAACTGATATGACTGAAGGGGATTTTGAAGGTCTTGTGCTCGAATCGGATGTTTGTGGTTCTTTATACAAGCCGCAATATAGCGGTGAGCTGGCTGCTGGTGCCGACAGGCAGGCTAGCTAGCCTAGCTGGCTAGGTCCGCGGCTGTGAGAGGAAGAAGGAGCCGGGGCAGACTTGTGTTGTCGGTGCTGTCACTGTTTGCCTATAGACATATAGTCTGTTTTCTTCCAGGAATTTCCAAGATGCCCATTCCTTCTGGAAGAAATCTCTGAATCAGTTGTGGAAACGGCTGTATTATTGATGTAAATGTTCGCGAGTAATGCTGCATTCAGGTGCTGCTCGGGTGGTCCAAGTTTCCGAGTTGGGAAGTCATTCTTCCGACTTCCCAACTCGGAGAAATCTTATAGTCAAGTTATATTTAAGCAAAAAGTTGATGTGCAATACGTGCATGAATAAAAAGTATGTTAACAAAACACAAAACCGACTCTAGCAGGTGTTTCATGTGCATTTTACAACTGGGAATCTCATTTTTCCGATACCACATGAATGCACCTCTCCTTCAGCGGGAGTGTCCTGCGGTGCTGTGCATTCTGGGAGTTGTTGTCTTTGCCAAGAAAAGGCAAAAAGACACATTTTGCCTTTTCTCGGTCAAGAAGGCACCAATTTCAAAATTTATTTCACATTTCTACTACATATATGACCCAATGTCAATACAGATTCATGTTTCAACGGGTGAAGTATCCCTTTAAAGTTACAGGCTCTAGGGCAAATGTGCAATTTACATCAGTACCTCATAATCATGTACAAAACTCACTTTTAAATTCAAGGTAAAAACTCTACATGTGCACAAGAGGTAACCATGTACAATGTTGTGAAGAACTGAATGTATTGTTCTGACAACTTCTACTGCTATTTAAGAATAAACTTGAGTATTACAGAATTAAGGTTAACTGTAACTCGTCTTTTTTTATTAACTTATAGTACATTAATGTCCCTTTACTTATTTGTTGCTCCACTAAAATCAAAGAAAAACAGAAGTTGCTGAAGATCATAGCTGAAGTTTGCACAGAGAATTAAAGCTTCAGGGTTACCTGAGTCAGTACTGTTGTGTTCACAGAAGGGATATTAGAGAGCACAATGCTGTTGACTAGTCTGAGCATGGTCACAAATTCTTAAGAGGCTTTGGGGCACAAATGAACTTCTGAGGGTACATTAGTGTTTGAAATGAAAAAGAAGTGACACATTTGTATATTCTTGTCCTGGAGTTGATGTGTGCAGAGTCCCTCATGAGCTCACACAGCTGATCCTTGACAGCTGGTGACTAGGACATTGTTACCACAGAACAGAGCCTGAGGCAGCTGAAATGTTGGCATCTCACAGCTTGTAAACAAAGGACAATGCTGACCTTACAATACTTAAATATTCTGCAGCAAGATTTAAAAAAACAAGAGCATTAACTTTTAAGTTGAAAGAAGACAAAATTGTTAAGCTTTGAAATGCTAAGTATTTTTTTCAAGCATTTTAATTAATATTTAAAATTATGTTCCCAAACTGTTAATGACCTGAATTTTGACTTGAAACAGCTAAACAGAAGAAAAAAAACACAAGCATTATCAGACAAAAACTGAACAGCTGATATCCTGAAGTGGAATTTTACAGGGAAAGCACTTTTTATTAAACTCGACTTGAGATTACAAGTGTGAAACTTAGATCTTTGCCACATATTGGCTTCAGTTTCCTCAATCTTAAGCACTGATTATAACCCAGCAATTTCAATGCACAACAAATGGTGGCCCGTAATTGTCAGCAAACTGATGTTGGCCAGCCATTTTTCGAACAACTACAAATGAATGTAGTATGGCATGGATTGTTAAGCATTGGTCTAAATGCAATGGGGGAATTAGTATAAATGCAAAATTCTGTTTCTACCAACTTTTAAGTTGAAAGAAGATAACATTGTATAGCTTTTTTTTTTTTCAGAGAATCAAACATTTTAAGTATATAAAATTAAGTTCCCAAACTGATAATGACTTGATTAATGCCTGGAAACCACATTTTTTTATTTGAGTGTGACCAACTTTTTATTTAATTTTGACAAGAGTTGAAGGTGTATGTCATCAAATAATCCAATAGTTTACAATTCATAGAGCCGTTCCATTATGACTTTGTCAACAACATAACATACACCTGCAAATGATTTTACACCTGTCAGATTTTTATAAAGCAGAATTTTAAACTTCATATACCCAAAACCAAAATAGAATGTATACCTTTATTTTTAGTTTAACCCGCAGGATTGTACTAATACCCATTTTATGACCTCGTACAAAATTAATACTTTTAAAATGTTCAATTATTACCTACTATGTTGTTATCCTGTCTGCCCCTGTCCCACTCTAGTCTTCAACAGCCAAGACAGCAGGAGCAGCAAGTCTCAACTACTCAATCGTTCCCCAACTCACTATGTGCCAGATAGACAGGCATCGTCCTCAGAATATTCATCAGCAAAATCTGAAATATCAAGCTAGATTGGTCTACCTTTGTTGAGCTTTGTAAAAGTTCCACCACATGCAGCATTTAAAAGAAAAATTAACAAATTAGTGGAAATTTAAAATGAACATTTTTTTAAATAGAATGCAGTCCATTTAAAACTGTTTAGTTTAGGTGTATATATTTGTAGACATGTTTTTAGTGAGTTAACTTAATAAACTTAAGGGAACACTTCTGTGAAGCAGTACATAAGTTCTCCTGGTATTATGATTCATAGATTGGCCTTTTATGTTAGTGTTCTTCTCCAGATTACTTGGCTGTGTTTATAAGGGAACACATAAGTAATGGTCAACATGTCCATGGGGATTATTGTTTTCATTAGCCAAACACAATGTCGAATGTGCTGCTTTGGACCCTCAGGGGGAGTGCCATTTGTTGATATGATTGTGTGTGTGAGGGATCTGAGTGGTTGGAATCTTGCATTGCAGTTTCAGGACTGTGGATAGATAGTGTTTTGAGGAGCCATTTTTCTACTAAACTGTGCTCAGAGTTTTAACTGAGTACAGTTATCTATCATCATGTTTTTTTTTCCAAAAGGTGTTTGTGTCAATAAATGTGCTTTTATGTCTGTATAGTGTGAGTACATATGTATGCTGCAGTGGATCTGTAATGTTCAGATATGCATGAATGTGCAGGGGGTCGGTGATCACAAGAATCTTGAATTGGGATTATGAATGTCATGCTAAGTTAGTTTTAAAAGTCATTATCTCAGTTAAAGGACACATTTTTGGCAAACACAGTAAAAAAGATTGCTGCCGCATGTAGACTGCTTGTAAATGATCTAATTAGGTTTTGCTCTGACAAGGTAACATTTTTCAAAGATAGATTCACTTATATCAATGAATCACTCTTTATTTGTATATCGCCAATTCAAAACAGTTGTTATTTACAAAAGAGCAGGTAAAAGATCTTAATCATTGTTATATTATCTATAAAGACCCAATATTAATTATGAACACAGCATTAAGCAACATTTAGCAAAGTGACAGTGGCAAGGAAAATCTTCCTTTAAGAGGCAGAAACCTCAAGCAGAACCAGACTCATGTTGCACAGCCATCTGCCAAAACTGTGTTGGGGTTGAAAGGAGGGGAGGATAAGGTAAGGATGAGGATAGAAAGCATTATTAGTTTATTCATCAGCGGGCGGCTCTGGCTCAGTTGGTAGAGTCGGTCGTCTATCAACCGTAAGGTTGGTGGTTCGATCCCTAGCCCCTGCAGCAATGTCCGATGTGTCCTTGGGCAAGACACTTAACCCCGAATTACTCCTTTTGCTTCGTCGGCGGCGTATGAATGGGAGTAGTTAGGAGTAGTCGCTTTACATAGCAACCTCTGCTATGTAAAGTTCCATTCCTTGTGTGATTGGGTAGGTGTGACGTGGTGTAAAAGCGCCTTGAATAGTCAGAAGACTAGAAAAGCGTAAGCTCAAGTACATTTACCATTTACCATCAGGAACATGCAAAAGTGTTCTGCAATCTTAAAAAGATTGAAATTAATGTGTTCTGCTTTTGTGTCTTGCTTTTCCTCCACAGGCTGAAGAAGAAGTCTCAGTCTGTGGATATTGCCAGTCAAGGTTTTTCCCCGACTCTGGTACCAGCCTCACCCCTTAACAAGGCTGCTGATCCTGTTGCCAAGACAACCAACATTCTTGCCGTGCAGGAAAAAAACACTACCAACTCCCATCGCAGCCCCCAGTGTGGTGAGCTGAAGAGAGGCTATACCATAGGTAAATAACACAGTAAACTGGATACTGATATGTCTGTTTGAAAGGCTACTTATGACTTACTGACAAGCCCATGCTACTGAAAAGAACAAATTTAATTTCTTAAGTAAGATATCACATGAAGGTTGTGCAATCTTTTATTATATTAGGCCTGTCCCTGACTGAGGATTTACAAAGTCAAACCTGGTTTGTCAGATTTTGCCTACAGTCGACTGACAGTGGAAATTTTAGATCTTGTTTTTTTCTGCTCATTGATCCATATTCTCCTTTGAGTTAGATATTATCATCATTGTCTTCTAGCCTCTGAATAACAATTTATTCTATGATAGGACTTGATCTATCCTTTTTCTTACTTATTAAAGGGGACATTTTACAGTACAGATTTTACAGTGGTAACCTGAGTGTCTATCGACCCACAAAATTTGAAATAAACCCATCCAGTCCTTTGTTTGTGGTCTGCATAAGTCTTACAACACAGAGAAAAGTGCTCTGTTTCAAATGTTCTCAACTTGTGACATCACAAGTTGGATTGTGGTAAAAAAAATACCCTCCCCTCCCCTGTTTTCTCTACCCATGGACTCCACCCCCAAAACTTTTGCGCAGGTCTGCCATTTTTATTCTCGCTACAGAGGAGTGATGTCTACTGGGAAAACTCAGGTGGGGTTCATTGCATTTAAGGAGACACACACACCAAAAGAGAGCGTTCTGAGAGAGCTGGTTTATACAGTGTCACAAACCTCCTCTGGTGCTTGATTCATGTTATATTTTGACCAAAGCACATCACAGATGTTTCATTTAGACCACAGGGGACTGTTTTAAAAGGTGAAAAATGGGTATAATATGTCCTCTTTAAGTCTGCATTAATGTGCCCTTATAACGATACTGACATCTCCTCTCAAATTCTCAAACATGGATATGCTGCTTCTGTCAGTGGATAAGACTGAATTCCACTATCAATATTTTTCATACGTTCTCTGTTTTTTTATAAAAGGAGAGAAAAGGAATATTGCACCAGAGCAGTATCTCCGGGGCTATGCCCCACTGCCTATTGTGCAAAAATAGGACTTTGTAACATGTACAAAAAACCACACCGCTCTGGGAAATGAGGGCTGGTTGACAGTTAGCACTGTGAAGTTGGCTGCCCGGCTACGGTGCTGTTGCCAGACATGAGTAAGAATCCTCAGACCGCCAGGATTTTGAACTTGGGGTTTTCGGTGGGTAAAGTTTGTTTGATGACAGGGAGTTATGTTAAACTGTAGCAAAGAGATAGACAGCCAGTTCAACGCAAACTATCAGCGGGGATGGCGAAAGCATGATGTGTCAGGCTGTAAAAGCGGGTGAGCGATGTGTTGGAGCTGGAGCTCATTAGCCCCGGAGCTAGCACTAGCTCCAGGCCTCCCGGGGCTGCAGCCACTTAACCCACACTCGATTGTCTAGTCCCCGATGTCAAACTCCCAGTCGGACTCGCTTTAATCTTCGTGTTTCTGTATTATTGATGTTATTCTGTGTCTTTCAACAATACAACTTCCCTATCTGAACATAACTTTTTGTACCTAGCTGTCTCTCTTACTCTCTCCCGTAAATAAACAGTTCCGCAGAGCGCCCCTAAAGCCTGGAGCACTTCAGATAAAGGCTACACTTCAGCCTTTTTGCAGCGCGTTTGTGTCTTTGCAACGCGTTTCAGCCGTTGCATTTGTTTTGGGATTTTGCATTTGCTTTTGAATGTGCAGCGTTTCTGATTATGCTGCGAGTTTTTCTAAATGTTCGTCATTTCAGCAGTTGTCGAGCGTGTGACCCCTACCGGCCACCATAGTTTTCAGAACTGCATCAAAAGTATTAATAAGGTGAAATTCATACCAAGAAAGGCTATGTGCAATTAATTATTTAGAGAAGACAGACAAATTACCGTAAAATTAGACATTCAACACCTCAATATAGCTTGAATGGATTGATCCTAGTGCTCGACTGTGAGACTGGCAGTCGACTGACAGTCAAGGCTCCGACGAACAAATCGTCAAGTAATCGACTATATGGGGTCACCTCTAAATTATATTATATACTGACTCTGGTCATTGCAAATATTTTTTAGAAATCAAAAACACTAAAAAAAAACACTTTTTATATTAACTCTTTCTCTAAGAAAGCTTTTTCTTTGGATTTGGGGGAAATGGGGGAATTGAGTTCTGCAGTTCTACTTCTTCTAACATTTTCATAAGAGTACTCTTTCCTTTTAATGAAACACTACACACAGCACTTATCTCCTTTCAATTATCAGTTATTTGCAAAGCAAAACAGCCTGATTTGCATAATCTTCCCAAGGCTGGATGCAGGCTGGATAGTGTTGAAGGCACTGTAGAAGTCAAATAACATGACCCTCACAGTGCTGCGGGTGTTCTCCAGGTGAGTCAGAGATCTGTGCAGCAGGTAGATGACTACATGATCCACCTCGATGTCCGGTTGGTAGGCAAACTGCAGGGGATCCAGGGGCTTGTACTATGAATCAGGATTTGGGGTTAGCAAGGTAACTTCAAGGTTAACCCTAGGTTTTCAGTACTACGAAGGTTGTTCACTTCTTATCTGGGTATATCGCCACGGTAACTTATGCTGCACACCTAACCTGCTCCAGAGCAGGTAATGTTGGAGAACAGAGATCAACCTGTCAAAACTCCGCCCACTCACCAATCATATCTTCTTAGCTGTTATGGAGAGGCCATCGGGGAAGGAGGAGGAGGAGGAATCTCGTCCTCCGGTTTCCCCTTTTTGGAATGAGGATTACAGACTACTGCCGTCTGCTGGCATGGAGAATTATTTCCTCTCACGCATGCACAGAACGTATGTGGTGGTTGGACGTCGGCTGTGGTCGTTGCGTGTTTCCAAGAGCAACTTTTTAGCCAAGACAAAAGGCGACGTGAGGTAATGCCACTGGCGGCCTTTGTCGCCACTAGTTCTTTGCTGTCTGCTTGGTGTGTCAGGGCCTTTAGAGTTGTCAGGTTCACTCAATCTAAGCTGCTTCCTTCCAAGCTTGCTGTCCTGTCTATTTGACATTTTGTTGTATATTGTATCAATGTAATACTCTAAATCCTCAATGGATTCATCCACATACGATTTCAGTTTGATATGCACAGGTTTGATCTCTACTCATGCTTACTTTAGCAGCATGTTAGGGAAGGCTGGCACAGAGATGTGCTCACAGTGTCGAAACCCAGAAACAACTTACTGGTTAAGTGAAGGAGATGAAAACATGCGCAAGTGAAGATAGTCTGATGTCTCTTGCTCATGAAAACAAAGACGCATGCTGATTGCGTCATCAGAGCATCACCATGCTGGAGTCTGAACCGCAGATTCTTCCAGGTGATCTTTTTGTTTTTCTTTCTCATATTTCTCCCCTTTGACTTCAATTAATGCGGCTAGGGTAGGACTGGTGCTTATGTCCCTGCTTTTATTTTCTTCAATGTCTCTTTTGTTTAGCCTTTTCTTTGATCCCCATTTTCTGCTTATTTGTTTGTTTTGGTCTATGCTTTTTGTTTTGTTCTGTGGGAGTGGGGTAGGGATGCTAATGGTAGGGTGGAGGAGGGATTATGGAAAGCATGAATAGAGAGGGAGCAATCGGGAGAAGACAGACATATTATTTATCTTGAATAGTGCAAACTTGAGAATTATATCTTGGAATATCAATGGTCTAAATAATCAGGTAAACCTGGACGTTTTTTAAAAACCCTTAAAAAGGCATTGGTTGGAGAGGTTTTTGGTGCAGGACAGTCTTTAAGGCAATCTTCTGTGTCCATACTGTTCAACAAAAAATATTGTTATCTCAGGTCACAGCCCTATTCAGCTCGACTTAAGGCTGCATGTACCATCACTACGGTCTAAACAGTGGAAAGTTCATAATTATCTCTTTGTAGATCCAGAAATCAAAAAGAAAATTAGTGAATACATACATTCATTGATATTAATAAAAACTCTATCTCTGACACTCCACAGATATGGGAAGCCTTAGAGGAGAATTAATTAAAATTAGTAGTCTAAAGAATAGAAAGCAGCTCCAGGAGGAAAACAAATTGTTATAGATATCAAGTCACTACAAAATTCCCTATTGAATGAATATAAGCATCAATCATGGGTGAACCTGTTTCATCTTAAAGTGAAATATAATGATATACAGTGAGGAACAAAATTAAACATAAGCTAAAAAGGGCCAAATTTAATAGAAGGCAGGAAAGTTGTTGGCTTAAAGACTTAAAAAAAAAAAAGACCAAAAATACCATATCATGACTTCCAAATAATTCTACCACCACTGACCCTGCTCTTATCAATAAAACCTCTGCTGACTTCTATGAAAATCTATACAAGTCAGCCAGTCGCAATAACCCTGATGCAATACATGAGTTTTTAAAGAATATTAATCTTCCCTGCTTAACAGAGGAGGAAAAAAAAAGGTATGAACGGCAAATGACCAAAACTGAAATAACCACAGCCATCAATTCATTTTCAAATAACAAATCTCCAGAACCTGATGGTTATTATAATGCAGAATTTTACCAGAATTTCACTGAGGATTTATCTTCTATACTTTAACAGACTGTTCAAGCATCATTTCACAACGGAGGTTTCACACCCATAATATAATGGAATGATTCAAACCTACATCACTTACTGCTAAGCGAGGCGAATGGTAGCTTGTCATCTCTCCATATTGCTACTGCTTCACTATTCTCTGGACTGTTTCCCTGAAAAATGCCTGATCCACCTCTCTCTCTGCTAAACATGGCCACAAACCTCTCATCCTTCCACCTATAACTGCTTATTATGTACTTTAGTATTGCAGTATTTGCATTTTGATTCTTTTCATCCACAACTTCCCTGCACTCTCCCTGTTTTCCCGTATTCATCTAATCAAAGGGATGATGATATCTTATTTCATTCACAAACTTTCATTATCTGAGCAGGAGTGGATTGAGGGGGAAGGCTTCTATCATCAAAATGGACTAATGACCCACTGCCCCTGCTCCTTTAGCCAGTCATTACAAAAGAAAAAATTTTCAAGATAAGAAAATATCTGTTAAATGTATTTATAAAGCACATTTAAAACTTCAACAGCTGGACAAAGTGCTGTAAATTGAACAAAAGAGCAGTATAGTAAAGTTACATAAAACACGAAAAAAAACCACAGAAAACTCCCACTAAAATGTGTGCCTACACACACATGCACACAAAATAAAATGATAACAATTAAATAATAAATAGGTTAATAATATTGAATTTGATTTAAAAAATACAAGCAACCTAAGAAGAACTCAACAGTCACTATTTAAAAGTACATTTTGAGGATTTGACAGAGGGGGAAGATCTGACTGAGGGAGGAAGGTTGTTCCACAGGCGAGGAACCTTGATTGCAAATGCTCGGTCACATCTAAGTTCCTGAACGAGGGACAGCCAGGAGGCCCATAACTCGCCGCTGTCCCTCATTCTAATATATGTATTATAGTATTCCCAAAGTGCGTAAGCCAGAAAATGCCCTGTATTCTTGACTACCAGTCAAGCCATGGAGGCAATCCTGGTATTATTTCTTCAAATAAATGTTTGAAAAATGTACTGCCCCTCAGTCTGGAGCTAATGTGCTTTGGCTGAATGGTGTGGACACTTGGAAGTTTACATTTAGTATCAGCCGCCATGGGCGGATGTAGCTCAGTGGTAGAGTTGAATGTCTCTCAACCGGAGGGTTGGGGTTTCAATCTCAAGCTCCTACTGTACAGCCACATGTCTGATGTGTCCTTGGGCAAGACACTTAACCCCAAGTTGCTCTTGCTGCTTGGTCAGCGGCTTGCGAGTGTGTATGAATAGATTAGTTACTACTGATGCTAATGGACACTTTAAATAGCAGCCTCTGCCTCAGTGTGTGATGGGTATGGCTGGGTAGGTGTGAACTCTTAGACTTAGACAACTTTATTTATCCCAGAGGGCAATTCGGTTCAACAGTCCACCCAGACCATGCATACATTTACAAACAAACAACAGAAGGAGATTAATCAGAGACAACAAACACTCTGGTGTAAAAGCGCCTTGAGTAGTTGGAAGACTAGAAAAAAGCTATACAAGCGCAAGTCCATTTACCATTTATTAATGATGACTCCAATGACTGAGGACCTGTCAGTTTTGGAACTGCTATTCGCCAAGTTTTTAGATACCTTATTTATTTCCCAATAGATACTACATTCAGTAACTATCTTTCCATTAGGTCATTTTAATTGTCATAAAATTTGAATTGGTAATTAATCTAATCACACTGATAGAAGCTTCAATGTTGGCTCTCTTTGCAATTAATCCGAGCTGTAACTGTATTATAGCAAAAGGAACTGAATATATGTAAGAGCTTCCACTTTACATTCAAGTCCTTCACCAGGAAAATAAAGTGCTGACTTCAATCATTCATCAAAATTGCAACTGTAAAATAAGGCAGTGGTCATTTTCTGCTTTTTTTTGCCTTGGATCAGATAAAGATAGAGCAAATCAAAGTTATAGTGACAATAATGAGCAATAGAACAAGGAGATTAGATTATTTACACCAAAACTGTTCAAGAATGACCACATATTACTTTTTTCCACAATGGAATTATCACTTCTACTTTCTGTAATTGAAATGAAAGGCTGTATTTATGCAAGAAGTGTTTTCAGGGTTTATGGTATTACCCAACATCCTATGTAAGTTAACATAATTAAATAGATATTTTTCTCTTTGCATTACTCAGTATGGCATTATTGAAGAAACTTGCCTCAATGCAATTATTTCATTTTTGAATATCTTTATTTTACTTGTCTTTGTCCTTGTAGATTTTATGTAATCAATTAGTATGATTACATTAATGGGAAAGTTAGATGAGGACAGAATGGTTAGAGATAAGCTCCTAAAAGGTAATAGATATTACTCTTCCACATCCACCCTCAACCCCTTGATAACCCAACCTTTGTTTTGTCCTGATCAGCATGCACAGGACTTTGTTAAAAAAACTATTGGGGCACATTTGCTTGGCACTGGTAAATCCAAGAAGAAGAATAGCTAGAGGGCAAGATTTGCCGGCCAGGGCACACTGTCTTCACCACACGGGTCATTGCTTTGGACATTTACTGGATGGCAGGGCTCTGGAAAACTGTCACAAAGAAGCCTAGTGGCAGAAGCCTTTACAAAGGCTTGGCTTGCAGTGAGGGAGAGACTGCCTTTGGGAGTGGCTACAGCCACTTTGTGGTCTGGGTGCAAATGCAGCCTTGTTCACTGAGCATAAAATGTCATTCCCGTTGGTTCTGGATTGGCGCTGAAGTTTATCGCTCTTGTTGCTCAGGGTCCTCCCATTCAACATTATGATTGATAGTGCATAAGGTTTATATTTCCTCCTGTTGCTCTCCACTTAGCTCAATCCAAACAACCACACCTACGCAGCCAATCCAGGGTTTTTGGGCCTTGTTCTGAAATTAAGAATGTCTGTCGGGATGAAACTTTGTAGCACATAGAAAGCATGCAGTACACTACCCGCCTGAGCAGTGTGTGTCTATTGCGGACCTTTGTATTTTTCATTAATGCATGAATGTTGGGGGTTTAGAGCATTCCCACTTCCCAGGTAACCAGCTCGGCTCAGGCACTCCTGCAGCGCAACATATCATGGACATTACATCTCACTGGCCATGTATACTGAACAGAGGCAAAATGGTGGGGCGAAGTCATTCCACACGTGATCCATCATCAGAGTTATACTAACAGAGGTGGAATTGGGGAAAGTTGGTGGCAATGTGTAATGTCGGCTACGGCAGGGCAGTACAGCGAGGTGTGTGGGCATGCCTGAGTGTGTGTGTATGTTAAGCTCTGGCTATGTGTTTACAAACTGTGCCCCTCACGTTTCAGAAACACCAATATTACAGCATTACGGATGCAATGTCTAAGTACAAAGACATAATGACAGCTAAACTTTGTTACTGGGCTATTGCGGAATCCAAGGCTGTAAAGGGCTTGTGAAAATTATATATGGATAGTTAAACTAAAGACAGCATGTGCTGCTCAAACAGACTGTGTGAATCAGCCATTACCCTATTAGGGATTTGTGATGTCCACTTTGCTTTTATTTCCAATTCCTCACGCTACCATACAGTCAAATGTCATAGGCACAGAGGCTCATGTAGAGCAATTAAATGCTTTTGTGCTTTGTTGTAGCATAGTTATTCATGAGAAGGTTTATAGGATAAGGATGAAATATATGACGATACCTAAATGTAAGGTGAATCAATTAACTCCTTTCGGGAGTAACAGAATATTAAATGGATACTGACATTAAACACATTTGTTTGATGATGTCATCGTTACACAAATCAAATTTAATTGTTGGCTCAACCTTTAGCACAAACAGGACTATATTATTTAAATAAATTGCCCTGTGTGAAGAGAGCACAGGTGACTGTCACAAGCATGTTCCTTCCTCTTCCTTTTGACTTTTTCCACTTGCTTTTAGGGAACTACAATTTAAAATAAAATCTGATAGGGAGTAAGGTGCATTTATTAAGGAAATAGAGGAACATAAAATGATGAGCCCTCCAACACATGGATGTTTTCTTTTTTCTTAGCAATGGTCATCGGTTGATGGGGCCACCCAGCTTCTTTAGACAACCTCAGACAGCCTGGTGTCGATAGAGAATAGATGACCTAAGGGGTTAGTGGAAGGGTTGGTAATAATAGCATGCTCTGACACCATTGGTCATTGATCACAACTAGCCAACCTGTACAACTCTCCTGAGTGATGTCCTAGCAATAAGAGGGGGTTGAATTGTTGCAGCAGTGGTTTACTGTCAGACCAAACATCAAAACACCTCCATAAAGCACCTGCCATAGTCAACTTGTTGTCTGTCTTTTGCAGACTCTTAAGCTCCTGTGAGGAGTTTTCTACTGGTTATCAAAGAAACAGAAATTAATGTTGATGCCTCTTTTTGACCTACAAAAACAAACCAATAAGTTTGAGTTTATATATATATTATATATATATATATATATATATATATATATATATATATATATATATATATATATTCTACAACTACAATTCTACAATTCACTTAGCAGACGCTTTTATCCAAAGCGACGTACATCAGAGAGTAAGAACAACACAAGCAAGGATCAAGGAAAAATAAAGGAACAATGTCAGTAAGGACGAACGATCAGCTTTGAGTCCGATTGGACACACAGGGGTTGAAAGGCATTGCCCAGAGGCAAGGCACAACATTAACTGCCGTTCTGAGACTCTAATCACTATATAAACCATCTTATACGTCGTTGTTTTCAAACAAAAACAAAAACCATCATCATTAGAGCTGGGTCTTTAGCTTTTTATATATATATATATATATATATACAGTATATATATGAGGCTGGCAGCAGAGGGGAAGAAACTGTTCTTGTGGCGTGAGGTTTTGGTCCTGATGGACCGCACCCTCTTGCCAGAGGGGAGGGTCTCGAACATTCCATGTCCAGGGTGAGAGGGGTCGGCCACAATCTTACCTGCATGCCTCAGGGTCCTGGAGGTGTACAGGTCGTGGAGAGATGGAAGATTTCAGCCAGTCATCCTCTGCAGAGTGGATGATACCCTGCTGCCTATTTGTCCTTTGCTGTGGCTGCAGTGTACCAGACTGTGATGGAGGAGGAGAGGATGGACTCAATGATGACAGTGTAGAAGTGCACCATCATGGTCTTTGGCAGGTTTAATTTATTCAGCTGCCGCAGGAAATACATCCTCTGTTTTCCTTTCTTGATGAGGGAGCCGATGTTGAGCTCCCACTTGAGGTCCTGGGTGATGGTGGTCCCCAGGAAGCGGAAAGACTCCATAGTGGACACAATGGAGTCACCGATGTGATGGGGGTGGGGGCGGCCGCTTTTTTCCTAAAGTCCACAACCATCTCCACTGTCTTAAGACTATTAAACTCTAGATTGTTCTCGCCTCGCCAGGTCACCAGATGGTCAGCGTCCCACCGGTAGGCAGACTCATCCCCACCAGAGATGAGTCCAATGAGGGTGGTGTCATCTGCGAACTTTAGGAGCTGATGGTCCTGCTGTCTGAGAAATGTTTCCCCAGCTTCACCTGCTGTCTACTGTATGAAAGGAAGTCTGGCACGTTCAGCTGGGAGAGCTTGTCCTGTAGCAGGGCCGGGTTTATTGTGTTAAAAGCAGAGTTGAAATCCACAAACAGGATCCTGGCGTAGGTTCCTGCTGAGTCCAGATGCTTGAGGATGAAATGAAGGGCCAGGTGGACAGCGTCGTCTACAGACCTGTTGGCTCTTTAGGCTAACTGCTGGGGGTCCAGGACTGTGGTCTGTGATAGCTTTTAGGTGAGAGAGCACAAGTCGATCAAAAGACTTCAACACCACAGAGGTCGGGGCGACGGGTCTGAAGTCGTTAAGTCCTGTGGTCCTTGTTTTTTTGGGGACAGGATTATGGTGGAGGTCTTAAAGCAGGCTGGCACATGGCATGTCTCCAATGAGTTGTTAAAAACGTCTGTAAAGTCTGGAGACAGCTGATCAGAACAGTGCTTCAAAGTGGAGGGAGAGACAGAGTCTGGTCCAGCTGAATTGCGGGGGTTCTGTCTCTTGAAGGTCTTATTTACATCTCTTTCACTGACAGAAAGAGGTGTCGCTGTGATGTGGGGGGAGAGGGCTGTTGGGATGGACAGTTGTTGAGAGTCCTGAGTACCTGCTGTGGTGGTGATGGTGAGTTGTGGAGTGGAGTTGTGGAGGGATGCTTCCTGGGCTGTCCCAGTGTCTTTCAAAGTGACAGTAGAACTCTTTCAGGTTGTTGGCCAGGCGCAGGTCACTCACAGAGTGGGGGGTTTTAGGCTCGTTGCTGTCTTCTACCCTTCCAGACTGAGCCAGCGTCTTTTTTTGAGAGCTGTTGTTGTAGTTTCTCAGAGTAAAGACGATTGGCTTCTCTCACTGCTCTGCTGAAGGTGTATTTAGCCTCTTTAAACTCTCCCTGTCCCCACTCCTAAATGCCTCCTCCTTTTTCTGCCTCAGCTGTCTGAGTTTTGCTGTGAACCAGGGCTTGTCATTGTTCTAACACACCGTAGTGCATGATGTTACACACAAGTCCTGGCAGAAGCCAATGTATGATGTCACAGCCTCTGTGCACTCATCCAGACTGTTTGTGGCAGTCCTAAAAGTATCCCAGTCAGTAGAATCTAAGCACAGCTTCACTGGTCCACTGCTTTGATGTCCTCACAACAGGTTTGCAGAGCTTTAATTTCTGCTTGTATGCAGGAATCAGATAGACCATGAGGTGGTCAGAGTGGGCCAGAGCTGCGAGGGGGGACGACATGATAAGCGTTGCTGGTGGTGTAACAGTGGCGTCTGCACATGGGAGACCAATACGGAGAACATGACAGCTACTTTGTGGCTTATTTTGAGTCATGTTTAGTCAGATACAGCCATAAAACTCCGGGATTTCTCCATAATGAAGGCTGTCAACATTGCGAACATTGCTTGTGCTCGTGCAAGAACTGTACCGTGCCGAAGCACACCTCTTCCAAGCGTGCCAGGGCCAAGGAAGTTTACTGTGCTTGAGCATGGTACAGAGCGATCACACTGGTCAAACGAACTGGACTTTAGGGTTGAAGCATGCTTATGCACGGTACGGATTGCCAGTGTGATCGCGCCCTTAGGAACTTTTCACCCCCCTACTGCCCCCCCTACCTGCCGTACTGGACTTATCTGAAGCAGGTCATAGGTTGGCTGATGCTATTATCCTAAAAGCTATTAGCTCACTACATGTGGACCTACAAACCAGATAATATACACTCGGATTAAGGAGGTTGCCACTGCGATTAGAGGAGTACTGTCTTCTCTCAAGACAGAAACCCAAAGCGCCATCCTGGCCTTACAAAACATCAAGTGAACTACACGGCTCTAACATTTATTGATAGACTAATTATTAATGGACAATGCATGAGTGACGTCACCCTTCTGTTACTGCTGGAGGTTTTTGGAAGCCAATCGATGGTAGTCATACTGGAAATACTGTCTCACCCTAACTTTCAGCCAACTTAACAGGTTAAGAGCTGGAGCTGAGACAGGATTTTAGCCTCTTGACATCACACCCACCTTTCAATCAGTTCAGCTACGGGCCTTATTGTGAATAATGCTTATCCTTATAGACGACTTATCAAAAAAATCACTGTACAGTGTGTGCCAATCAAGACATGAGCTATCTGACCAATTTGATTTTTAATACATGTTAATTTCTGCTGTAAAAACTGACTTTTTTGAATGGTATGTATGTGACTTCCAGTGCATCTGAAGCCACCTCAAGCAGACAATTGACGAACTGCAGGATTTGGGGTGATGATGTCAACATAAACCATCTCTCACACAAGTCACAGACAGAGTGACCTATATTATATTTCAGCTTCTCTTGATGATTCAAAGGTCTATGCTATGAGAGAAGGGATGCTTTGAAGGCAGGCTTTAGGTAAGAACGTTCCATCTGGTAACTTCTCTGCTTTTTCCCATTGTCATTTTTTCCTTAACTTGCCATTGGGTGGGCAAGAAAAAAGCCATTGCTCATAGCTGCCACTTGCCCTGTTCTCGTGTTCATGTGTATCTGTTGTAGTGTCCACTGGCTTAACACAAAGCTTCACTTACCCGATAAAAAGCCTAAGAGAGAGAGATTTTTCATAAAACGCCTGTTAAATATCTGGGATTGCTTTCATCGGTTAGAGCAGCTCACTGGGTTTTTGGTTGTTATCTTGTTTACTCCTTTTGTACAGCATAATAGAGCAAAACAATTGCAACACATAGGAAAAGAAAACATGCTCTGAGCTCTAAATTGAGTCCACCTCAAGAGACGCTTGAAAAATGCCATGTGATATTTTTAACTTCTGAGGAAATACCCTAACCAATATTTTAAGCTATCTCACTGAGCCTTCCCAATAACCACATGCTGAGCCTGTTTGTCTTTGTGTCTCATGAGTGTACTACAGTAATAGGCATAGTGATGTATTACTGTAAACAAGAAATGTCTTGTACAAAAGAGCGTACTGTGTTTACTGTACAGTATGTGTACTGCATGTGGATGCCCACTCACATGCTAATGCGGTCATGTGCACAATTGCTGGTGCTGCAGCTTTGCTTATGTAACTGTGTTTGTGTATTCTGTCAGTTGACAGAGGAACAGTTGCAGCTTTACTTTGGCCTTCATGTTTGTTGTTCTGTAATGAAAGTAATTCTCTTTTTACAATCACACTGAAGTCTACACTGTAAAAAAAAAAAAGTAAATGGTAAATGGACTAGAGCTTATATAGCGCTTTTCTAGTCTTCTGACTACTCAAAGCGCTTTTACACCGCAGGTTACACCTCGCCATTCACACACTGATGGCAGAAGTTGCTATGTAGTGAGACCATCAGAAGTAACTAATCCCATTCATACGAATTCATACGCCGCCGACGAAGCAGCAAGAGCAACTTAGGGTTAAGTGTCCTGCCCAAGGACACATCGGACATGTTGCTGCAGCAGCTGGGGATCGAACCCACGACCTTCCGTTTGAAAGATGACTCTACCACTGAGCCACAGCCGCCCAAAGAAAAAACAGTAAAAGGACTGGAAGTAAGTTTCCAGACAGATACCTTCAAATTATAGTAAATAACCGTAGAACAAAATTACATGTAATGAACTGTAAAAAATACAGATACAATATAACGGTTACATTTCATTAAATAACAGTGAGTTGTAGGTGATTAATTTCAATCCAACAGTAGAAAAACATACTGTATGCGATGTCAAAATACATAAAAAACAAATACCTTTCAGGTAAATGGCTGTTCATTTAGGGCATTTTTTTTATTAAGACTGCCCTGTAAATTAACAGTATTTTTCCTTGTCATGTACAATAACTAGGAATTCATGTATAAAACAATCAATTATTAAGACTGAAGACACTTTTCTGTAAATTTACAATATAAAACAGTCATCTGACATTATTATTTTTAAAAGTTTAATGGGCAGTAGAAAGACATTTATTATTTCAAAGTACATCAAAATCAACTATCTTTAAAGTAAATATCTGTGGATAAATGGTAATTCTTAGTTACTTTATAAAACTGCCCTGGGTATTTAGACAATAGTCTTAATCTCCTGGTGGTCCACATAAGAACAAAATATAAATTACAAAAAAGTTAAAAACATTCCTAGTTTAATGTTACCTTATTGTAGACAATGAAGTTGTACGACTTGGAATAATAACCAAATAATACAAAATCAGTCTCGAATTAAATTTGTTAACTACTAATATTATAAATATTTAATATCTGTATTTAAATAAATGGAAGGCTTGAATCCGTATACTAGCCTTCGCGCCCAGCTGTAACTATTACCGTGTACATGCACAAGTAATCACAGAAAACTGTTCTTTAAATTATAATAGAATTTATTTAACAAAGCAACATCAACTGCAACAGTAACACGTGCGTTCGTGCGCGTGTGGCACGCTATTTGGTTCATGTACATCCACACCGAATGTACGCCTGCACGTGATTATTTCATTTAAGTCCCACGTGTATGCACACACGCGTGTTGTGCAAGCAGTACACACAGCCTGACTAACAGACGGAATTTTTTTTTATTTTCATTCACTTCAGGCGCTGTTATCTATGAACAGGATGTTTTTGGTCAGTGTTCACCAGAGTTAATAGTGTAGAGCAGTCCTATTCAAATGGTGGCCTGCAGGCCACATGCGGCCCAGGAGCAACCCCTTATTGGCCTAGTCCATGGTCCAGCCAGAAAAGCTGAGAAAACCCAAGAAAAACACATTTTGCGAACCCTCAGAAATGTCTACAGTAGAACAGACAGTGAACACTCTGCGTATCATCATCTTATAACCAGCCCAAGAGAGAGCTACAGCAGCTTCCCTCCATGTGTTCTGGATCTTGGCAAAGAAAAAAAGACCATTCACAGACTCTGAAACCGTGAAAAACTGCATGCTGGCTGTTTTGGATGAGGTGATAAATGACAAAAGAATTGTCAAAAATTAAAACGAGTGTGACATTTGCTTTAAAAAAGCAGGTTTGAAATTCTTGCTACAGACATGTTGAAATGCTGTTGGAAGAACTGAAAGAAAGACACGGTCCGTTACAACTATAAAATTACGGATTTCTCTGGCTTTGATAACTTTTGGAAATATTTGAGGTGATGTAAGTACTCACCTAAAAAATATATATAACATGGGTTTAGTCCATTTTTAATTTAAGTTAGATATTTTAATGCAATTCTGCATACTGTACCTTTAAAGAAAACCAACATTTTTCAAAGACAATGGTCTGGATATGGAGCATGTGTGCATGCTTGCGACTGATGGGGCTCCATCCATGGTAGGGAAAGTAAGTCGTTTGGCAGCACGTTGGTCCACTGTTGCATCTCAGATTACTTCCTTACACTGCATTGTGCATCAGATGGTGTTGTGCGCAAAACTCAGCGGGGTGCTACGACAATGGAAGGCATGATGGCTTTAATTAATTTTATTTGCTACACATCAAGCCTCCAACATCGCTTATTCCACAAGCTGCTGTCAGAAATGTCTGCTGAGAACCACGACCTGCTGTTATACAATGACGTCAGGTGGCTGTCCAAAGGCAAAGCACTGGAGCATTTCTGTGATCTCAGAGAGAAGATCACAACTTTCCTCTGAAGCAGCTAGCAAAAAAAGGCAGAAACACACTTAGATCGCATACTGTGGATGACAACTTCCTGGCCAATGTCTGCTTTCTGAGTGACATATTGAAACACACGAATTACCTCAATGTGGGACTTCAAGGCAGAGATACAACTGTCATTGATTTTGTGGAACAGATTTGCGCGTATTTCAAGTCAAGCTGGACATTTGTGTGGTGGACTTGAGCTGCATTGAGCTCCGCAAAAGCATCTCATCCCCGTCACAAATCACAGATGTGATGACAGATTTCATTGTGAGGTTGAAAGATAAGATAAGATAATCCTTTATTCATCTCACGAACGGAGAAATTTACAAAGAGAACTTTGCCGGTCGATTGGATGGACTTGCTCTGCCCACAGAGGTGATGGGCTTTGCCCGAGACCCGTTCACTCTTGAAACAGAAGGGGACTTATCCACCAGATCAAAGAAAGTGATCCCTTCCCTTGACGAAGGGAAATGCATACTCAAACTTGTTGACATGCAGTCATCCGTAACCATGGCTCAGGAGCTGTGCACTAACGGGCGAAGTTTTGGAGGGATGTCAACGTACATCAGTTCACACATGAACTCAATAAAACGCAGCTCTCGTTGCTTCCTGACTGACAGTACTCTTCACCAGTGCCTTCGGAATGCATTGACATCTTACGAGCCAAGAGTCAGTGCTCTCGTTCAGAAACAAAAAATGTCACTTCTCCCACAAAGAAAGTCAGCCGGATAGCTGCCTACATATCAACATCATTAGGGATGTGTAACAAAGACATTTCAATCAGGAGAGACTTAATTGAGAATGAACAATTATTTATTTAACAAATGTGCAACATTTTAGAATTAAATGTGCAAAGTCTTTGGGGGATTAGACTCCATCGTGACGACTTCATGTACTCGGAAGGGTAATGAGGCTGATAGCAGGATAGGATACCCCCCCTATGGAGTCTAGACACTGGTGGTGGTGAAGAGGAATGGAGGCTGTGATAAGGAGAGGGTTTCTGAGCCTGAATTTGGACTCTGATGAGCTGAAATGGAGGTGACTGGGGCGGAGGAGGGTTGCAGCGGTTGCACTGAAAAGACAGAATGACTGTGTAAGAGAGAGAACTGTTTAAGCATTTGGCAGCAGCAGAATGATTGGTTGAGAGAGGTTGTGAACGAATCTGGTTGGTTAATCCCTTAATGAATAAACGCCCATAATCAGCTGATCACCAGAGCAGGGAGACAGAGGAAGTAGTAGGGGAGTGGTTTAGGTTAAAGTGAAGAGATGAATGATTGTGTGAAAGAATATAACCAGTCTTCCTGCTTGAACTTACGCTGAGCTCCATTACAATCACACACGTGGTGATTTAAAACAAACGTATGTTCCCTCCCTGCGCAGTAGGAGACGTTGTATTCATGTATAAGGCTACTGTTATACCTTGTTATGGGTTTGTGCACAGATAGCTTTAATAGCATTTTTTATTTTTTTTTTATTCTGTCAAATGCACTTTGAGATGTGCCTGGGTCAGATATGACCAAAATGTTTGTTTCATTTAAAAAAGGGAAACAAATGTTATTGTTATTACTGTGCAGTTTTTTGTTTTCCTGCACTTTGAGATTTGCCTGTGTCAGATGTGACCAAAATGTTTTTTTTTTTTTATTTAAAGAGTGAAAAATAGTATAGCATTAAGTAAGGTCTTTTATAGCATTAAGTAAGGTCTTTTACCTGCTTTTTGTAACATAACAATGAGCATGGTCTTTTTACCTGCTCTTTTGTAATATTAATAGACAAAGAGTAAGGTCTCTTACCTGCTTTTTGTAAAGCGTCTTGAGATAACACTTGTTATGAATTGGCGCTATACAAATAAAGATTGATTGATTGATTGATTGATTGCTATAACCTCTGGTTCTGTTAAATTACAACTTCATTACAGTGTTTTGAATGCACTTTTGATGTTCCTGTGTCAGATGTGAACAAAATGTTTATTTTATTTTAAAAGGGAAACAAATTGAAAAAGCTAGATGTTGAGCTTGTTGCCAGTCCACAGAACATCAAATGTGGGTGCACATTCAAACACAGGATCCGATGCTGCTTGATTTCAACATATTTATTTCGTGGACCGTGGATGATTTTTTCTGTGCAAAAACAGTAAAGAAATGAAAACATTAAAACTCTCAATAAATTATATGCAACTAAACAAGTCAGAATAATCCAAAATATACTCTTATCTTAAGTTAAGTAAACTTACATCAGTCATGCATCCACTCTCAGGTCTACGTTACTTGGTCAAAGTAAATACAGAAGAGATAATGTGGTTTCCTTTGTCCTCAGCAGGTCAGGCTTGGTTTGGAGGGAAAAGAGGGAGTTGGAGGTATGGGGGCAGGCCTTTATAATGTTGGGGGTGTGGCTTGGACAGGTGTGGTAATGAAATCAGGTATGGTGCTAAAGATTGGGCGGAGCCTTGTGATTTAACAGCCGCCCCTTCAAATGGTAGATTTGAATTAATTAATTAAACAATCACAAGTTAATGCTTGGGGTCAGGTTCCACTGGAGAAAGGATAACTAGTCGGGCCACAGGTCTGACAAACTTTCTATCTTTTGACATGACCTCCGCAGTTCTGATTCTTCCATCATGACTGGGGAAAAGACGTGACACTTTTCCTACAAGCCATTGTCCTCTGGGCACTTGGGGGTCCATCAACAGTACTACTGTTCCTTCTGCCAGGTTTGGCGAGTCCTTCTGCCACTTATTACGAATCTGTAAGTTTGGCAGATAATTTCTGATGAAACAGGACCAAAAACGATCAGCAAGTATCTGACTATGCCTCCATCTTCTTTTTCCAAGCAACTGAGTGTCTGCATAAACAGCCTGCGGAAGAGAGGAATCTCGCCGCCCCATGAGAAGCAGATTTGGGGTTATGGGATCAGGGTCTGCTATGTCTGAGGATGCATATCCAATTGGTTTGGAATTAATAATTCCTTCTATCTCGACTAGCACTGTGTATAGGACTTCCTCCGACACTGTTTGGCTTCCTACCGTAACCCTGAGAGCAGTTTTGATGGATCTGATTTCTCTTTCCCATGTACCACCAAAGTGGGGTGCATGTGGGGGGTTAAAGTGGAATTGGATTTGAGATTTACTCAGTTTTTCTCTCAATTTTGGATTCATGGCGACAAATGACTCTCTTAACTCTCTGTCTCCTCCTTTGAAGTTGGTGCCAGTCAGAGAGGAGCTCATAGGGGCGTCCTCTCCGTGCAATGAAACGCCTGAGGGACATAAGAAAACTGTCAGAGTCAAGGCTGGTCAATAACTCTATATGAGTGCTTCGGGTAGTCATACACTTGAACAGTATTCCCCATCTCTTTTCGACCCTGCGGCCAATTTTAATGGTTAGGGGGCCAAAACAGTCTACTCCTGTAGACCAAAAGGGGGGTTTCAGTAGTTTCAACCTGGAGGGAGGAAGGTCCGCCATTCTTGGATACACAGGTTTTGCCCGCCACTTTCGGCATTCAGTACATGACCACTGATGTTTTTTGATAGCTTGTCTGCCACAGAGAATCCAGTAGACACGCCGCATCTCCGCGAACACTCTGTCCGGTCCGGGATGAAAGAGTCGGTCATCGTAATCTTGAATTAGGAGCCGTGTCAGAGGATGTTTAGGGTCAAGTACTATTGGATGTATAGTATCGGGGTCAAGGTCTACACTCCGTCTAAGTCTACCTCCTACTCTAATGACTTCCAGCGTTTTATCAAACTCAGGAGAGAGAGAGAGCAGGCGACTATGGGGGGGAGATCTCTTTCCCAGATTTCAAGGCATGCATTTCCTCTGGAAAGCTCTCCGATTGGGCTTGAGAGATAAGAACAATTCCTGCTTTGTTTCTTGATATAGTCGTGGGATCAGAAGTGGAATAACAGGGTGAGGTCTGCATTGTCTGGTATGTAGCCTCTATCAAGTTTGTCCAGGTGTTATGATCCTTTGGGTCAGGTAATTCTAATGACTTAGCTGGTTGTGTTAGGCCACAAAAAAAAGGTTTCCTCACCTCTGTGGCTATCTCCTTTGCAAGGGCTGGACATGCGGGCCACTGACTAGGAGGAAGGTGCAGGAATGCCGGGCCTGTAGTCCATCTATGTGTAGTCGTTAGATCTTTGAGTGGCTTCCCTCTGGTGATATCATCTGCTGAGTTTTGTTTTGAGTCAACATATCTCCATTCACTGGGTGAGCTGAGTTCGAGTATCTCTACAATTCGGTTAGCTACAAATGGCTTGTACCTGCAAGACTCCGACTGTAGCCATGTCAGTACCACAGTGGAATCAGACCACAGGAAGGTTCTGTCAGTCGGGACTGTTAGCTCAGATTTGATTAGTTTACCTAATTGGGCACCAGTCAGGGCTGCAGATAACTCCAAACGAGGTATGGTCAGTTGTTTCAGAGGCGCTACACGTGATCTGGCCATAATGAATGAGACATGAGTTTCTCCTTGCTGTGTTGTTGTCTTCATGTATGCCACTGAACCATATGCTCTTTCTGAAGCGTCACAGAAGATATGTAGTTCTCTGTCTGTTACTTTGCATGAAACATGAGGATTACCGCCATCATACCACCTGGGGAGGGAGATATTGGTCATATTCGAAAGTTCAGACTCCCATTCTTCCCATGAACGTTTTAGGTCACCGTTTGGTATTGGCTGATCCCATTGCTTATGGTTCATCCAGAGCTGCTGCAGCAGGACTTTGGCCCTCGTGGTGAAAGGTATGATGTATCCTAGGGGGTCATATTGGGTAGCGAGAACTCTGTATACATTTCTCATGGTTAAGGTTTGGTAGTAAACAGGTCTGTGTCTATAGCCCAAGGTATCAGGGACACAATGCCAGCTTAGACCCAGTGCGCCCTCTACAGGATCTGTCGGATTTTGATTCAGCCAGAGCTCAACACTGTCTGATCTGGCAGTTGGTGGTAGATGATCAACAACAGATGGAAAGTTGCTTGCCCACTGTCTGATCTCAAATCCTCCAGTAGACAACAGAGCCTTTGTCTTGAGGAGAAGTTCTTTCGCTTCACTGGGACAGGGGAGGGATTTTAGGCAGTTGTCTACATAGAATGATTCAAGCACAGTTTCGACTACATCTTCATTCCCTTTACTGTGATCCTGTACATGTTTTTGGACAGCGTATGTTGCACAGCAGGGGCTACATGTTGTACCAAATGGGAGTACTTGCCATTCATACACAGTTGGTGCCTCTCTCCGTTTCAGGTCACGCCAGAGGAATCTGAGGAGTGATGTGTCCTCTGGTAATAATCTCACTTGGTGGAACATTCCTTTAATGTCACCACTCATGGCCACTCTGTGTTGTCTGAAACGGATCAGCACACCAAGGAGCGATGGGCCTAGAGTGGGGCCAGGGAGTTGCTGCTCATTGAGTACTTGGTTCTGATAGGTAAATGAGCAGTTAAACACAACACGATGTTTGCCATTATGCTCCACTAAGTGATGAGGAATATACCATGATTCCCCTGACCCAGAGACTTGTCCTGCTTTGAGTTTCGTGACATAACCAGCCTGACTCAGCTTGCTGATTTCGTTGTTGTAGGTGTCTGCCAAGTCAGGGTTTTTCTCTAGTTTGCGCTCAGAGCGGCGGAGAAGGGGCATTACTGAATCTGGTGCGGCTTTCAGTTCAGGTGCATCCTTCTTCCTTAACAGTGGAGTTGCATAACGTTTGGTTCCATCTATGTCAACTCTTATCGTCTTTGCCTTCAGGAGGTCTATAGCTTCCTTATCTTGTTTCGACCTGGTGATCAACTTTTCGTTTCTAAAGGGAAGTACATCAGTTTGCCACAATCGTTCCACATGGTGTTTAAGTTCAGTGTAAGGGTTAACTGGTGATGTAAAAAGGCACTGGGTCGTAGAAGACTCACCAAGAAAGGTCGGTCCTTGCAGAGCCCAACCAAGCCTTGTCCTCACTGCAGCTGGAGCTCCTTTTGGGCCATACTGGACTTTCTCTATCGGTGTGATTAAGAAAGGATTGTCAGATCCAATGAGGATGTGTGGCTGGACTTTAGAAAAGGAGCTGAGGGGGAGACCATCGAGATAAGGATAGCGTTGCTTAAGTTTATCCACATGATAACTCTGCTCAACCAGCATAATCATGTCGGAGGTAAATGCTTTGTCAATTGAGAATTTTCTCTCAGGAATTGATGCAGCAGAAATTTTAAGGTTGACGGTCCTTCCTTCCAATGTTTCTGTTTGCTGTCTTACTGTTCGCAGCTCAAGGTTTTCTGGCTCACCATTTAGCCTAAGATATTCTGCCGCACCTGGTAGTAACATTGTACGCTCAGATCCGTCATCTAAGATGGCATAGGTTTCAAATGTCTTATTCTTGTGGTGAAGTCTTACTTTCACCACTTTAAGTAACACTTTAGCTGATACACTTTGCGGGTTCATGTACAACACTCTAGATGCTGATTGGGTCCTATTTACGTCATGCAGAATGCCTAAGTGTCGGCCATTACACTTAGGGCAAGGTTTTCTCAAGGTGCAATTAGCTGCTTTGTGAGTTCTGGCACATTTCCAACATCTGGTTTCTTCCTTCAGCCACTTTATCACCTTATCCGGTCCTAGTTCCTTTAAGCTTAAACAGTTTGTCAGGTAATGGGAGGTAGATTGACAGAAGGCACATGGGTACCTTACTTGGGGTTGTTGCAGATGTCCTGGCGCAGTTTGTCCTTGGGTAGACTTCCAATCCGTTCCGTGGAGAATGGTAGCGGTAGGATGCCTGAATCTGTGACTTGATTCTTTTCTTTGAGTTTGGGGTGCACTAATTTGCAGGTTGTTGGCTTGAGCTACCACTGCCTGACATTCTGCTTCTCCCTCAAGCCATGCAGAGAAGTCAACTAAGTTGTAGTGAGATGTCAGAGAGGCTGAGCGGGTGTGTCTGGCAAAATACGAGACTAGCTCGGCGGGGAGTTTACCCAATAATCTCTGGACATGTGAAGCACAAGCTAACTCTGCCGCACCTTCTTCTGAGTTAAGTGATTGTAATATACCTACTAATGACCTAACTCTAACTGCAAAGTTTTGAAACCCCTCAGCATCTCCACGAGCCACTCTGGGGAGATTCAGTATGGTTTGTATCTCCTTTAAGGCTAGCTGGTGTGGTTGACCATACTGTTGCTCCAGGGCTGCCATTGCTGTGGTGAAAGGCTGTGGGTTATGGGCATAAGAAAGTGCAATATGGCGAGCTGAGGGGAGGCGTAGATGATCCAGAAGGATATGGAATTTGTACAGTTCAGGTTCTTCTACAGGCAGGAGATTTGTGAACGCCATCTTCAACATTAAGAACTCATGGGGGTCATTATGAGCGAAATGAGGGAATGTAGGACCTTCAATCCGGGATGTGTATCTTGTCTGTTGTACAGGAGCCACTGGTAAAGAGGAACTGGGATTAAAGGGAGCTCCTGTTTGTGGGACATAAAATGGGGCTGGCTGATGCACAAAATACTGGTTATGAGGCTGTGGTGCAGGCTGCTGTGGTAAATGTTGAAACTGGTATGGAGCTGTAGTACCTGGATGGTAAGTGAGTGGCTGGAAACTGGTTGATGACACTTGAGGTGGGGCCATAGGAGCAGATTGAATGGCATAGGATGGTAGTACAGGCCCCTGAGCTAATGGTAAATGACTGTGAGGGCCATAGCCTGCTGGAGCAACACCAACATCCTGAGTTGGTGTGAGGGGTTCTGTGCGATGTGAAGGCCAGTGTGCAGAAGAGGCTGGTGGCATTTGCATAGAAGTTGGTATATGTAGGGTTAAAGGAGGCTGGTTTGCAGGCATTCTGGAAGGATGAACAGTTGGTGGCTGGACAGGTCTTGTTGAGCTGAAGGGGTCAGGCCTTGAAACTGGTTGGGCTGAACTTTGGGGTATAGCATTACGATATGCTAAGTTTGATGCCATACGAGTTGATGAAGCTGCAGGAAGTTGAATTGATGGCTCCTGGAGGGGAGGTTCATATCTCACATGGGAAACTGAAGCGGGTCTGTTATGCTCACATTGTACAGCTGAAGGCTTAGGTATATAGGGGAGAAGGGTTTGAGCAGATTGGGACATTTTTCCGGGGTTTAAAGTGGGTAATGATTCAGTTAGGTTAGGTTCAGACTGGGACTTTTCACACTGAGGATCGGCGACAGTCAATAGTGCTTTATTCTGTTCATGAGGAGATTGCAGGGCTTCATGGGGGTCACTCTCCTCCGAATCTCCCTCTGAGTAGCCATGTTCATAATGGTCAACTCTTTCCTTCAATACTTTAATCATGTCCTTTAATTGTGCTACTTCATTTCTCAGTAAAACAGTCTCTGAGGTCTCTGTAACATGGTCTGCACTTGGTCTTAAATGGTGGGGGGGCTGGCCATAAAACTCAGTTTGGTAATCCTGCAAATACCTGGGAGGCATTCTCTCTCGTTGTGGTCTTCCTCTCTCCTGATTCTCTTCAGACCAAACAGCATTTGGATCCATTTTCCAACATATATGTTCACTCCGGCTCGAAGGACCATGAAAAAGCTAGATGTTGAGCTTGTTGCCAGTCCACAGAACATCACATGTGGGTGCACATTCAAACACAGGATCCGATGCTGCTTGATTTCAACATATTTATTTCGTGGACCGTGGATGATTTTTTCTGTGCAAAAACAGTAAAGAAATGAAAACATTAAAACTCTCAATAAATTATATGCAACTAAACAAGTCAGAATAATCCAAAATATACTCTTATCTTAAGTTAAGTAAACTTACATCAGTCATGCATCCACTCTCAGGTCTACGTTACTTGGTCAAAGTAAATACAGAAGAGATAATGTGGTTTCCTTTGTCCTCAGCAGGTCAGGCTTGGTTTGGAGGGAAAAGAGGGAGTTGGAGGTATGGGGGCAGGCCTTTATAATGTTGGGGGTGTGGCTTGGACAGGTGTGGTAATGAAATCAGGTATGGTGCTAAAGATTGGGCGGAGCCTTGTGATTTAACACAAATGTTAGTGCCACTGTGCACTTTTTTGTGTTTTATGCACTTTGATATGTGCCTGGGTCAGATGTAAACAATCTGTTTATTTTTATTGTCTCAAAATAACATAAACTGATTCTGTCCAATTGTAGCTCTTTTATTGTATTTTTTAATGCACTTTTAGTTTGCCTGTGATGCCTCCAAATTTAAAAAGGAAACAATAAATAAACATTGCTTGTGTCTGGCCCAGCTACGTTTCTTGGTTTTAATATCTGGCCCAAATTATTTTGTAATTTAATAGCGTGTAGAAGTTATATGTATGGATATCACATCGGAGAGCAGGGTTCATGACCTGCTCTCCGGTGGGAAATAATACATGTAAATTAGGTGGGCGGTCCAAACGTCGCTCTTAAGCAGGATTGGTAACATCGATGTGATTGGATCTACTACTACTGCCTTTGGGTGGTGGGCAGTGACCTTGTGTCTGCTTTAGTTCTTAAAGATAACGTTCTCCACCAAGGGAGGAACCAGATTTCATGTAATTATTTTCCTCGTACAACATGGACATAGGAATAAAGAAATAAATAGATGTGGAAATGTAAAAATGTAGAAACGAGAAATACTTAAATAAATACAGAAATAAATGTAAAAATACAGAAAGAGCCTTTTTCATTAAAGCAGCTGTATGTTGTTTCATTTCTGATAAGAGCCTGAATTAAAGGGTTTAATTCATGTTTCATTTTGTGTGTATAACTAATGTTTCAGCACTTATGAAATGTCCTTCAGATTCATGATGGACAATAACAAATATAAAGATAAATGTGAAATCTTGAGAAAAGTTCATGGTCATGAACCCTGCTCTCCGGTATGATATCTATACATATTACCTCTACACTATAAACGCTGCTGAACACTGACCCAAAACATCCTATTGATACAAATAACAGCGCCTAATGTGAATGAAAAAAAGCGTGTACTAATGCGTGTACTACTTACACAATGCGCGTGCGTGCATGCGTGTGACACTTTAGGAAAATCACACGCACGTCTGTAAGTCGGTTTATCAACAGATTCGGACAGGTTCTCCGTAGCAGATATAAAGGGAAAAAGGCAGTAGGAGTCAGATTCTCGACAAGAGTGACACTCTATGTCATTGTGGTTGCAAGAGAAGAGTAATAGGTGTCCATCTTTAGTTAGTTTGGGCTGTCTGCAGCTCTCCTGGTGAGTTGCTTTCAACGATGTTAAAGAAAAATAGAAGAAAAGAAAACTCTCTCGACCAGTTAGTTGCTAACTGTGCGCTAAAACTCTTAAAAACGTGCCGTGAAAGCAAGGAAGATAGACGGATGTCCTCAGATGCAGCAAGGCCAGCACATGAGAGACAGATGTCCTCGGATGCAAGGCAGGCAAGCACATGAGAGACAGAGAAGAATGGGAGACCACAGTTTTTATAGCCTGTGACTCCTGAAGGTTTTCCCTCAGATCTCCTCCAATAAGGGGATTGAGTCCGGGGGTACTTCTCATGTCTCTTAAATTGCATCCAAGTTTCCTCCACTTGCTTCCCTCACTCGGTTTTAGTCCCTCCCACCAGAGATGCATGGAGAGACGTGAGGAAACGAAGCAGAGGAGAGAGGAATGTGGAAATGTGTTTTAAGAGACATGAGATGTCGTTTCCTCTGTAGCGTCACGTGAAACGTCATCCGTTTGTGACGATTACATCATCTGTTCACTGCTCAGCTGTCAATCGGCTTTAACAGCTGTTTATGTCCGCACAAATACGCACTGTATTATTTCTAATAAAATGCACACAGTAACAATGTATAGTCTGTGTACTTTACCTGATAACAAACACCTGCACATGAAGAACAACCTGCAGTCTGCTAATAAAAAAAACATACAGACCATTTCTACACGCAAACAGTTTAAAATTATTAATTAATTATTTGTTTTTACTGATAATCTCATAGTGAACTCTGTGTGAATTTTATAATCACTGAGTATGTCTCAGGATTATTGAGAACTATTTATAAGGGTAAAAATTTCAGCAAAACAGGATGCATAACATTTTCAAACCATACGATCATTAATGAGCATGATGAATGTAAAACGTGTTAGTGAATGACTGACGACTCCCACTCTGTCAGACTGTCATTCTCACCATGATACAATTAAAATGAGCAAATAGTGTGAGTGATCATAAAAAGAAATATGAGTTGTTCTAATAATGAAGGAGTCGTTTATGATCCTTTGGTTTTAACACCTAGAATTAACAGACTTTTGTTTGATGGTGAATCAGAAAACAAATCAAATATAAAAGTCAGGGGTGATCGTCCTACACTCTTTTGTATTCATTTTAAGGAATTTATAGCCTACTTAATAGCCTATTTCATTGTTAATCCATGTTAAACACTTTTTTAATCCCAGCTCATCACAGAACGACTCTTTACAAACTGACAGATTTTTACAGTCTGTTTAAATGTCCGATGTGTCCGTTTAGTGTCTTTTTAATGTACTTATGTTCTCCGTTATAAAAACTCAGCTAATGTTGATCAGTTTCATTGAAGTCTGATCCGCTGCAGTGTCCAATCAATGAGTGATATACGAGACGGTTCAAGCGAGGATCGAGGAGAGAGGAAGCGATAAATAAGAGACATGAGAAGTTCTTTATATCATATACAGGAAAAAAAAGGTAAACAAAATGCATCACATTTCATTTAAAATTACATTTTGAGTCCACATTTCATTAACAAAAACTATCTATTCTATCCATATGGTGCAAAGCAGAAAGAGGATCGAATACAAGTCAGAAGTGGCATTTAAACAGCCCTATATTTCATAATAGTTCCCTACTAACTGGGTCTGTTCCATTTGCATCTCCAGTGTGGGAGAGCAAAGGTATAATTTCCTCATAATTTTTTCGTGTACCTTCAGCCAAGACCCTCCATGAAAGCCTATGGTGTTCCCTGGAATACCCCGCTCACAATTCACAAGATGCATAAATTATTAGGTTAAAAAGATCAAGCAAAAAATTCAGTCTTGTAACTTTACTCTATCTTCTTCTAGTTATAAGCCTTTGTACATCCAGCAGGTGTGGTCTAGGGCAGGGGTTCTTAAACTTTTTTAGAACATGGACCCCTTTCAGGTGAGACATTTTTCCAAGGACCCCCTCATTATTGTAACGTTGATAAGCATATATTAATACAATGTATTAATGTACTATGGAGTACTTTGCAACGATAGAATTAGGCTACATTTATATTTTACAAGCAGGGATGGATTACTGCACGGGCCTACCAGGCCCAGGCCCAGGGGCCCAAGGGTTCAGGAGGCCCCTAAGCCAGAGCTTCTGTGAAGTCGCTGTTACTTTTAATGTTGCATAGTCGTAGGGCTCAGTAATTGATGTCAATAGCAGGGTCCAAAAAGTCCTACCAAAAATAATAAAGGAATGGCCTGAATATAAGCCTATTTATCGTCATGGGCCCCTCATCTATAAGGGGAGAAATAAAGAAAAGCAAGCGCGAAACAACAGCAATAGTAGCCTATCTCTGTCTAGACTAGCCTCTAGAGTCCATGTGCCCAGGGGCCCAATATTTCATAATCCGTCTATGTTTACAAGTAATTCATTTTATAAACTTTTAGAAAATGTGGGCTCAGGTGTTTTTTATTTTGAGTTTTTTTTTTTTATCGTTGCGCACTATGAAACGACAGACATGTCAAGATCATATCAGAGTTGATCTATTGGCACAAAACTAAAGTGGGCGGGAGTATTGGACAAAATAGCTGATTTTATTGGTGCAAGAGGTCCCAGTTTGTAGATATGCTTTTTCAATGATACTGTACAGCACACTTTACAATTTTTTGTAAATTATTCCGCGGAGAGTGGCATATAGCCAGTCTGAGACCTATCTAAAAACACCTGCCAAGTGTGTGAGTGTGTGAGTGTGTCCCTGTGAGATAAAAAAAAAAAAAAGGTACAGAACCTAATTACTGATTTATATTCAGTTTAATGAAGCCAAAGGCTTGCTGTTACAAAGGGCAGGTGTCAGAAGAGGCAACGGAAGAAGAAAAAACGAGGAGCCACAAGGGATAAGTGACAAAAAAACAACTAACTATTTTCATTGAATAAAAACTAAAATTCCAATGGAAAATTACAAAAATACAGCAAGGGGAAAAACAAGAAGCCTTGAAGAAAATCCACTAATAACCGATGCAAATCAGAAAGACTTAAAACACAGATGATGGTAATCACACAAAGGAGTGACAGCCAAGGCACAGGTAAAACTGATAAAGCCAATTAAATTGGAGGGAAACACACAAGGGCAGGAACAAAAAAACTAGACATGGGGCAAGAACTTCAAAATAACACAGGAGACACTGAAAACTAAACTCAGGAATATGACAGTAGAAATAATAATAATAACGTTATTTATATAGCACTTGAGCACAGTAAACAAGGGTTTACAAAGTGCTTCGTTGCATGCAGAATATAGCATAATAACAAAGCACCACAACAACAACAACAACAACACAACCCACAGATGAGACACCCAACCAACAGCAACAAATCCCAACAGTTAAAGAACCCAAACAGAAACCCTGCCAGCATCAGAAACTAAACATCACTAGAATTCAAGCAATATAATTACTGGTATTATGCACAGGGAATTCATAAACACAAGGATAGTAGACATTATAAAACAGGAAATTATATCAAAATACTGAAATAAATCAAATACAAAATTAGAAAAATTGGGAGGAGGGGGGGTTAGGAGTATTGAAGAATTGATGAAATGATCAACACATTTTTAGATGATTGAAATAGTTGCCGCCTTTTGGTTTGAAAAGAAAGAGTCACATTTTAATAACAACTTATTAGTCCTTGGGAATAGCAAGTTGACATTTTGAATACTACATAGATTCATTATATATTCTTTTATTTTTTTAGCAATAGATTTAATTGTAAATTAATCTTTACATACATTTTGGGATTGCTCCTACTACTACTTTCCCCTTAACTTTAACTATTTCAAATGGGGTGACTGATACATGCACTACCCAATAAATCCAGCAGATGGAGCACATTAAAAATGGAATATGGCCTTGACACAGTATGAAACACACTGGTTTATTGTACTCACTATATATCAGCCATATCAGTTATCAGTTTTTTTGGGGGACATTAAATCAAATAAGACCAGTGCAGAAGATAGGATTGGGTCTCAAAAAAGTGCCTCAAACCCCTGCATATACTGTCTTGCTTGCAATGAACTAACTAGCAACATTTCTGTAACAAAACTTAAATAAATGTACATTTGTAAATTAGAGTGGAGGAATTTGCATACATTTTTTCCGTGAAGAATTGAGCTAAGATTATTCATATGTTGCCATTCACTTGTATTTCTTGATAAACAGATCGGATTAGTGGAGATAGAAAATGTAAATAGGCTATATGAAAGTCATCGTTGTGTCTGTGCACCTTAATGCCACCCCTGCACAAGCAAGTGCCTGAGTTAGGCCCCCCGAGTTAAAACAGTCTGGAAACACCACTGCAGACACCTTTTTGTCAGCATAAAAAAGGCTTCTTATATGCTGCTTGAAATGGGGCCGATTAAATGCCAACCTGCGCTTGCACAATTCAACTCCAGGGGCAAAAAAGTTTTCACTTGCTGACGTATGTCAGTTCCTGTTTTGGAATGTGTTTTGTAGGTTACAATGCAAGACTCTTCACGTCAGGAGAACTACTTTGTTTGCTAACACTGCGCTTTGGGCAATGACTGCGGTCTTTAACAACTATCGGAAAGCTTTGTTTTTAAGCTTATTTCGGAAGGGCTTGCTGCAGTGAGTTGACGCCATGGACTTCATACTATCTGTTACGGGCAGCGGCGCAAGAGTTGTCAGGGAGGCAATCGGACAGAGGCTATGGCCTGGACCCGGACAGGAGACAATCCAAAATCAACAGCCCCGTGCTAAAACATTAAAGTTTAATGACACTGTCGACTCCCAGACAGGTTAGTTGCATATTTAATTCCGTTAATTTGTTATTTTGGGAATTCATGCGACCTCGACAGGTTTCGCGAGAAACCACATCTCAAACGCATGCTTTACTTCCGAGTCGAATGCCAAAGTCCCTATTAAACTTGTTCAATTTAAAGTGTCTGCCCTTTGTTCATAAATGTTACCTATTAGAACGATTGGTGGCTATAAAGATACGTTTCGTCCATTAACTCGGTCAAGATATACCGTTGAGATTAAACTTGTGTAATTAGGCAATAGTTTATTTTTTTGTTTAGCCTACTCTAGGGCTTGACTTCCGAAGCCCTGTTATAAACTATGTTGTTTGAAAGCAGTCTGGCTGCAGTGCAGACGTCCACTCTCTCAAGTGCCTTCGTTGCAGGCTCCACTCCTGTCAGGAGGGGAAGTGACGAATTAAATTGCAAAATAAAATCGAGAAGACAGTCCAGATAGCAAACAGTCATGTGATGTACTGTATGTTGAATCAACGTTAGAATTTTAAGTTGATTCAACGTCAGTTTTGCACCCTCCAACTATATTGAAGCAACATTAAAATCATAACTAAAGATCAATGGTAGGCCTACTTAAACGGTCTTATAAGGATAAGGAAAACTTTATTGATCCCCCAATGGGGAAATTTAGTTGTTACAACAGCTCAAAAAACAGGAATATAAACAGCATCAATAGCAAAAAGGTAAAATACAGCAACAAACATGTTTACATTAATTAAATAATGGAATAAAAATACAATAGAAATAAAATAATACCAGGCATAAACACTATGTAGACTTTCACTTGTGGAAAGACAGATCAGATATTATTAAAAACACACACAGTGTGTAGCATTAATTGTATTGGTGATTATTATACAGAGTCACGTGGTGGTGATGCTGTTTAACAGTCTGACTGCAGATGGAAAAAGGACCTGCGGTAGCGCTCAGTCTTGCAGGGCGGATGTCTGAGTCTGCTGCTGAAGGAGCTGCTCAGAGCCCCCACAGTGTCATGCAGGGGGTGAGAGGGGTTATCCATGATGGATGTCAGCTTCACTGACTCTCACCCACCTCCTCTACAGAGTCCAGAGGACAGTCCAAGACAGAACCGGCCCTCCTGACCAGTTTGTTCAGTCTCTTCCTGTCTCTCCCTGTTCTCCCTCCTCCTCCACAGCAGACTACTGCATAGAAAAGTGCAGACCAACACAATCAACCACAACAAACTACTTTTACCGTAATACTCATAATATATGCTGCTCTATATACAGCCAGGATAAACGTTATCAAATCTAGCAAACTCTTTATTAAACCTTTTAAATAATGAAGACATTACAGCATACAACTTAATATAAGATTAAAAAAACATGCTTATTTAGATCATTTCATCAAGATTATTTAGTTTAATTTTAATCTTTACAAATGTATTCCTGTGCTGTCTTGTGTCCATCCTCACACTCAGTCTGGAAAATAAGGGAGCCATTTCTTCACCACCTGGGCAAAGGCAACTTCATACACTGCCTAAGCTGCCATCGTTTATCAAGTCTGAGCATCTAGACATAAAACAGAGACTTTAAAAATAAAGTTTTATTGACATAAACTTTCACACATTGGGTTCTCAGACAGAAAATCAAATGTAGAGAATAGGGGTTAAATATGAGAATTATGGAATCAGTCAGTATATTATCTTTCTATATGCACACTTACTTTAACCTGAGCTGGGACAGCAGGCTGAGAGTTCAATGTTACACCCAAAGTGTGTGTCCCTTTCAGGCCATTGACCTCCTGAACCCAGGGAGCCAGTAGGCATCACCCTCCTTATCCCACACAGATGGGTTTATTCCTAGAAAACAGATGCAGAGGACGTCTATTTACTGCTGCATCGATATACTGCATATTGTTTAGTCAAATATAAAAAATAAAACTCATTCAGCTGTCCACAGGTCCTCCTGAGTGGATGGACTGACCAGAGGAAGAGGAGAGTGATGCACCATGGGACATGTCAAAGTTTTTATATTGCAGACAACACAATACGAATACAGACAAATTTTCAACCCTGCTATGGAAGAAGCTAACACTAGCCACATTGAGCAAAACTACCTTTTGATGACAAATCCATCATGCAGAAATAAGTTTCAGTTGTTTTTTAATTAAATCTACAATTGTTAAAAGCAGTAGATAGTGAACAAATTAAAGTCTGTGCAGTCAGACTTTTTCACTGTTTTGGATAGTAAAAAAAGGTCACCCACCGCCATCTCCGAGCTATTTAGGGACGTATTGAATTGTTGTTCCTGCAATAAAGTGGCCTGACAGTGGAAGTCTGCAGCCAGACCCCTCCTAACCTCTTAAAGCGTATAGCCCACAAAACACGTTTTCTTTTAAATTTACAGTATTCTTCAAGTCTGTCTGAATTCACAAATATATTCAGACAATAATTCACATTATGCAATGAGAATAGGTTTATGACATGTGTTGACTGTCTTGCCAGCTGAATTTGTGCTTTGACGTAATTTTTTTTTTCCAGTGTTTTCAAAACATGGAATTTAATTTCACAGGTTTGTGATTTGAAATAGTACACCCAAAACAGAAGCCAATAGATGCAGATAAACTATTAAACATATAAACGCAATTACATTGTCCATATAGACTTAGGTGAGTTTATGCATTAATTTGAACATGGGCCGACAAAACTTTCTGGCACATAATAGGGTAGACTTTCTTGATAGTGCAAAGGAACAATTTCTGTTTTTAGCTTCCGGTGTCACTGTATGTAGTGTAAAAACCAGTACTTTTACTTAAATATAACAAGGGTTGAGGAAGTGGGTAAAATTATACAAAAAAAATGTTTTGCAATCATGTTAGTTTCAATTCTACACACTGGTAAGAATTGCTAAACATTGTTAATATTGACTTTAAAAAATGTATCGTTTGACAGCACTACTTTCTATAATAACTGGCCAGCTGGTATGTAGAATACTAAATAGAATATAATGCTAATATAATACTAATGTAGAATAATATTCTGATTCCAGAAATCCCATAATGCACTGCAACAGCTGATGAGCCAATTAAGCCCTTAAAACACCAGCTCTGTTTTCCCTCTGCTATATGAATGAGAGCTGTCAAACTCACTGTTGCCAAAGCGTCCACTCCCCATTTGGGTGAAAACAAGTGCTGTGAAAGTAACAGCAGTAAATAAGAAAACACAAGAAGCACCATGACTTCAAACTGCTGTGTAGCATTTTGTTATTCAAACTAGGGGTCTGTGGTAAACCGGTTTTAATACCACCACCAGTATAGCGTACCCCGTCATTACAAGTTAAACACACTGGTTTAGCTGTAGTTCACACAAGAGGCAACACCAACAGCTACCTACCAGCCACAGTGGTTGATAAATAAAAGTAGCGTTAAATAGTGATTTGTGACAGATAACAGCTCAGATTGAGTCCCCAGGTCTTCTGCATGCTTCACTCTGACAGCACAGAGCAAGTGGTCTCACATGCTCACTGATAAAGGCTGTTGCGGTAACCGCAAAAATGAATTTCCGCTGTATAAACAAGCTAGCTCTTAGACAACAAACACAACTGCACATTAAGTCACCTCATCCCCCCATTACGGTAGTAACAATTATCACCACGACAATCTGGTTTTTAAAAACCTGACCTGTACGATTTGGCTTCAGAATACATAACGGCAGGCTTAGTTCTTATTTAATGTGAAAACTGGCTCGACGTTCTCAATGTCTGTACAGCATTTATCCTCTCTCTCTATCTCTCCCTTTTGTCATGTTATGTCTTCCAAATCGTATTGTACAGGTTTTTAAAAAACTAAATGCCTGTGGGGGTTTTTTTGTAGACAAAGGGCCAAAGAGGAGGAGATTTTGGTCATAACTGTTGCTGCTATGACAGTGCTTTGCTTCAGCACCAGGTGCTAGTGCTAGGTGATAGTAGGTACAGCCTTGTATTAAGCATTAAACAATACAATAAAGACAAACACACAACTGTTTGAAAGAAGCAGGGGATGATTCCAAATACCGTTACATGCCTAGTATGTAATGAACATCACACAAGAAAAAATCCCTGTGTTGATGCATCCTGTTCTTCTCTCTGCCAGGAGGCATTGGGTTTGGTCATGACATGAAATGCAGCCTTGTCACGCATTCTTTGGTTGCATGGATAGGAATGACCTCTCATGACTGTTTACATCCCAGGTTTGTGAGAGACAGGCTTTGTTTCTTCTGACACAGAGCAATTCATTTTAGTGTCTGAGTGAGTCACACAGCTTCTCTTGCAGTTGACCTACTTTGATTGTAATTCATCCCATTAACAAGTCTAGTTAAATATTTGTAATGTCAATCGACAACAGTTAAATTGGCCTAAACTTCATTATTAACTATTTTAAATAATAGTTTTGATAAGTCATTTACCTTATCTATAGAAGTATTGCCATAGGCCTATTTCATCTCGCCTTTGCCATAGTCTCTTCATCTCCACATACACTTTGGCTATTTTTGAGTCCTGTAGCCTGTTTACCACAGACTTAAAAGGTCAGCTTAATAATGCTTTCTCCCAGCCAAACCTCCCTTTACATATTTTTTCATATTTTTTTTTCTTGTAATTAATTAATACATTTTTATTAGCAAAAGACAAAACTCAGTTTCTTCGTCACTCCTTTTGTCAACCATGTTTGTTTTGCTGATGCGTCACTTGGTTGAGGCCATGCCTGCGCAGGTAGTCATCAGCTGTCAGAAACCGAGGCATATACATGCCACAGTTTTCTTTCAGAGTTTTCCAGGTAGCAAAATCGGGTGGAAAAAAAATCAAGATATGATGTTTACATTCAAAACACAAAAAGGGGATACTTACAAAAAAACGATCAAAACCAGGATACTCAAGTCAATGTAACATCAATTCCTATGCTAAGCTGGATACAGAGGGAGTATATGAAACAAATGGGGATGTTGTGCTGTGATTTGTGGACTTAAAACTTCTTTATATAGAAACATGGCTTATTTGTAGACACTAGATGATCCTGGTTTACTGTGGAATTGATCAAACCAGAGCCTTTGTTGCTGAATATGTTGCAGGGCTGAATGCCCCTGTGTCTGGAATGTGAATAAAAATGCCCATTTCTTGTGCCACCATCAATGGTGAAGTTTAAATTTAGACCAGCCACTGGCTCACTATGTTAAAACACCAGCCCCTTATGCATGTGTTTTTCTCTTACCCTTAAAGTCTTTCTTGCTCTTGGTAGCACACAATCTGTCTTCCTTTCTCCTCTCATCTTATTTTATATGTAGTCTGAATTCATGTAAACTCTGATTGTACTCAGCTCAATCAGGCTGCAATTAAAACACTGCACACATCTTTGTTGTCTATGCAGTTCTGCAGCTAACAAAGCAGATTATCACCTCTGCTGTTAAGGGCTCTGCTGCACTGGCCTTTTCACAGAAATGACGTGTTGTCTTAAAATAAAATAATTTATCATCCACAATTTTCTTTCTCCCACTGAAAGTAAATGGTTTTCATTTGGATATTAAAAAATTGATTTGGCCAATGCTCATAGGTTGTGCAGCCACTGTGTTCTCTCCACACACCTCCTTGTCCAAAGATTAATGGCACTCGAGGATATTTTGTAAACTACAGCAACTTGGCAGTCTTGACAATGTGAAATATAATTGTGGCTCTGAGAGAATGCCTCAATACTGAATGAATTACAAATAATCTGGATATTGGTCCCATTAAAGGGGACATATTATGAAAATCCACTTTTACAGGGTTTTTGAACATATATTTGGGTAACCTGAGTGTCTATCGACCCACAACATTTGAAATAAATCCATCCAGTCCTTTGTTTGTGGTCTGCATAAGTCTTACAACACAGAGAAAAATGCTCCGTTTCAAATTTTCTCAGTTTGTGACATCACAAGCTGGATTCAGGTAAAAAAAAATCCCCTCCCCTCCCCTGGTTTCTCCACCCATGGACTCCACCCCCAGCCTAGAGCAAAACTTTTGCACAGGTCTGCCATTTTTATTCTTGCTACAGAGGAATGATGTCTACTGGGAAAACTCAGGGGGGGCTCATTGCATTTAAAGAGACACACACACCAAAACGGAGCGTTCTGAGAGAGCTGGTTTATACAGGGTCACAAACCTCCTCTGGTGCTTGATTCATGTTATATTTGGACCAAAAGCACAGCACAGATGTTTCATTTAGACCACAGGGGTCTGTTTGAAAAGGTGGAAAAGGGGTATAATATGTCCCCTTTAAAAAACAATCCACCAAAGAAGATGATGAGCCTGAATATTGTAAATATTATGACCAAGCAAATTACATTAATACTGAAATATAGTGCTTTCCAATTGGGGTCTAAATACGAATTGCTTGTTGATTAGGATAGGAATCAACAAGCATGGCATAGGATTTTTTAGTTGATTTTTTGCTCACTTGTTTATTATTTGTTAATCAAAGGGGGAAAGTTGTTTAATTCCTCACCTTAAATATTTGCATAAGCTGTTGATTTCAAGGATGAATACATATATTTTGCAACCAAGAGTGTCATCATTAGGTTACTAATATTAACATCTGCATCAGCTCCAGTTTCCCCTCCCCTCTCAATTTCTATTAGGCAGTCCTAAGCCCCAGAAATAGCAACACTGTTGTATGACTCATGTTTTCAGCTATCTGAGATACCGGATGAGAAAGACGTGAAAAGATTGTCATTAGTCATTTAGTAACACAAAAAAAATGCATTTAAGGGAAACATCATAGGGCAATGGTTCAATGCATATGCAATATAAATTCTTCACCAAAACACCATAACCTCCACCAGAGGTCATTGGAGACAATCAGACCAGACAGGAATTTTCATCACAATTGTCTGTGTTTTCTTTGTTTGGTTTAGGGTTGAGATTGATGTATAAAAGATTGAAATCCTTGAGAAGTTATCTTACTATTAGGGGAAATTTGAGCTCTGTCCTTCTCTTGTTGCCCCATCTGTCCATCAACAGAATCCCCTGTTCTGCTGCTGGCCAAAGTAACACGACGTGACACAGATGATTATTTATTTACCCTTACTGTCCCCAATAAAATAAAATTAAAGTGTCTAAAATATATTATGGTATAATTTTCAATTGTATAAAGTAAATGTACTGTTAAAAACAAACGGGAAATAAGGAAATTGTTCTAATTTTCCTTGTGTCTTTTTTTCTAACTTGTTTTTAAGTAATATTATATAAAGTTGAGAAGAACGTGTTCCCTGCACATGCTTCTTTGTCTTCTTTACCGCCAAAACCATCCGTCTCTACCAAATCATTTTCCTTTCACATTAAAACCCTTCCTACTGGCTGTTTACTCCTCATATGCTGGCCTTATACCCAGCAACTTTCAGGTGAATTCAAAGTCACAGGGACATTTCCAAAGTCGGACTAAAATCCTTTGATCTCACTCCTCTGGTGTAAGGGGGTCTTAAAAATCAATCCAAGCTGTTTTAAGGCTGTCTTTTCTTGTCTTGGCGTTACTATCAAAATTACATGTTTAATATTATCGCAGTTCCTTAGATTTGTCTTGTGCAAATAGTGTTGTTCCAACGTGACCATTTTTAACAGCCAATATGAGTAGTCTCGCCAGCACCAAACAGGAAGCTGCAAACTAGTAAACATGATCAGGAGGCGACGGGATATGCAGTTCTCCTGCACTGTGGAAAAGGAGAAAGTGTTGGAGTAAAGTGGGCATAAGAATGCCTCTCCGACGTGTCTTCCCCTTTGTACCACGATGGAGTGAATAAAGGAAAAAGGTGGACTGAAATTGCTGTAGCCCTCAAAATCCCCAGTGAGAATGTTATAGCAAGCTAGCTAGCGTACTAACCAGGGATATCCCCGGTCTTCAGCGGGGATGTGGGCCCTTGAGATCCCCCGGTGACCTCCCAGGTCCAACCGGGAATGTCAATGTGAACGCAAAAAAAAATTAGACAAGACCAAAATGCCGCAAAAAGTAGGACCTATAACAAAACAAGTATAACAAATAGTATAACAAAAAAACATAAAGGGACAATAAAACTTTATTACAACCACTGTTTGGGGTCTGATTAAGTGAAAGGCATCTATCTATCTATCTATCTATCTATCTATCTATCTATCTATCTATCTATCTATCTATCTATCTATCTATCTATCTATCTATCTATCTATCTATCTATCTATCTATCTATCTATCTATCTATCTATCTATCTATCTATCTATCTATCTATCTATCTATCTATCTATCTATCTATCTATCTATCTATCTATCTATCTATCTATCTATCTATCTATCTATCTATCTATCTATCTATCTATCTATCTATCTATCTCAGATTTGTACAAACATTTGTATAAAAATAAGTGTGATCGAGGTGACTGAATAAAAACTCCATTACAAAACCAAATCTGATATAATAATAAATCAAGGTTGTCATTGTCATATTATTACCCTAAATCCTGCTATGAAATTCCTCCTTAACTTGACTTGATATATTTCTGCTTAAATGTTGTAGTTGTACATTTCTACCAAGTGCATGATAGGAAATAATCTCAAAAGGAATCTATTTTTATCCTTGCAGTTAGTGACCCTGGAAGATCCCCAGTCGTTCCAAAATCTTAGTCTGTGACTAAGAACTCTGTGAGTTGTTGACAAATTGTATTTAGATTTAAGAGGGTGACAGAGGTGGTCAGTCTTTTAAAAGTAATGCTACCACCACATCTCAAAACTCTTATAAGGGCAGCCAGTTACCAATGCTAGGTTACTCTGGGATGCCATTACCCAGCCAACACATAGCAATGATCCCTCCCTACTCTTCCATCCACCCTCTTGTTCAGCCCCCCCTTCCTCTTTCTCCATCTCCATCCTAGCACCCCCTGCTTCCCACTAGAGGACAGCAGTACCCAGATGGAAGTCAACTTGGTCTCTGTCTGTCATGAGAGGCAAGAAGGCAAGGTGGACTGGTTTAACAGATATTTGTGCGCTATATATGTGGGGGCAGGGAGGAAGAAGAGTGTTTGTGTGTGCATGTGTGTTTGTTTGAGAGAGAGATAAATAGAGAGAGAGGGAGGACAGTGTGGTACAGGGAGTAAGGCAGGAGAGAAGAAGCTGAGTTAAGTAGAGAGAGAGAGAGAGAGAAATCTGTCCGACGCTCACAGCTCATACTGCTGGCTGGCTGGCTGGCTCCCTCACTGTTGACGAATGAGCTGTCTACCCACAGGGCTGGGAAACAGCAGCTTGTGACAAGCTGGGGAGAGAGGAACATGAATGTAATGCGTACCTTGCCTCGCTTGCTTTCAGATACCGGCCAGAAGAAGACTCCAGAAAAGAAGGATGGGAGGCGCATGTCGTTCCAGAGACCCAAAGGGACTATTGAATATTCTGTGAGTAATATGCAAGCAACTGTGATCGGTGTGCTTTAATGATGTTATTTCTTTGAGACGCTATTCACCAGTATACTGCTGCTGCCTGTGTGTTTGTCTTATGCTGTTGGTTTCTGAGGCTTTATCTAGCTCATATTATATTCCAGCTGTAGCTGTTCTGTTTGTGTGCAGTGAAGTCACAGTGTCTCACCATGCTCGGTAGCTCATTAGAGAGGAAAGAGGTATTTTGTTGTTTTTACCAGTGTACATAGACATCCAAGGCAGCTGACAGAAAGCTTATGGAAACAATGTGTCCTCGGTTAAAGCCTCACTGTGTACTAGCTTCATTTTGCAAGTTTAGAAAGGAGAGAAGAGATGTATCAGCCCTGTCGTTTCGTTCTTGCATTATGGCAGAACAAGCAAGAAGGCTAGGACAGGTAGGTTATGTATTTGTTATTCTATTTATTCTCTATGCCATAATAAGGAGCATTCCACCACAGAGCTTGCTGTGCTCACAAATGAATGACCTTCCAACTGCGTTGTCATTTCTATTGATTTAGCTTTTGTGTGTAGGAAAGTGGGAGGGGGAATGAGGCGATTGAGAGAGAGGGATGGTGAGAGGGGGGAGGGACAGGGCTCTGGTTCCCTAGTGTGAGCTGAAAATGGAGCTCGCCTCTGCTATGCCTGGTTGTGTTCTTCAAATGACCCTCAAATCTGGATGCAGTCAGACTGCTTCAGATCGCTTCCCTCCCTGGCAACATTAACAAATAGGATTGCAGCCACTCAGTACCTTCTAACTCCCTGTCTGCTGAAAAGAAAGAAGACAGAAAGAAGAAAGGAAAAGGAAAATGATGTTAGGTTTAGTTAGACCAAGGCCTCTGGCTTTTCACTGACCTACCCATTCATTTCTTAACACTATTCTATTTGTGTTCTCCCTTTTTGGATTTATTGTTCCGTCATCAGTTTTCTCCAGCTGTTGCTCTCAGAAGCTGCTGTAGCTTTCACTGCAATTAGCTTCCTCACCTTCACACTGTATCGTCCGAGACTTGCCGATTGACAAATACCTTGTTTATTTTGCTCTGGCTTTATTAACCAAAGCACTACAGCAGAGTAAGTGGAAAGGATGGAAATACTAGTTGAATGGAAAAAATACTGAGAAATGTATTGTTTTGTTAGGGAGAAAATATGCATATCCTATTCACGTATCATATCAATCTTGTTCTTGTGTACCGTCACTCTCTCTTGGTCGTTTTCCTTAAACCCAGCTAGATTACTTCTAGGTAGAGCACTGCACATTTATGTATCCTCACCTCTAGCAAGGTGGTATAACCAAGCCTAACCTACACTGTAAGATACACATAGTCACCATTTTATCAGTTTCTGAGAAGCAATTTTATTTTCTAATTCATTTTTCATGCAGGGGGTACAGCAGACATTGTTAACTTATTTCAGTGTTCAGCTCACAGGTTTATCATCTCTTGGCCTTGACAGGAAAAAGGATGGTTTCTTCCTATGTAACCTTATCAATACAATCTCACTCTCATCCTCACCACTGTGTCTCACACAAGCTTCTTTCACTGTCCCATTTTTTGTACTGAGAAATAACCTGAGCAGCTGCAACCCATCTGCCTATACACTGATAATGTTATTCCATTCAACCAAGTCCAGCTGGCTGACCTGCATTCAATCATAAAGCAAAAGAAAGAGACAAGAGCATCACAGAGGTGAGCAACACTTGTCTTTCTCTTTCTCAAAATGATTTGGCATATTCTAAGTCAAACAAAATTATGAACTGAGGCCATGAAATCTACAAATTTTATGTCAAGGCACACTAGTATAATACCATCATGAACATATGCTTTGGTTGGCTTTTGTTGCTAAAAAATAAAGGAAAGAAAATTCAGATCTATTCTTGTCAGTTCAGGCCACCATTGCTCGATTGGGTTAGGAAAACATTGCCTCGTCCAAAGGAAGTAAGGGTAACTGATCTTGTGACTAGGTTGCATGACTAAAAGAAGTCACATGGGGCACGAAACCATTTGAGTCAGATTATCAGACAGGTTGTTAGAAAATTACAGTTACAGTTAAGGCTGATTTTTTTTGTGGGTCAACCAAAAGCACATGCATAGATAATCACTACCCTAAACGGTAAATTATGTTCAAAAGGTGGAATTTATAGTGGCTTGAATTTTTTCAAAACTTAAATTAATACTTTTGACAGATAGTATATACTTAAAACATCCTGGTAGCCAATGAATTTGAAGATGCTGAGCATAAAATAATAAGGCTCCCAATATTTTCTTTCAGTCACTTCTTTTCTCTTTATGCTTGAGCAATGTCTAAAAAAAGGACTTTCCATAATAGTAAACATGCCTTATTTGCTAAAGGTGACTTGAATTGAGTGTTTTTCTTGCCACCATACACCAAACAATGAAGATGAAAGGAGCTTACAGCAACTCTATTTGTAATCACAAACCATTATCTATACTGCTTATCATTTTGAGGGGAGGAGTTGTTAGGGTGTGGTGCCGAGACCAACCTACACCAGGCTGACTCCCATTCACACTTATCGACAATATAGGGTAGCAAACAATATAAGAGGGGTGGCTGTGCCTCAGTTGGAGAGTCGTTGTCTCTCAACCGAGGGTTCGATCCCAAGCTCCCAATCCCAATGTCCGGTCTGTCCTTGGGCAAGACACTTAACCCCGAAATACTCCCGCTGCTTCATCAGCAGTGTATGAATGCATATGAATGGGATTAGTTACTTCTTCTGGTTTTACTACATAGCAACCACTGCCATCAGTGTGTTATTGGGTGTGAATGGGTAGGTGTGACATGCGGTGTAAAAGCGCTTTGAGTAGTCAGAAGACTAGAAAAGTGCTATATAAGCTCAAGTCCATTTACCATTTATAAGAAGCATGTCTTTTGACAGTGTAACGCAGATGTAGTAATAAGGGGGAACCACACTTGCAAAGTGAGAACATGCAAACCCCCAACAGAAAGGCCACTGTCTGATCAAAGTGCCTCCTCTGTAGCCAAAGTGAGATTGATTTTAGTGAATGTGAAAAGTCTCTGTAAAAGTGAAATCAGTCGAATAGTTTTATTTTTAATGGTACTAAAAGATCATCCAAGAAGTCTGCCCAAGCCTTTCAGTAAGAGAAAATCTAGTATCAATATCAAAACTGTTAATATATTTTGTAAATAAATGATATTCTCTTCTTCTTAATAGTTCCCTTAATTGTTCAAATAAAATAATGATCTATATTAGATGGTAATGCACATAGTCTTTCCCACTCTTTGTGTTTTTGTAAATAGTGTCGAAGCTGTGGGTATCTGAAAAAATCGTGAGCTGGAAGACTGTATTTATGTTTAAGCTGTTCAAACAACATTAAATGTCTTCCATCAAACAACTGGCCCAATACAGTCAAACCCTTTTCTTCCCATTTTTTAAACCCTGTATCTAGTTTAGCTGGGAGAAAATCTGAATTATGTGCAATCCTCATTGCTCTGGATATTGATCTTGGAAGCATTAATTTCTTTCTCACTTTTAACCATGTTTTTAAAGTGTTTTTATCCACATATTATTGATTTATTTACATTCCAGGTTTCATGATTTAAGAATGGGGTTGTGTCTAATGGCATATTTGGGCAAGTCTCTGTTCAATCCCAACCCACAAGGTATCTTTATCCTGAGTTGACCATGCTACCATTGATTTAAGTTGGGCTGCCCAGTAGTATTTTTTAGATGAGGTAAATCCAGGCCCCCATTTTCTTTTGAGTAAAGAAACCTTTTCAATTTTTTCCTGGGCCTTTTATTTTGCCAAATAAATTCAGATAGCCACTTGTTGGTTGTTTTAAACGTGGACATGGGAACCTCTAGCTGCAAAGATTGGAACAGAAAGAGCAGCCTTGGTAATATGTTCATTCTGATTGTCTCCACTCTTCCTATTAAAGATAAGGGAAGGATTTCCCATCTCGTAAGATCATTCTTTATCTCACATAATAGTTTACAATAGTTAGCCTTAAACAGCTGCGATGTGTCAGAGGTAATGACAATCCCAAGGTATCTGAAGCCACCATGAGAAGCCACCATCTGCTAGTTGTTGAGGCCAATTCCCAAACAATATCATTGCCTCAGATTTTGATTGGTTAATTTTGGTAACTTGAGAGTTCGCCATATTCTTTTATATTTCTCATTAATGCAGGAACAGAGGCAATTGGATCACTGATATATGTTAAAATGTCATCAGCGTACAAGGGTATTTTGTGCTCTGTTTGACCTATTTGATCTTTTATACCTTTAATATTTTTATTTAGCCTTATTAATGCTGCTAAAGGCTCAATGTTAATTGCAAAGAGCAGGGGACTGAGGCAATCTCCCTGTCTGACCCCTCTTTCCAGACCAAAAAAATCTGAGCAGCAACCATTCACTCTCACACATGATTTTGGATTCATATATATAACCCTTACCCATTCAACAAATTTCTGATGAAATCCTATAGCATCCAAGGTTTAATGTAAAAAGTGCCAACTCACAGTATCAAAGGCTTTCTGTGCGTCAAATAGTGGTAATTTTGGCAGCTATTTTTATATTTAGTCTTAGTCTTAGTCCTGTTTCAAATGTCCTTGGTTTTTATCCTATTTAGTCTACCTCATCCTGTTTTTATTTAGTCAAGTTTTAGTCGACTAAAAGTCTGAGCATTTTAGTCTTGTATTAGTCAAAGAAAACATGAACTATCTTAGTCTGATTTTAGTCGACTAAAAGTCTGAGCATTTATGTCTTATATTAGTCAAAGAAAACATGAACTATCTTAGTCTGATTTTAGTCGACTAAAAGTCTGAGCATTTATGTCTTATATTAGTCAAAGAAAACAGTAATATTTCAGTCTAGTTTTAGTCAATCAAAACTGCTGATATATGCATACACACGGAAAATGTTCTGATTTGCAAATTTATTTCTAAACATGGCATGTGCATGGTCTTTTTACCTGCTCTTTTGTAATATTTATAGACAAAGAGTAAGGTCTTTTACCTGCTTCTTGTAAAGCGTCTTGAGATAACACTTGTTATGAATTGGCGCTATACAAATAAAGATTGATTGATGATTGATTGATGTCAACAACACAGGACACACACACCTATTGCAATCAATAATCCCCCCCGCTGCGCCATTCCCCCACTGGCCAGCATGGCCCACGGTCACACTGCATCAGGACTAACTGTGCCTGAGCACGATTACCTTTTGTACATAACATCATAACACAGCACATGCATGCTTTATGTTGTTATGAAGCGTGCTTAGTTTACAAACAGGCGGACTCGGGGGAAAAAAAATTAGAGTCCGCGTCCACACATTGGAGAACAACACAAAGAACATGACAGCTACTTTACTGACTTTGCGGCTTATTTTGAGTCACTTTAATCAGCTACAGCCGTAAATTAATAAAAAAAATAAAAGAGACGCGCGGTCGAGTCCTTTCTCAGTCGTTTTTCTCAGTCTCATGATAATGAAAATGGGTCCATATATCGCCTCGTTTTCTTCTCCAAAGCCCTGTTGTTGTCATGTTGCTTGCTCCTTCTTGGTACATCCATGTGTTGCTCCCGGTAGCAGAGCTGACACAAATCTACCGTGCGCGCCCGCGCGCCGCTCACAGGTGTCGGAACTTCTGCATTGTGGGTAAAAAGTCATTTCATGATTTCGTCTCCTCTTTTTTCGTCAACGAAAATAGAGAGAGATTTTGGCAAAGTTTTTATTTGTAAACTGCGTTTTCGTCTCGTCTTTTTTCGTCATCGATAATGCATGTTGGTAATCGTCACAGTTAGTGTAAGATGATGGCGGTGCCGTCTCGTCATCGTCTCCTCTTAGTCATTGAAAAAAAGGTAGTTGACGAATATATTTCGTCATAGTTTTCGTTAACGAAATTAACACTAGCGTCAAAACTAATCAACATAGAATGTTGAGTTCTTTTCAGGAAATTATATTTAGTGTCCTCTTTATATTATTGGATCCTTGTCTGCTGGGAATAAAACCAGTTTGGTCTGGGTTAATCAACTTTGTTATACTTTTTTGCATCCTTTTTGCCATGATATTTGTAAGTAAGTGTAGGTCGTTACAAAGTAAACTAATAGGCCTGTAGCCCTCACAGTAGATGGGGTCTTTACTGTACCTTCCTTGTGGATCACTGATATAATTGCCTCTGACCATGAATTTGGTAGGACCTTTTTAGAAAGGACATAATTAAAAACTCGAGTTGAGATTGGCACCAGATCATCTATGAAACATTTATAAAACTCTCCAGGGAGTCCATCCCTGGAGATTTGTTGTTTTTAGTTGTTTTAAGGGTTCTCGTATTTCAATTTCAGTAATATCTGATACCATTTCTAAAGCCTCAGTTTCTGTCAGGGAGGGTAGGTGCAGGTTGGTAAGAAAGGCCTCAGTTTTATCACCAATCGTTTGTTGCCCAGGATCTTCATAAAACATTTTTATCAAATGATGCAAAAGCATCTGCTATTTCTTTTCGATGGGATACAATTTTTTTAAGTTTAGGATGATTTACCTTGGGAACTAAACAACCAGCCTGGGCCTAGGCCTGGGCGATATGACTAAAAATGTTATCCCGATAAAAAATGTCATATCAGTCGATATGGATAATTATCACGATAAATGTTAAATCATTGATTCTTTCAAATTTAAAAGCTGATTTTTGCTCCTGAGTCAAAGTTGAAGAAACCAGATGGTTAATTATGGTTTAATTATTCTTTATTGTCAGAACATGACAAACAATAATTTAACAGGAACATTTCGCCATCATAAGCTCAGTGCATGGAGCTGGAAACGCTGATATGACAGTTAGCTGCTGGCCAGTAACACTTACCCTACTGGCCCGCTGCTTACTGAGGGTCCACACCATAGACTGTTTATATTATTTACAATATGATCCACACTAACACTGGTTTGGGACATTTCTTTCCTTCAGTGTGTTTTTAACGGGTCATATTGTGTCAAACAGTGAAGGGTCTGTAGTGTTGCACGTTTTAGCTGCACACGTCTTTGGCACAGTTAACAGAGCATGTTACTCGTTTTTGTCGGACTGTAAATATCCAAAATGTCTCCAAACTCCTTAAGTTGGACGTCCTTTCTTGTCGTCTTGTCGACGATGTTTTCTCCTGCTTTGAGCTGGCAGACTCAGCGCTTTCTTCTGTGTCGCTAACGCTAATTTCGGCTGTGTTTTCATTCTGCTCCAAACATCTGTAATCCCGCATACCCACATGATTGGCTGTTCGACGTCTTTTTCTTCTTTCCTTTAATGTCGGGTGGCAACTAGCGTTCGATGCGCATTAGCGCCCCCTGTTTCCCAGTTGTTGGGCGGTGTAATTACAGGTTGAATTTTATCGAACTTATATCGAACATTTTTAATATTTATTTTAAGAAAAAATTATATAGTGATAATTATCATTATTGTTTTATCGCCCAGGCCTACCTGGGCCTTACGGAGTTGGAAGGCTAGTAAGCGACTAGCCCTGTTTCCCTTCTCGTAAAATCTTTGTTTGGAAAATCTTAAAACCCCCTCTGCTTTATACATGTGGAGTTCATCCAAGGCTGTTCTGTTTTTTTTTAGTTCTAACATGTTATGCGTTCCTGTGGTTTTATGTTCTATTTCTATTTGTTTTATTTTATTTTCAAGCTTAATTTGCTCTTTCAGCCTTATTTTCTTTAGATTTTACGAAATCTGTATAATTTCCTCCCTAATGACTGCCTTGGCCCCCTCCCAGAGAATTGATGGAGTTACCTCTATCCAATACAAATGGTTCCAATACCTCTATCCAATACAAATGGTTCCCCCCATAAGGCCATCGAGCACCTGAATAGCTGATTTAGCTCCTTTATATGTGCTAAAAAGAAGCCATGCATCAAAATAGCTACGCTATGTCTATCGTCATTAGAGGGAGGTCTTGACCTCCCGGATATTAGAAGATATCAGCTTAGTGCTCATTTGCTTATTTTATCTGACTCTGTGCACAATAAACCTACATCTCTTTGGCTTGATATAGAAAGCTCAATGTCCAAATACCCCTTAAATAAACCTATTATTTATTTAGAATGTAGGATCTTTGAAGTTTGTTTGTACTAATTCAATTACAGTTTGCACCATTAAAGCATGGCAAGCTGTCAGAAAATTAGTAGGCAGATCTCGGGTAACCTCTGTCTTTACTTCATTATGTGACAACCCTGTTTTTCTACCTGGAATAATGGACAATAAATATCGGGTTTGAGAAAATAAAGGGATTACTAATTTGTACAAGTTACTTGAGGGATCTACCTTGATGTCTTTTAGTCAACTGTCTGATAAATATGGTATTCAAAAGCAAGATTTTTTCCGGTATTTACAAGTAAAGGATTTTGTCATAAGGAATACAACAATACTTAATAATCTAATAATAATAATAATATTTGTAGCTCTGAGAGGCAGCTTTTTATAACAGCTGGGCAGCTCTATTAGCTCCTTCTATAATATGCTTTAAAGGTATGATGCTACAAAAACTTCTTATCTGAAAGAAATCTGGGGAAGAGAACTCAATGTTGAGATTACAGACAATGCCTGGGATGATGTTTAGAAGAATGCAAAAACATTCAGTGTCTGTAATAGAGTGAAAGCAATTCAACTCATGATATTGCACAGGGCCCACATATCCCCCTCCCAATGCCATGAATTTAACTCTAACTTATCCCCACTATGTCCCAAGTGCAAAATAGAAACAGGTAGTCTCACCCACTGCCTGTGGTCTTGTAGAAGTACAGCAGTTCTGGCAGATTATAGAAGAGGAAATCAATAAGATTATGTTTATTGGGACGGATGGAAACCGTTATATTTGCTGCTGAGTATTTCTAATACCGTCATCACTGACAAATACAAAAGGAAACTTGAAAACAAAGTTCCATCTAGAGCACATTGGCAAAGGGTCATACTTGAATATGTCTCATTGGATTATTTGACATGTAAATTATGCAGCAAGATCAATGTCTTTCACAGAACATGGGAACCCTTCATGTCGTATATTGGTCTTGATATTTCCACGATTCTCACAAGAGGATTTATGTTGTAGAGCTGGGAATTATGTCTTAAAAACTATTTGCTATGCCATATTTTTTTGTTATTGTGAAATTGAAAATTGTATTTAAAGAGACACACACAAACCAAAACAAAGCGTTCTGAGAGAGCTGGTTTAAACAGGGTCACAAACCTCCTCTGGTGTTTGATTCATGTTATATTTTGACCAAGGCACAGCACAGATGTTTCATTTAGACCACAGGGGACTGTTTGAAAAGGTGAAAAAGGGGTATAATATGTCCTCTTTAAAGCTGTTTGTTTGCAATTACAACATTGTTTCCTCTTCTCTAAATCCTTGCTTTTACTCACTCTTTGATGTACAGCACTTTGGACAAAAGCATCTGCTAAATGAATTGTAGAATTATAGAACTGAAGCATTGTTTCTGATTTATAGGAGCAGAATTGTACGCTTTATCTTTTTAGAGCTAATGTTGGTCTGTTAAAGAATTTGTAAAATTGGGTTGAAACAAATGCACTTAATTACAGTTAGGGCAAGTGCTTCCTAAGAGTAATTAGCTAACTACAAATTATCAAACTAGCATACATTCCTGTTTTTTATTGTTTAAAATAAGATTTCTGTATACATCAGAAACATACTTTTTGTTAATCAGTCCTCAATGAAATCTGGGATAGTAGCTGAAAATACAGTTTACTTTTTGTGGTTGCTGCTGAAAAAATATCTGTTGGTATTCACATGTCCAATTTTACCTATGCCTGGCATCCATGAAACTATTACCATAGTCAACAATGAGCCTACCCATTCAGTCCATACAACACAATGCATTCCTGCTATGCTTGTTTATTGTTGTCCAGTTGTCCAAACACAGTTGCACAAACTGCTGCCTCAGGGAGATTGTATCCAACCAGGAGAATTGTCCTTTGATCGGTTTTGGAAGGTTTTTTTGGTTGAGCACTTGCCACATTTTCACTCAATTTTTTTATTCCTGTTAATGAAACAGAAAAAAATTTGCAATAAATAATCCCTGATGACAGGACAGTAATATTACTCTACATTTCAGGGGTGGAGCAGCATTTTTAAAAGTGAGGTTTCTAAGGCCACTACCATTTTATGAACATAACAAATTTTAACTGACACATCATACAAAAAGACAAAGTTGCAAAACAAAATTCTACACGGCTAACTTTATAAACGTACGTTGTGAGTAGCCCAGTTAGTTTAAGCTCTAAAAGTTTGATTGACTCAAAAAACTTCTCTTTGAGTTGCTTTTATTTGCCTTTCTTATTGCCGTAAGCCTAATTATATTTCCCGATTTCATATAAAATGTTTCTGTATTTTGAAAGAATGCAAAGGGGACTTCCGCTGCATAGTGATGTTACGCAAGTGAATAAAAACAGCTCAAAGAATCACTAAGACGTAAAAATTGTTGTTGTCTTAGACATCTACGACTTGTGTATTTTTTTGGAAGGTTGAATAATAAACATCAGTTTATGTGACTGACCATCTTTCAGAAGGATGCTACATCCATTTGTTACCTCTGAGCTCAAACATAGCGAGTACTGAGAGAGGGAATTATTTTCTGAATGTTCATAACTTTACCGTGCTTCAACTGTAAACTATTCTCTGGCCTGGTGGGATGGTCGAACGGCTAAATTGCCATTCAATATTTTTTATTTATTTATTTGATTATTTGACATGGACATAGTTACATTGGTGCTGTAACATTTAACCATGCAGAAGTTCCAGATGCACTGTTCTTAGTGTTAAAAGGAAATGATAATTTGCAACACCTGTCCATGGGTTAAAGGAAAGAACATCACTGTTGTCTGGATTTTAACTTGTGAAAAAAAGCAAATGCACAAGTATATAATTGCTATGAACTGAGACACAACAGCATGTAGATATGCAACAGCATCTTGCATGGTACATTAACCCTGAACCATTTTCAGAACCCATTGACTATTGTCTGACCATGCTATGACTTCTAGGGGTGATGGCTTTTAGGGCTGATGTAGCCAGCGGTTAGTGACAAAGGACTTCTGACCAAGACATCTTCTTACATGCTAGCAATTCAGTTGGTTATAAAAACTGACTTGCAAGCACATATCTGTATAAAGACATTAAAGCTAAATCGTCCTGCCCATGACTGCAGATTTCGAATGATTGCTTGTTGCTGCTCTTGCTCTCCACATAGACTGTTTTCCTTTATACAGAAAGTGTCCACTGAAATGCTAGTACACATAACTACTCATACTACTAACAGCGACTAGGACTCTTTAAAACAAAATCTGGTCTCTCACCTTAAAATGTAGCTTTTTAATGCAGAATCTGTGAACAGAAATATATCCCTTGGACAACTTGAGGAAATTGCTGAGCTATATATTTTCAACATAAGTTTGACTGAAGTTACTGCTTGACTCTGCTTTAAATATAAGTAATTTACCCTGCCGAAAAAAAGTATTTTTTATGTTGGTTAAGGTGTGAGTTAAAGATAAATACTGAGTGGCTTTAGCCAGTTTTCAAATCTAGTCCTCATGCTTGCGGTATATGGACAGTAGAAAAACTCATAATTTACCTTTGCTTAATCTGTAATGTTAACTTTAATTTGATTTTACAAAATATCTACTCCACTTTACTGGAGCTGGGTGGTGAAGGTAAAGTTGTTGCCCCACAGGAGTACAGCTCTCTGTATTAATTGAAATTAGGCTTTTTTCCGGAAAAATAAGAGAGAACAAATTAAATTGGATCTAAGGTAATCTAGTGAGGACCTCTCAGGATTCGAAAAAATTGATCATCTCCATGGGATGTTAGTTTTGGTTTTGTCCTATTTGGTTTCATAACATTTAATAATTAATTATTTTAACTGCAATGCAATGATTTCAATCCATAATAAAAGAAGATACAGCTTCATTTGGTCTACTTGTGCTACATCTCTGGAAAATGAGAAATGTTTTGATAAATATCTACTATTCTATCATTTTTTGACAGTGTTGCAATAGTTTAAAAAAATTGTAGAACTTTTTTGAATGTAGTACCGTCTCAGATTGTAAGGCTTCAAAGCTATTTGTCTTACAGTCTGGTGAGCAAAATCGTGGTACCTCAGGGGACTGACCTATCTCCCTTTCGTTTCCTATCTATTCCTATTCCTGACCAATAGCTAATAGCTGTCATTGTCATAACATTCCAAAATCTGTCATGACAAAGTAAGGAAAGATCAAGTTATTTAATGTAATAATTACACGGCTCTATTTTTAGTTATTCTCATGCCTTTTCTGTACAGCTTTATATAAAAAAAACCTGTACAGCAGAAGTGTGATTTTGTCTCTCTTTTCTTTTTGTTTCTTGATGCAGGTGGAATCAAGGGACACGTTGAACAGCATTGCGCTCAAGTTTGACACCACACCCAACGAGCTGGTTCAGCTTAACAAGCTGTTCTCCAGAGCAGTGGTGCCTGGCCAGGTGACTTTTTCTCAACATCCTTTCATCTAGCGTTAATCGTCCCTTTGGGATACAAATCAATTGCAAAAGGCATTTTTTGTTTCCAAAAAGGTCAAAAGATATGTGTTACTCTATTCTCCCATAGACACTTTTTGACTACTGCTTGTTCTGGTGTAACAAGCAAAAACATGAGCCAATTAACACAATTTCATGTTTTTGCTTGTTATACCAGAAGTTGATTTGTACACATGAGGTTTTCTCTTTTGTCTCTCCATGTGTTTTTGTGTGTTGTATCCAATTTGTGTTTGCTCAAGGCAATGTCTGTGTTAATACAGTCATGGATTGTGTTTGCAGGTTCTGTATGTTCCTGATCCCGAGTACGCCTCCAGTGTCGGAAGCTCCCCTTCCCTCAGTCCTATCAGCCCACTGTCTCCCACCTGCTCAGAGGCTGATTTAGAGAAAGTAACGGTATGACAACACCTGATGTATAATTTCACACTCAAAATGTGCATATACTGTAAATATATATATATAAACTTTTTATGTAATGCTATATGTGAGTTGAAATTAGACCTCTATGTTTTCAATGGCAATATGGGGGGACTTTTTTGTAGCCAAATTTTTAACTTAATTAATAGATAAAATTGGCCTAATCTATTCGGATTTTTGAAAACCTCTTGTTGTCATCACCTGTCACCTCTAGAAAAAAGAAGAGGGTTAACCTAAACACATTATTTTATTTATTATTGCAGGGTTTTAGTCAAAGATAGTTCAGCATGATCAATAGGGAAATTTGCAACTAGAAAATACCTAATATATGTATACAACAAAAGCATAAATCTGAAGAATTTGCCTCCAACCCCTCCCCCCAGCCATCAGATCAAGAAAGAAAAGTGGTAGACCAAAAACAAATAAATCAGAATTTTTCTGTGGGGGGGGGGGGGGGGTATTCTTGCTTTGATATATGGCCAAATGTAATAATAATAATAATGTATCACATTTATTCAACTTTTCCCTTTTAGCCTTTGTGTAGCACACAGACAAGCTGGAGCTTTATTTAACCTTTATTTAACCAGGAAAGAAAAACTCATTGAGATTAAAAATCTCTTTTTCAAGAGTGTCTTAGATGAATGTATGTGAATTCAGGTTTGGTCTATCAACCACTACACATCCTGTCCTTACAGCAAGAAGACCAGCATCATCTTCTGGTGCTATGTATGCAGCATCTGTGCAAACAATTCACTAAGCACCACAATAAGCCCAGTGGTCCCTTTGGGAATATTATCGTTTGTTGGTCTCCATGGCAACTTCAGTCTTTTTTTTGCCATTTTGAATTATGCTGTCTTCATTGCCATCACTGTAACTGCTGCTACACTTGAGTTTAGACACCCTCCAACAAGCATTCACCTTTCACTTGCTCTCCTCACTCAAAAGAAACGCCCCTGTTAATTTTAAGATCATCTATTTAGGTCATGCTTGAGAGAACAGTAGCATATTCTATAGCTCTCAATGGGCGAGGATCAGAGAGAGAAGCTGTGACTGTGGAGAAATTAAGCCTTTTAAAGTAATCCTGTATCTGATATCTAGAGCAAATAATGTATGGAGCAGTTAACAGTCCCACCAAGCAGAGGAAAGATGCTTGGAAGGCAGAAAGGGAAGTAAAATTACTTCATCTGATGTGGACTTGGTAAATGTGGTAAATGGACTTGAGCTTATATAGGGATTTTCTACTGTTATCCTATAGTCTCATAGAAGCAAGCAGGACCCAGTTTATGTTAGACTACCTTAAAGGGATACTTCACCCATTTGCATTAAGCTTTGTATCATTAGAAACTTGGTAGTATTTTGAATTGTCGTGCATCCGGCCCTCATTTTCCCCTGAGATTGGAAAACTCCGTATTTCTTGTCTGAAAAGGAGCCTCCGATGACGCAAAAATCGTCATTTTGCGTCATCGGAGGCTGCTTTGGTTAGAGGGGGTGAAACTACATCGCTAGTTCCTCATATTTTCAACCCACTGAAGCTACAGACCTATTACAGATCAGTGGGTGGGGCTTCACTACCAGAATCTAAAAGCAACGTGCTAGGAAGCTATGCTAACAGGCTCTGTGGAGAAAGCTGAGAAGAACTGACAACAGGGAAAAAGTTTGTTTTAACTTCAAACTGATATGGATGAAGGGGATTTTGAAGGTCTTGTGCTCGAATCGGATTTTCGTGGCTATCTCTACGAGCCGCAATATAGCAATGAGCAGTTGAGGCTGATGCAGGGACGGGAGGCGGCTGCTGCCGACAAGCAGGTCTGCAGACGAGGCCTGCCTCTCGGCGCGGTGAGGACATGGAGCCCGGGCCGGCTCGAGCTGGGGCGGACTGGTGGTGTTGGCGCTCTCACTGTTCGCCTATGGACACAGACATATAGAGTCCGTTTGCTGCCAGGAATTTCTAAGATGCTAATTCCTTCTGGAAGAAATCAGGGTCGGAATCAGTTGAGGAAACGGCCATATAGACTGTAAATAGAGCACCCTAGCTTCAGTGGGAGTGGCCTGTGGTGCTGTGCATTCTGGGAGTTGTTGTCTTTCATCCACATGAGCCAAAAAGCCAATTTCAATACAGATTCATGTTTCAACGGGTTAAGTATCCCTTTAAGGATAATAACAACTTACAAGTTTGTTTGTTTTTCTCTCCAGGATCCACTGTATCTTTTCATTACGCCTATTGGTGTACCTGGGCCACACATTTTAATGAAGATCATATTCAAAAGAAATAAATACAAGTGCTCTGAAGATATACATCTTTCTAATCCCTTAATTTTACTTTTGGATTTGAGGAGTCAGATCTGACACCCAGATGTTCAAAACGCCAGTAGGATGAAACAAGTTCATGTTATTTAAGTGGTGATTCATTTACCGGTACATCAAAACTGAACTCTTGTGTTTTTGTCATCCTAAGCTTTGATGCATTGACCCAGCTGTATGCTTCACGATCGTAAACTGCTGACCCATAGGGCTTTAAATATTGTATCACACAGGTCTTTACACAATTCTGTCTTTCAATACCTCCTATTAAGAATTAGTTTCAGTTTTTTTAGTTACAGATTAAATTTAAAAAAATATATATACATTTTTTTGTCAGATTTTTAAATGATTTTATTGATGAAGGGCTTCGACATAAGTTTTAGAATATTCTTTTTTCAATCAATCTTTTATTTGTATAGGGTCAATTCATAACAAGTGTTATCTCAAGACACTTTACAAAAAGCAGGTAAAGGACCTTACTCTTTGTCTATTAATATTACAAAAGAGCAGGTAAAAAGACCTTACTTATTGCTATATTACAAGGACCCAGCTTAATCCGTCATAGCGTGCAAAGAAAAAACTCCCTTTAACGTTTTTTTGCTGAAAATAATTTAGTTGCTAATTGCTAAAAACTTGTGGAGCTTTTTTTTATTGAAACGTTAATTTCCTAGTAAATAAATACCTGTCAATTTCAACTGTTCCAAAGTAAATGGAAAAATAGTGAATATATTGCAGTGTTGGCTTAAAGATCCCATATTATGCCCTTTTTGGGGTTCATATAGCTAATGTATGGGCCTACTAAAGTACGTTCACAATCGCTAATGTTCGAAAAAAGTGTCTGTTTTCATGTACTGCCGATCAATGCAGCCCGTCTCATCTGCCTGTGTTTGTAACGCTCAGAAGTGCCCACATCAGGGTCCCCACGTGTGCCAAGTCTGACCTGATTGGTTGGCCGATCTGCTCTGTTGTAATTGGTCAGTCGTTCGGACAATTCTCGGAAATGTTACGCCCCTTTTACCGTATTGGGAATGCAGCTAATTTGCAGCATGAGCTTGTGCTTGCCACAACGAGCCAATGGGCTTGGATCAGTGACATCATCGCAGTGTGATGTCACACTTCAATTTTTCAACACGGGGGGCTAGAACCGAGCATTACATGCAGCTACTGCTACTGCTAACAGGAGGAGGTAGGAGAAGCCATGTTTCCGCGGACTTTGAATTTTTGCACATGGATGTGCCTAAACATGCACAAGACACCTGGAAAACACACTACCTACCGAGGGAGTTCTCCGACGTCATCGCGGTGACTGTATACGTCCCCCCCTCGGCGGACGCTGCTGCATCCTGTGAACTCATCCACAGTGTGGTGTCTCAGCAACAGACATCGCACCCCCAGTCTCTTATTCTCATCTCAGGAGACTTTAATCACGCTTCCCTGTCTGCCACTCTCCCTACTTTCATTCAGTATGTTGACTGCCATACCAGGGAAAATAAAACTTTGGACTTATTGTATGCAAACACCAAGGATGCATACAGATCATCACCCCTCCCCCACTGGGACGATCAGACCTCAACCTGGTGAGACTGCAGTCCATTTACATACCTATGGTGAAAAAACAACCCCCCACAACTATGTATGTGAAAAAGTGGTCTAAGGAGGCCACTGAGGCGCTGCAGGACTGCTTCGAGACCACTGACTGGGATGTACTGTGCAGCCCACATGGGGAGGACATCGACAGCCTAACCCACTGCATCACAGATTACATAAACTTCTATGTTGAGAACACTGTACCCACCAAAAAAGTACGGTGTTTCTCAAACAACAAACCCTGGGTGACTCCTGAGCTGAAAACCCTGCTGCTCGAAAAGAGGAGGGTTTTTAGATCTGGAGATAGAGAGGAGCTGAGGAGGGTGCAGAAGGAGCTAAAGAAAAAAATCAAGGAGGGGAAAGCCAGCTACAGGACAAAGATGGTGGAGAAATTGCAACAGAACAACGCAAGGGAAGTCTGGAGAGGCCTGAATAACATCTCAGGTCACAGCAGAGGTCGTGGGAGGGGCCCTGAAGCAGGAGACAGGGAGTGGGCAAATGAACTGAATTTGTTTTTCAATAGATTTGATTCTGCTCCCACCCCCACCCCCAACCAGCAGAGCTCTCACCAGCCCGCTTCTCAATCACTCCACCTGAGCACCCTGTCACCCCCCCAACAGCCCTCCCCTCCTCCTCCTCCACCAACGGCCTCTCCATAACAGCTGATCAGGTGAGAAGTCAGCTGAGAAAGATCAAGGCTAGGAAGGCCACAGGTCCCGATGGCATCAGCTCCAGACTCCTGAAGGACTGTGCAGACCAGCTCTGTGAGGTTCTTCTGCACATCTTCAACCTGAGCCTGAGTCTGGAGAGGGTCCCTACTCTGTGGAAGACTTCCTGCGTGGTGCCAGTCCCAAAGACATCTCACCCCAGGGAGCCTAACCACTTCAGACCTGTGACCCTCACCTCTCACCTGATGAAGACCATGGAGAGGATCATCCTCAACAACCTCCGCCCCCTGGTGACTTCACATCTGGATCCTCTGCAGTTCGCCTACCAACCGGACATCGGGGTGGATGACGCCGTCATCTACCTGCTGCAGAGATCCTGGACTCACCTGGAGAACACCGGCAGCACTGTGAGGGTCATGTTCTTTGACTTCTCCAGTGCCTTCAACACCATCCAGCCTGCACTGCTCAGGGGGAAGCTAGAAAGAGCAGGAGTAGACTGTCACCTGGCTGCGTGGACAACAGACTACCTGTCCAACAGACCACAGTACGTGAGGCTTCAAGACTGTGAGTCGGACATGGTGGTCTGCAGCACGGGGGCCCCACAGGGGACAGTGCTCTCCCCCTTTCTCTTCACCCTGTACACCTCGGATTTCTGCTACAACTCTGGGAGCTGCCACCTGCAGAAGTTCTCCGATGACACAGCCATCGTGGGGTGCGTCTCTAAGGGGAGCGACCAGGAGTACAGGCAGGTCATCACAGACTTTGTCGACTGGAGTGAGCTCAACCACCTTCAGCTCAACGCCAGTAAGACAAAGGAGATGGTGATAGACTTCCGCAGGAAGTCACCCCAGACTGCACCGGTGAACATCCAGGGTTTGGACATTGAGATGGTGGAGTCGTACAAATACCTGGGTGTTCACCTTAACAATAAACTGGACTGGTCACACAACACCGACGTCCTGTACAAGAGGGGCCAAAGTCGACTGCACCTGCTGAGGCGACTGAGGTCCTTTGGAGTGTGCAGGACTCTGTTACGGACATTTTATGACTCTGTGGTGGCGTCTGCACTTTTCTATGCAGTGGCCTGCTGGGGAGGAGGGAGCACAGAGAGAGACAGGAAGAGACTGAACAGACTGGTCAGGAGGGCCGGTTCTGTCCTGGACTGTCCTCTGGACTCTGTAGAGGAGGTGGGTGAGAGGAGGATGTTAGCGAAGCTGACATCCATCATGGACAATCACTCTCACCCCCTGCATGACACTGTGGGGGCTCTGAGCAGCTCCTTCAGCAGCAGACTGAGACATCCGCCCTGCAGGACTGAGCGCTACCGCAGGTCCTTTATTCCATCTGCAGTCAGACTGTTTAACAGCATCACCGCCTCATGACTCTGTATAATAATAATCATCAATATCATTAATGCTACACACTGTGTGTGTGTTTTATAATATCTGATCTGTCTTTCCAAAGTGAAAGTGTACATAGTGTTTATGCCTAGTATTATTTAATTTAATTCTATTGTATTTTTACTTCCTTTATTTAATTCATGTAAACATGCACGTAGCTGTTTTTTCTTAACTTTTTGCTATTGATGCTGTTTATATTCCTGTTTTTGAGCTGCTGTAACATCTAAATTTCCCCCATTGGGGGATCAATAAAGTTTAACCTTAACCTTAACCTTAACCTTAACCTTAACCTTAACTGAAGAGCATATAAAACCAGAAAAAGCATAATATGGGACCTTTAAAAAGTCTATACTATTTACTATAATATTTACTGTAAACAAATCATGGGTTGAGGCTTTTATTTCACAACACATACCATGCTTCAGAAGGTGAACGTTTTTCACCATCCATCCATTTTGTTTCTGTAAAAAAGCTAAAGGCCAGTCAAAGCAGCTGAAGCATCTTCATGCTCTCATTTTGCTTTCAAGCCTGCTGGTATTGGCAGAAAAAGTAACACATCTTGCAGCATGGATCCTGGCTTAGTTGTCTGGATGACCGTGTGCTTTCATGGGTTGCTAGCTGGCAGACTTTCTGTCATGTGGTCTTGTTTTTGTTTAAATTGGCAGCTACTATTTTGCCTGCACAATTGCTCCCTGGTTATCTGTCTGGGCAGTAAGTCCTTGAGTAAACAGAACCAGTTTACCTGTTAATGTACTTTATAGGTATGTCTTTTTTCCTTTTTTTTTTTTTTTTTACTTGACATAATCAGCACATGGGCTCATCAAGCTGTCTGCATAGCATGTGACTACATCTGGGTTGATAGCAGTACAGACTGCTCTTGAGGCTCAGGCACTTTTACTGGATGGCAAATCACAACCAATTTGGCATTCCTCTTGCAGTAAGCGACCATGGCCACAAGGTAGAGCTTTAGATTGATTTATGATTGCACCACGTGTGACTGTCAAGATCAAAACTGTGTCTATATTTATATAGCACACTATGATCTGGTAGCAGCCATAGTTTAAATGAGTCTTATATATACGTTTTCTTCTTCTTCTTTAAACTGAGAGATATGCTGAATACATACTAAAAGAATATTAATTATGTTTGCAACACCAAGACTGTTTGACACTGTGCCAAACATGTCAAACTGACTTAATAATGTCTGTCTTTTTATCTTATAAATACTGAAGATAATCCCCTGTTATCCAAAAAAGACCAGGGCCCTCATTTATCAACAGAGCGTAAGCATGGATGAGTGCATAAGAACATTCTCACGTAAAGAGTGGAATTTATCAACTTGTACATTGACTTAGAAATGTGTGTAAATAAAGCACAGCTATACAGTGCTGAAACGACGAACATTTAGAAAAACGCGCAGCATATTCAGATACGCTGTACAATTAAAAAGCAAATGCAAACTCAGACACAAACGTGCTGCAAAAAGGCAAAACAACTGCATTAACATCTAACGCGCTGCAGAAATGAACATTCAAAAACACACGCATATTCAGAAAACAACTGCAGATACAGAAACGCTGCAAGTTCAGCCTTTAACTGAAGTGCTCCAGGCCTGTAGGGAAGCTCTGTGGAACGGTTTATTTATGGGAGAGAGTAAGAGAGACAGCTAGGTACAGAAAGTTATGTTTAGATAGGGAAGTTGTATCGTTGAAAGACATAGAATTACATCAATATTACAGAAACACAGAGATTAAAGCGAGTCCGACCGGGATTTTGACATCAGGGATTAGACAGCCCTTTAACTTAAAAAAGCTATAAACGTAAAAAAAAAACTTCATCATCCCCAAGCCCACAGGACCGGACTATATAGTAACATAATCACTGATGTAGAGATCCAAAGTAGACTAACACAAAAACCATAGCGTCAACAATTTTTATTAATATATTCCAATATCATGCATTTATCATCAAGTTTAGTTTTGAGACAGATTACTGTACAGTAAGACGCACAGAAATCAGTTTGAGTGCTGTGAACATATGGACACTGCAGATATACAGTCATCAGCCACTTTTTTAGGTACACCTTGCTAGTCCAGGTTTGACCCCCTTTTGCCTTCAGAACTGTCTTTATTTTTCGTGGCATAGATTCAACTAGATGCTGGAAACATTTCTTTAGAGATTTTGGTCAATATTGACATGATGGCATCACACAATTCCTGCAGATTGGTCGGCTGCACATCCATGAGAGGAATCTTCCATTCCACCCCATCCCAAAACTGCTATTTTGGATTGAGATCTGGTGGCTGTGGAGGCCATTTGAGTACAGTGAACTCATTGTCATGTTCAAGAAACCAGTTTGTTATAATATGAGCTTTGTGACATGGTGCGTTATCCTGCTGGAAGTAGCCATCAGAAGATGGGCACACTGTGATCATAAAGGGATGGACATGGTCAGTAACAATGCTCAGGTAGGCTGTGACGTTTAAATGATGCTCAATTAGTACACAGGGACCTCGGTTGTAACCTGTGGTTATTTGAGTTACCGTTGCCTTTCTATTTTGGTGTGCCTGTGCAAATTGTAGCCTCAGTTTCCTGCTCCTAGCTGACAGGAGTGGCACCCGGTGTGGTCTTCTGCTGCTGTAACCCATCTGCTTCAAGGTTTGACGTGTTGTGCATTCAGAGATGCTTGTCTGCATACCTCGGTTGTAATGAGTGGTTATTTGAGTGACTGTACCTTTCTATCAGCTTGAACCAGTCTGGCCATTCTCCTCTGACCTCCGGCATCAACAAGGCCTTTTCCGCCCATAGAACTGTCGCTCACTGTGTATTTTCTCTTTTTTTGACCATTCTCTGAAATTGAAACATTGCGTGCAGGTGTGAGTACAAACCTTTAAAAAAAATCTGAATTATTTTGGGCGCACACAATTTCTGGGGTTTTGGCACCAAACACTTTTAGTATGGATTCTACACACTGTTTTATAAATGATACTAGATATCTGCAGAAGTCGTGTTGAAGAAAGAACACATCAGAAGCAGCTGATATGAACAAGAAGTAGCTAGAAGCACATGTAGTCAGTAAGAAACATGGAAAAAGAGGTGTCATGAACATAGGATTTGATCTTTGGATCATGGGAAGATTTGCAAACTTAACATGACTGTGTAAGTTATATCTAAAGAGAATAAAAGCATACCTAGGTTTGACATGAATAATTTATAAAGGATTATAATACCCTATCTCCATCAGGTTCTGTGGTCTTGGTTAAATTAAAATATTGAGACAAATGCATGGGCAGATTTTCAGCACTTGACAATATGCCACCTTTTGCAGACTAATAAAAATACCAACTTATCTTACTGTTGTTTACTCTCCATAGCACTTAGTCTGTCTCAGCAAGCGATCTTTCCACACTACAGCAAAATGAATAAATATAATTCCAAAATTTATTGAAAAAATGTTCAATGACATTATTTATTTCTTTTTTGCTTTACAGAAGTGAACATTGGGTATTGTAAAACATAATTATATACATGTCAACTTGTGTTGTCCTATGAGCAAAACAGCAAGTATGTCGTGTCCCTCCACTCTCATGAGAAATATGTGGGAAGTGTGGTTGGTGTCCTTTTGTTACAGATACAAAACACCCTTCTTCTGATGTGTCAGATTTAATTGAAGGGAATGGGAGACAGTGTTTATGATGCACTTCATTGAGGGAGTACATGTTTTGACATTTTTACCAACTAATATCATCTCAAGTGTGGTATTCTCATGTAGGCAGCGTGTTTGATCCTTGTCGGAGGTGTGTTGTAGTCCCTTTTAACTTTCCTTTTTTTTTGTAAATGCTGCTTCTTTTTTTGTATTTAACTATTAAGCAGAGGGGGAGGCTTCAAAAGGGCATTAAGGAGTCACTGTGTGAGAGGGAAGCAGTAAATTTAAGTTATGCTAAGATGTACAGTATATGGTTATGGAAAGATGTATTTTGTTAAAGTGGATGACAGCAAGTATATATTTCCAGCAAACTAACCAATACAGTATTGAACCACTGAGTTTTTTATCTGAAATTTATCAACAACAGATGTTCCCATAAATCAGGGATCCTGCTTATGTCTTTCATGGATGTTCCTGGATTTTCAGTTCTTCATTGTCTAAATTTTGCTTTCCTCTCTCCTCTCTTTATTGAAAGATGACTGTTTTGGCTGTAACAGATCTGGCCAGCCCCCTCAGCCGTCCCTGGCTGTCAGTGTCTGTGCTGCTTGTGTAGGTGTGGGTTGTTTATAAACTACGCAAGGAAATTGGCACGAGGAGGACGGCAGACAGTTGTCTGTGTAGGTTTTCAGGCATCCAGGTCATGGTAAATCGAAGCTTGATCCAAAGGCAACTGGCTTAAATTCCTAGCTCTGTCCAACAGTTAGTTTTTACACCCCTGCAATGGAAATAAAACAAATCTGAGCTGCAGCATTTACATTACAGAAAAAAAGAGGAGAAAAAAAACACATCAGATGCAAAAAAATAACAGAAAATACTCTCCAGCAGAAAACATCATCCTACTGACCCAGCAGTGTGAACCTTTAACCACCCACAGCACACTACAGGAATTGGAAACAATGGACTATAATGCACCTCCGGTATTAAATCCAGCCATAAAAGAAAAAACCCTGCTGCATCTTAAATGATCCAAACTCCGAAAATCTGACAAACCACCACCCACTGCAGACAATATAAAACCATCCACCTCAGCTGAGCCACTTGCCTCTACACAAATTCCCCCCAGCCACAAACAACATCGACAACCTCATCATCAAGAACATCTTCAACAAACTCAACCATCTGTATTCTCAATTTAGCAAGTACACTCAATCCACCCCCCTCAACAATGCTGTCACTGAAATTCAGTCCACCCTTACCCACATGGAACAGATTCTACTGAATGGCCAAGTTGCTTCAGCTGTTATTTAGTGTCACACACTAATCAGGGTTGTTTATTTATTCAGATAGCCAGTGCCTACCTAAATGATGTCCCCAAGCCAGACAGTTGTCTCTGGAAAAGTTTTTCAGACAGACTCCCTTTGTTCCTTATATTATATTATATATATCCTCTATATGTGAGCTAAATTCCACTTGTAGAAAAGTCTGTTTACCTTGGTATAGGTACGCTACCTCTCTGAAAGTTGATAATCATATCAAAACAACACCAAAGAGCTGTAGAACCGATTTCATTTTGGTATTTAAATTGTTGTTTGTTAGCCACACATTTATAAAAACAGAAAATAAATGAATGTAAGTACTGGTAATGCACAGGTTATTGCAGGGAGCCATGGCTTAAAATTGCAATTTTAGCACGTTTCTATCCTTTTTTACCAGCGTGCCTCTCTGGCATTCCTGCAAATGTCAAAGTTTTTTTTTAAATATATTTCTACTATTTTCAGTAAATAAAATGGTATACATGCAAAAACAAATACAGGATGAGGGGGAAAAGAACAGTTATACATGGATGAAAATACAGGGGCTCAGTTGTTAGTAGTACAGACTGAATTACATAAAAAGTTACTGAATGACTAGAGTGAGTTTCTGGCAATGATTGTATTTGATGTAACAGGATAAACAGGCAAAACAAAAGTTGTGGACTTAGCTTATCTAGTAACTAACTAGTAACTCCAAGCAAAGTACAAGCCATGACAAAACAAGATATGGTTCTTTTTTGTTATAATTGTGTTTCCTGGAAACCTATGTGTTTGCCCTGTTGCTGTTGTGGCTCAATGGTAGTGTCATCTGCAGGTTGGTGTTCATTCCCAAGTGCCCTGGGGAATAACACTGAACCCCAAATGAATCCTGTAATGCAGTGCCAGTTGTATTACGCCTGTTGTTAAAAAGGCAAGCTATTTTAATGATTAAGCTGCATTTGTGTTAAGGCATAGCACAGCACCCCTTAGTGGACATTTAGTTTCACTTTCAGTTAGAACCTTAATTAGGCAGTATGCCATGTGCTCCCACATATTCCTGAGTTGTGACTGACTGCTGACCTCTAACTTTCAGCGTGTTGTCTGTGCATGCAGCTAATGTAAGTCTCTTGTTAGTTTATTATTTCAGTGTTGCTTGATTGTTTACTTGGTCTTATTCTGTAAATAGGTAATCTATTTGTACCTGTTACGGATAGTACTAAATCTGGACCCAAAAGCACAACTCACAAGTAGGCAGAGATAAATAGTTATTTAATGAACAAACTGATTAAAAAGTGCAACGGGGAGGTGTGGTGCGTTGTCCCAGGATCCACGTTGCAGGTGAGGTGACGAGTCACTGTGACTGTGTTCAGTGAATCTCCGTATGGCGTCCACATCGTGGTTGGGGTCCGTTAGAGACGGCGTCTTACAAAGCAAAGATACACAGGAGAGCGAGTGGCAGGCAGGCAGAAACACATGCAGACAGGCAGTGAAGCAAGCACGGGAGCACAAGGCAAGCTATCACAACGAGGAACATTCTGGCGTCGAGTATAGGGAAATCCAGAGTCCTTATAGTTTGAGTCTTGATTATGGGATGAGGTTCACCTGGCTCTGCCTGTGAAGGGAAAGCCACACCCACCACACACAGAACACAGACCGGAAAGAAACATGAGGATGAGACAGACGGAATGACAAACAACACACAAATGGAGAAGGAAGTGCTGCCATGATGTGCATCATCTTATTGTATTACCTTCTGTACTGCATACAATTATTGCTGTTGTTATGGCTCATATACCATTGTTATTAATTTGTATCTCTTCTCTTTAACCACACGTGTACATATAAAGATAAGAGAGGAGGACTGTTACTATCTTCATTCATTAAACTGCTTCAAGTGAAGGACAATTTCTCGTTTTCTTACCGGACATGCTGTAGTGCATGTCAGTCAGCATCTGGGCAAATTTTATTATATCTTAAGTTTACACTCCAAAAAACATATGAATGGGATTAGTTAGCATCCTCTGCCATCACTGTGGGAAACTGGAATATGACATGTTTGATTCCTAATAAGACTATTCCTTTTGTCTGTTGAAAAAAAAGGTATACACTGAAAAACTATGTATATTTCCGCACCCCCACCCATCATACCTCCAGGACTCAGATGCCCAATACAGACCAGAAGGTTTTAACCCTCCAGTGTTCTCCAACCTGCACCAGTCCAGAGTGGTGTCATCCACCTTCGAGGAAGAAGAAGCCCTTACAGAGAAGTTCCTCAAGATAAACTGCAAATACATCACTGAGGGCATGGTAAGATACAGTACAAAATATCAATACCCAATTAATCAGAAGGGCAATTGTGTAAGATCACTTTTTTCCCAAACAGTCATGTAACCTACAGATTACTGAAATGGCTGTATAACCAAATAAACATACCAATTGATGTTATTGTTATATTGATGGAACCAAACAAAATACATGAATATACAGCAGAGCTGCCAGATTACACTTCAAATGTCAAAATATTTGGCTTTTTTTTTTAATTAATAGACACATTTAAAGAAAAAAGCATGTTAATAAAATTTCACTGAAACTTTTTTTAAGGTTCTATTAGCTTTGATTTAAGATTAAGTGCCTCTGTTGGATTTAGATAATTTACACCAACATTCCATAGTAATTCAGAAAGAATAAATAAGCAAAAAAAAACAATTGTTGCACTATAGTGTCAATGATGACCCTTGTGAAAACATAATTAGCCCTATTTTGTTGGCGTAAAGCGCGCTGTCTAAAGTGATTTGGACCGGGCACAATCTGGGCGCAAAGCCAGGCATAGAGTACAAAGAAGTTGGGTTAAGGCACTTGATTATACATAGAGTTGGTATTTACGTGGCTGTTTTGGACCAAAGTCCAGCCAGACCATGTATCTTCTCTCCCTTCACTGTGCCCCTGAAATCACACAGATAACACTGTCCAAAATATCTTTATGGAGAATCGAAGTAATATTTTCCTGAAGCATTCCCACAACATCAGTAATGATCAAAAAGGTGCAGTAAGCATTTCAAATTATTTCTAGATTGTATAGGGAGCCAATGCAGAAAAGCTATTATAGGAGAAATGTGAGTTAGTCTCCCTGTTATTTTCAGTATAAATGCAGCACCATTTTGGACTAGCTCAGTAGTATTAAGAGACTTAGTTAAATGTGATTTTATAAGTGTTTAACTGGTTATTAAACAGACTGATATTTATACTGATGTCTGTATGGGACCTAAAACAGCAGACGGGTTCATCAGTGGAAAAATTATTTCTATATAGTTATATTCAATCTCTTATATCGCTGCCACTGGGCAGTCAACGTTTGACTTGAAAACAAAAGCAAGATTATATGTCAGGGAGTACTACTTACTCATGTACAAAACAGAGTCAGAGAAGAGAAAAGAAAAGAGGTATCACTTTGTCCAAAAGGGTCACCATTATCGACATCATCAACTTCCTTACAACTGTCCTAATGGTTAAGGCTCAGTGGCACAGCCAGTGTTTGAAAATGTTAGAATGATGATAATTTAATACTAATGCACTTTACACAGCGTCCTTTGCCATCACTGTATTAATTTGGTGTGAATGTGACATGCAGTGTAAAAGTGCTTTGAGCGGTTAAAAAGAATGCTTGAAAAGCACTGTCCAAGTCTATTTACGTGATTTTTGGTGTGAACAGCTGGTCTTAAAGCTGTGTACTTCTGATAAGATATCTCAGGCCTTATTGCTTATTCCAGTTTCAACAGCTTTTCATACACTGAAAATGTCCTCTTCTTTAGTCTTGTTTATCTCTGTTTATCACTTTTTTTTTTAATTACAACTGAGGTTCTGATCTTAATCAATGTTGTTTGCTTCTCAAAAAAAGTTTGCAGTTTGTCAGAATAACAGTAATGATATCATAAAGTAAAACAAATAAAAGACCAAACGTGAAGAAAACATACAGTTAATGCACTGTGGCTACAACAAACACACACACTAGCACACATACAGTATGCACGCATGCACACACACACAAAAGCAAACATAAATTCATGGTACTAAACAGGTGCTTATTCACGCCATTTTACCAAACAAGCGTCAACGTCTGATGTTGAAAAATTAAGCTAATGCGGAAGTGCAAAATCCTGCAGTTCGTCGAGGGTCCGCTTGAGGCTGGCGCCAAACGCCCGAAAGTCACATACACACCACGTTCAAAAAAGCTTGTTTTTACAACAGGAGTGAACATGTTCACAGCCTGGTCCAAAAAAAACCAAAATACTTATTATCCTCATGGGCAACATGAGGTGGGGTGACATTTTTTGAAATGCATCTGTTAATTTTATGAGCGATACGTGTTATCCATAGTTAGGCGCGTAACTGACCTCATTGACAGGTGGGCGCGATGTAACGGTTTGTCAAGAGGCCTACCTTTGCTCCAGCTCTCAGCATGTCAGGCAATGTCCATATTAGGTTGACTCAAAGTTAGGCTGAGACAGGATTTCCAGCATGGTGGTTGCTGCCGATGAGCCCCCGGAGCCCCCTACTGTAAAAGATGGGTGACTTTACTCAGGCTTAGTCCATTAATATTTACAGTCTATGGTACCAAATGAAAACACTGAAATGTTTGACACTGACAGTCAATGGCACATTTGTGGACAATTATTCATTTTGCCTCCAATTCCTCTATGGCAGCAGTGTTCTTGATTATCTTTTGGTAGATAAACAAAGCTGTTAAACTGATTTTCTTATGATTTACAAATTGATTCTCTTCACTGTCCCTCTCCTCCCTTTGTTGACTCAGGGTGCAGTAAGTGGTGTGTTGCTGGTGACACCAAACAACATCATGTTTGACCCTCACCGGATGGACCCACTGGTTCAGGCCCATGGGTGCGAGGAGTATGGTATTATGTGTCCTCTGGAGGAAGTACAGTCTGCAGCCATCTACAAGGAGATCACTGACCCCAAGATCAGAGAGGCTTTGCCTGAGTAGGAGAAAATATACTGTGTAACCTTGGTGTAATAAGATCTGTTTTTAAAGCATATCTGTCTACAAACATTCACATTTTTCGTATCATATTGCACAGTTTTACTGTGTCTTTCTGTGACTCTGAAAATCACTGTAATGCAGAATTCACTCTATAACCAATCTTTTTCACTACTAAACCCATGATTATATAACATCAACCAAATTACTTTCCTTCCCGCACCACCACCACCATCACACACACACACACACACACACACACACACACACACACACACACACACACACACACACACAATGTTAACATGCCCGGTTAGCAAGTTTCCATCCAAAATTCTTAATATTCAACTTTTATTTGAAGGCAGTCACGTCTTAAAGTTCACTATCCTCCTACAGATTTTCTAGGGTTTTTCTTTGTTTGTTTATTGTATTTTTTTTGTTTAATTTGGATATTTCATGTTGTTGAAGAAATATGTATGAAAGGACAAATTATTTGCAGCCTAAGGATGTAGAGTTAGTGTCTGTTTTCTGTTGTGTAGACAGAGTAGGACGGTATTGAGTTGGTTGACTTTTGCCCATGGAATAGTTATGGTGCTGGTAAAAGACTGATAATATGCCAGGATTTCGTTTTCTCAGCTGTCCTCCTTTTCAATTCATAGATAAGAAGTCAAATAGTGTTTTAAATGCCCCACATTTGACGTTTCACCCAATTTATTTACTACTATTTAAAATAAAAGTTGTGTAGAATTATCATCTTTTATTCTTCATCTGTTTAGCCATTTGCCAAACAAAGCTAAATACACTGGGAACAGTAGTAGCAATATTGTTTGGCTGTATTACTCTGTTATTATACTTCCACAACCAGTTTGTCAAAGGAACAACTTCGCCCACCATTTTGACACTGTTCCTTTTATACAGAATACCAAAGCGGAAAATGGCTTATCAGTTCTGTGAATAAGGGTCTTTAGTCTCTAGTTGGTTAAGCTCCAAAAACAGTTTACATTTTACAAGTTTATATTTCCCATGAAACAACATTATACTGTCTGTCATGAGACCCTGACAGAGATATTGCATTTCTTTTAACTGTTTTTGAAACACAAGCTCATCTGTAAAATAATTAAGGTCTTAAACCCAAGTTAAGTTCAGGGCAATCTTTTTTCTAACTTGAGACAGCTTCTCCCTGAGTTAGCTTATTTTTCAGACTAAGAAAAGCTAACCATAAAAACGTACCTCTGTAAAAAACTTAAAGGGCCTTCATGTCCCTATGAAATACACATTCAGAATGCTTTAGTGCTATGCATGCTACTTGCTATACTCCTTTATTATTACTATAGTTGCATGTGTCTTATTACTTCTTTGTTATGTTACCAGTGATCTGGAGCCTCTTCCTGCTGAAAGACATCCCTCCCAGCAGAGGGAACCAGATCTGCACCTTAGGGAGCCAGGTGCACATGACAGCGGCAGCGCCATACCACGCAGCACAGAGGGTTCCATTTCAGAAGACGTTTTCATTGAGCCAGAGCTGTCCCCCATCCGGGAGGAGGAGCAAGCATCTAATGAGGACCTACACCCTGATAAGGCTTCTGCTGCTTCCACAATGTCTGCGAAAACTGTCACCCAGATGGAGATTATCAGTGATACCTCCCCGGCCCCAGGCAGCACACACAGTTCAACCAGCCAGTTGGAGGAGCTTGCAACTGCAAAAAGAGCAGATAATCCACCAGACACTGACACAGAACATGATAGCCGGTCCCCCATGGGATCCAAGCAGCACAGCATAGAGCCACCAAGCACACTAACTACCATAAGTAGCAGCGTTAGCCAGGCCCAGGGTACTAGCAGCGCCTCACGCAATGGTTCCAGAAGCTTAGCCAACCCCACCACAGATGCCACCTCTGTTTTAGCCAGTCCACAGGAAGATGCCAGTGATGGGACAGACATCTCGAAAACAGACTCTATGCAAAAAGGCAAGGAGGAAATAAAGGATGAAGAGCAGTCACATAAGGAAGGCATGCTGAACTCGGCAGACGGTACAAAAGCTTACTAAAGTTAATTTTGTCGCTGTTAAAAAACACAATACATTTCAGGTGATGCATCTGTCACCACAATGTCCCTAAGAAGCCACCCCACATCATTAATTGTAGTCATAAATAGAACTTCTAAAGGCAATCCAACCCAATTTCTCTCCTCTCTGGAAGCTCCAAAATCCTTTCTCTCATGTAGTTTTCTGATAACCTCTCCTTTTCCACTTTGCCCTGAAGGTTATTGACATACTGTATAAAGGGGAAAGGAAATAGCAACCTGCTTTTTTTCCAATTAGCTAAACTAGCAGGGCTTTAAATGGTTTTTCACTGTCTCTGTAGGTCTTGGCCAGTCCTGCAAAAGCCTAACAAACACTCAGACATCAGAAACACTTTCACTTGCTCAATACTCACGAAACTTCCTGAAATTTTTGAGTAAGCTTTCATGAGTTAACACAAACAGCCACATTTTTCTTGCCACCCCATTTGTAAGTTTTCCACATGAAGTCAGGGTGAGCTTATGTGAGAATGCAGCAGAAAGGGGTCTGGAGTTTTTTTGGGGGGGAAAGAGACATAGGAAAAGATACAGAGATAGAGAGAGAGTGCTGCTCCAATGGGTGGTGGAAGTCGGAAAGTCCAGAGTTGTTGGGGGAATAAGGGAAAGGTGAGGAGACATTCGATGGTACCTCTGAGGAAGGAGCACATGATGGGTGGGAGGGCTCTTGCCTTCTTTAGTTTGTAGAGGAAGTAGGGACGCTGTTGTCCTTTCAGTGTTGCTTGTCCAGGAGAGGTTCTGAATGATGTGCAACCCCAGAAATGTGGTGCTGCTCACTCTATCCAGAGCAGAACCGTTTATGGTGAGTGGGGGATGCTGTGTGTGGCCTCTCTGGAAGTTGATAACAATCTCCTTGGTTTTGCGGAAATATTTCTATTATACAAATTAAAGAGTTGTTTGTGATCCTTTAGAGACCTAAAATTGAAATATGTGTATAATCTGTTTCAATTGTTTAGTGGTCTGTCTATACTCAATTATTAAACAATGGAAGCTTCAGTGCATCCGATCTACTGCAACGTCCAATCATGAGTGACGTGTAATGAAGGGGTATGTCTGTCAGTAAAAAAGACTTCCATGAAGACTGATCTCATATATCCTTACTTTTAGCACCTCATTTTTGCCACCTCTCTGGTCAATCCTCTCTTTTTTGAGCAGCAGTAAGAGCTTTGGATTGATCCTTAAGATGGCAGGTCTGGAACTACTTCAGGTTCAACCAAAGAGCAAGAAAACATCATTTATGAGATCAGAGATGCAGGGACAGTCCCCAGTTGTCGTGTGTTGTTGCATGTGTGAACAAGCAACTCAGGAAAATTCCGGGGGATTCTGCCTGAAATTTTCTAGAAATTTTGGAGGAGTGCATATGTCAAAATGGCTCTAAATAACCAAGGGGAACTAAAGGCATGATAAACCCAACATCCAAGGGCCTTCTGAAACAGCATTCAAAGAGGTGTTACTATAGCTTGCATCCATTTCTGGTTTTAGTTTTTATTTTGACTTGGACTAATACTTAATTCCCTATGTCCCAAAATTTAAATTTTTAGTTAATGGTCAAGTTTGAAATAAAAAGATCATACCACAGTGTAATTTCCAAAGGTAGGTAGACATATTTATTTCAGGTCATCCAAAACATTTGGTTTGGCCCACTTTGACTTCCAAGACGAAACCTTGATGCCTTCCAACCCAAAAAACACTGTTTTATATTGACTCATGCATTAGGATTTATAGGTTAGAGGTCTCAGTGATTTTATTAATCTGCTTAGTTTAGCTTATGTGATCCAGTATGAAATCATGCTATTTTGAACTTCAAATGGTTATTCGTTGCCAGTATTGGGCAGGCTACTTGTTGCTCTAAACTAAAATAAGCTTGACCAAACTGAAGCTACCTCCCAGAGAAATTAGCTACAGCAAAAGTAGCTACTACATCAAAGGTTTTTTATTTCTATTATCTGGTTTTATTGAACCAGATAATCAAGGTAATAAACAGAAATAAACTAATATTTTGAAATTGTGAAATGTTTCTGGGACAGCTAAAACTTTGTTTTGTGTCTAAATAATACTAAGAACTTTTTCAACATGCCTCTCTACGTCACAACTACACAAAGTAATATGGGCTTTCTTAAAATGTTATCAATTGACAAAAAGTATGCACAATTGCCAAGAAACAGAGGGTGGGTCAACTTATCCACTGCCTCAACTCATCCAACTGTCCCCTAATCTAAGTTTCACCTCTACTACAGTTTCCTTACCTCTTTTCCTCCTATATGTTCTGTAGTTATCAGTTCACAGGTGGCTAGCTGGTGTAGACTGTACAGTAAATGGTTTACTTGGTGATTGGTTTCCTTAGCTAATTTGGGGAATCACCTGCATGTATGTCCCCCTGTTGGGTGAATTCATGCTTGTGTATCTGCACATTCACCCGCAGCTGGGACATCCTAGGCATCATGTAAGAACTATTCAGTGATGTCACTATTGCACTACAATAGATCATCCACTACAAAATAAGCTACTGAAAAATCTAGTTAAACTACTAGCGCCACTATTTGTAGACCTGTAACTGCCCTTCACTGTTCTTTACATTATTGATTTAATTTACAAGAATGCTGTTCCTGTTGATGCAGTCATCTTTTTCTTTTGATGGGACATTTTTGTGGCTTCCCAACAGAAACCTGTTTCATTCTAAACACTATTACCAGTTTTACTTTATTACATTATTTTCTTCTAGGTTTTATTTTTCTGACAAAACAACTTGTTTGTTTCCCTTCACACTAATGTGTATATAACCTGCTCTAGTTGGACACATAATTGTGATTGGAAAAAAATCCATCCATTATTTATAATTCTTATCCTGTTAATGGTTGCTGGGGGTTCTGGAGCCAATCCCAGTTGTCATTAGGCGAGAGGAGGGGTACAACCTGGACAGGTGTCCAGTCAATCACATGCAGGGCCAACATATAGGCAACATTCACACATAAACTAGGTGAGTGATCTCATTCAGCTTCCTGAAACCATTGTACCATTGGCAGAAGACTCAGTGTACTGTCAATCACATGGTAAACTTACTGTACTTATATAACCTTTAACCAGTCTACTGACAACTCACTATATGTCACATTCACCCATTCACCTAACATTCATATACTGATGGCAGAGGATGTTATGTAAAGTGCCCCTAAGTATTAACTAATCCCATTCATAGTTAGACATCACTAGCTGGGTTTAAACCACCAACCTTCTGATAAATTACTCTACCACTGCCACAGCGGCATTCAACTTCAGTTATCTCTCTTATCTGTTCTGTTTTAGCCACAAAATTATTGACTGTAAAAAAAATAGAAAAGTAGGTGACAGACATAAAGAAAATAAATTGAATATTTGGTTTTAAGATGATAGGCACTTGATATTAGTACAAACTGTGAAGGCTGGATGAAAAGATTAATACTTTCATGGATGTTTGGTAACATAAAGTTACAGCCATCAGCTTGACCAATTATGTACATATATATATATATGTACAGATATCATGGATATATCAATCGCCTTAGTGTTCAAAAAGTAAATATGAGCATAATCCAATATGTCAGACTTGAGATAACATAACCATGTGATGATTTCTCTTATAGGTACGGAGAGCCGGAAGCACCACTCCCACAAGTTCCTATGTCTGAGGGTTGGAAAGCCCATGAAGAAGACGTTTGTTTCTAATGCAAGCGCCTCCATGCAGCAATATGCCCAACAGGGCAAGAAACACAACTACTGGTTTGCTGTGCCCCATGAGAGGTCAGTACCTTTACTGCCCATTTTACTATTTCCTCAGCAGGATACATTCGAATACAAGTAAGATGTATTGGTTGCCTAAATAATTCAAAGCAAATCTCACTATTCACAATAGTCACTGATAAGTCCATGTGAAGCATCAAGAGTTTTATATGAAGGGGAGATGCAGTGATTTGACATCGTGTAAACCAAACACAACCCAATAGACAACTGAGTAACTGGGGAATCTCACTTTCAGTCCCTTTAATATTTGAAACAAATCAAATATTCAAATTTTGTCAAGTTGGACTTCCACTCCGGCTTCTGCCCATCCCCTTGTAATGCCTCTGCTAGAGAGCAAATTGGTTTTAATATTTATTCGCTCTGTAGAGAAACAGATACACACTATGTCCCTGTGCCTGGTCAATCACACCAATGACCAATGCAAAAGTATTGACCTGCTAAAGTAGATCTCTACATGGTCTTTCCTAACATAATGTTTTTCCTAGTTTTGTATTTAAAAAAATATTTCACCCTCAAAGATATTCTGACTGAGCCAACCAGAGATGTGTAATGTTTCATGTATCTGGGCATCAAGAGTGTTCGGAGGGTCAAGTGGTAGCTCAGTTGATAGAGTTGGCCGAGCTTCCTAACTGGAAGGTCGGGGCTTCAACCCCAGCTCCGATGTGTCCTTGGGAAAGTGTCCTTGTCACTTGACCCCAATTTGCTCCCTCTGCTTCGTCAGCAGCGTATGAATGGGATTAGTTACTTCGGATGGTCACTTTACATAGAAACCTCTGCCATCAGTGTGTGAATGGGTAGGTGTGACCTGCGTTGCAAAGGCGCTTTGAGTTGTCAGAAGACTGGAAAAGCGCTATACAAGCTCAAGTCCAAGTAAATCAAAGGTCGCATTGGCTTGTTTTGTTTATTTTCCAAGTAGCGGAGTCAGCAGTAGTCATGATAACATTTACAATGGAAGTCATGATTACATTCACAATGGAAGGAAACAATTACAAGAAAATAGGTGTTCCAACACCGGTTATTTGGTTATGTGGTGTACAGTATTTATGTGGAACATTAGTTATAATTGTTGTAATAGCTCACCTCTGTCAAGCAGAGAACTCTCATCCTGAGCATAACTTGACTCCATACTGCTTCTGGTAAAATTTGCAGACATTTGCATATTCAGTAACAAGGGATCACTGTATCTGCGCAGTAACCCCTTCGAACACAGTTGATGTAATTGCACATCAATGACTACAAAAATCATATCTGCAATTAGCACTTATATTTGAGGGTATTATTTTACATCTGTGTATATCTTGACGTGTATATTCATGGAGCCCTGCGTTAGTTCAGGTGGAATATGGTAGTCTGCACGCAAGCGGCCATCAGCTGATCTGAGAACTGCCCCAATGGCAACCAATCATTACCACACTCTGACAACAAGGCGGCCTATTTAAACCATTCTGCCTCTCACTCCTCTTGTATCACATCCGCTCTGCTGCTAGACACTGCTGTGAAATTCTCCTTCCACCACCCCAACCTCCACCAGCTTCAGTCAATGCATTTTATATTCTAGGATGAATTGTTTGCTTGTTATGTCTGCAAGATGTCAGTATTACATGCACATTCAGGTTATTTTCTGAATGTCCCCATGGGGGGAATTAAACATTTGCGCTCTCAACAAAATCTGTGGCATGCTGCACTGATACTGCTGAGAGCTTAGAGCAGAACCAATACCGCCAAATACAAATGTACAAAGCACAAGTGCAATAAATGATTAAATCTATGAGGAGAGTATTCCTGACTGAACTATCTTTTAGTGCGAGTGCTTGATTTTCTCTGATAACCTGCTGCAGTAACACCTTAATTTTCCACTTCATTATCGATCTATTTATCGATCTATCACCCTAAAAACCGCCTTCCCTCATAAGTCACTTTCCGTTTAAGAAGTATAGCCTATTGATGCTTTGTGTTTGATTTGACCTTTGCTGTGATATTTTGGGGGTACTGAATGGCAAATCTCAGATAATGTTTTTTTTTAAATAACTAAACCATTTAGGAACAGGAGGCGGCTGTGGCTCAGTTGGTAGAGTTGTCGTTTCTTAACCTGAAGGTGGAGGGTTCGATCCCCAGCTCCTGCAGCTACATGTCCGATGTGTCCCTGGGCAAGACACTTTACCCCGAATTGCTCCCGCTGCTTCGACGGCGGCATATGAATGGAATTAGTTACATCTGATGGTCTCACTACATAGAAGCCTCTGCCATCAGTGCGTGAATGGGTGTGAATGGGAAGGTGTGACATGCGGTGTAAAAAGCGCTTTGAGTAGAAAAGCGCTATACAAGCTCAAGTCCATTTACCATTTACTATTTAACATAATCTATTCTTGCATTGTTTTTCCTGTGCTTTCCCCTCTAGGTCAGATCACCTTTACCTGTTCTTTATGCAGTGGAGCCCAGACATGTATGGTGAGGGTGTCAGGGGCATGGGACAAGACCCTGGATTTATGGTTGTCAAGAAGAATGAGGAATCAGAAACATGTGATGAGCTCATCACTGACCTCAATAATAAGGAATGGGAGGTAAGGTCTACACGGATAAATTGTTCCGTAACCTCACTTAGAGTGCACTTGTTTTGTTTTCTGAATCCTTGCAGAAATGGATTAATAATAGTTATAGTAAGCTATGTTTAATCCATACCCTGTGAAACAAGTATCTGCCATTATGCACTAAATTACATGTTTAATATTGTGTTGATTTGCTTTCATTATGCAATGCATAGTGAATTTATATTATTCTGATCTTGGTTTTTAAACCATCTGATCTGTGAAGTCTTCAAGCATTAGTTTTGTATTGTGCTTGTGTGTTTTGCGTTTTTTATGTACTGCTACATATTTCTTGATTTGATGGTAAAAAAAGGAAATTTCAACTTCCTGTCACAAGTAACTTGTGTGAACATTGGCTTTGCTTGGATATGCACTTCATTGAGCTTCCAACCAAAGTATTTTGCATGTTTGTGTAATTGTTTAGTCTACTCAGTCATTGACTTTAGCTTCATTACATGTTGTGTGGCTGTTGCTAGTGTTGGTCAGTATTTGGTAACTTTTTTTGCTGAATGGCAAAAGGCTCACACCATAATGAGTTTCTCATGCTCAACATATGCACAGAATGGGAGATTGAGAAACTGAACTGCTTTTTATAAAATCCCCCAATTTCACATTTCAATGACGTTTGTTAAATCTATCTTCACTTTTCATCTACTAACCTTCCAAAGTGTCTTTCTACCACATGAACAGATTTTGGGAGTTATAAAATGAAAAGATGAGGGCTAGTTGAGATCATTATTAAGATTTTTCAGAACTGAGAGTGCATTGCGTCACCACATACAGTGTGGATGGATTTTGCAAAAAAAATAAAAAAGATTATTTACAAGCCAGTGGGTAGACAAACAGCTGAATTAATTGTATGAAGAAACCGATACAATGGAAGCAGTGGCCTGGATTTAAATTTTAATGTAAATGAATGATGCAGAAAACAAAGTGGACTAATTTGCGTGTCCCTGGACTTCTGGCTAAAAGAGGCTACATGAACCTTTACACTTAAATAAGTAGCCTAAATAGGTACCTGCTGTTAAAGTATGCCAATACATGAAATTAAAGCTATTTTTTTGTTTGATTGAGCTTCAAAGTGCATGAGACGAGCCATCCTGAAAAGGAACTTTTTTCGTTTTTTTTAACAGCATCAATCAAAATCTATAGAAATTACAACACATGGGACAACAACTGTACTGTATCTTTAAATTCTGTCGGGTATGGACTGCGTCATTATTTTTTAACCAATGGGGAGCCACTTTACCTCATTTCCTGTACTGTTATTGGATTTCAACGATGTCACGCGGAGATACCCCAATCGGAAAAAATGTTTCTATTTTTGTCAAGCAAGCAGGCGTTTCACGGACTTAGTCTGCTTGTCCAAGGCATAGAGAAGGCAACTTAGATATCTGTAATGTGAGTTCCCAGCTTCGACCTCGCCCAGAAAGCAAGACAATGTTTTCTTGGAGGGCAAAAGACCATAACAAACGGCTGACCCCTAAGTATTCATGTGTATGTTACTTGCGCATTTTGTTAGTTATTTTTGGTCCCCGGCGATACTTGTTATTTTACTGTTTAAGATCTTACTTGATGATATACCGGGCTAGCTCGCTAACGTAGCTAACTAGCCTGCCAGCCCTTCAGTCGATCCTTTCTAGTTCGGTGGCCGATGTTGAACAAAGTGGCCGCTATCCAAACACTTGCGTTAATTGGCATTTAGGGTACTGCTCTCATCTCTGGTCTCATCTCCTTTTGGCATCTATGAGGGTAGACTACTTGTGGTTCTCTAAGCTGTCAGTTTTAACATGCAGGTCATACTCATTCAGTAGTTTCTGTAATCTTACTTTAGCAGGGTTTTTTTCCCAGAGTTACGTGATATGATTTTGAGTCCATGTACTAACTAACCCTAGATTATTCAGACACTGTTCATGTGATTAAATTTACCTTATCACATTATATTAAATATACTGCTATAATTTAAATGATGACCGTTTCCATTACTTTAATTACTTCAGATACAAGGTATATGTGATTAACCTGAAACACACACCCAGGCTATGACGCTGATAGCTTAGGTGCCTTCCGCCAGTGATGAAATGAGTCACAGATGTGCATTGTATTTGGGTTTCAGTTTACCACCTGCATTATTGAGAGCTGTAATAGGCAGCTTGTTACCAGAAATGTTGTTTTAACACCAATAATTATAGGGTTGGTGAAAGTTCAGATGTAATCAAAATTGTCAATGATCTGGATCTCTGCCAGACATTTTTATTTTATTTTTCGTTATTGGTGACCTAAGGCATAATGGATATTTTTTTGAGCATTTATTCATCTCATCCTTGGTGCTTTTAATATGTTTCTTTTGTTACACTAGGTGGACTTTTTAAAACCCATCTCTTTTAAATGACAGAGACTGCAGCTCTGGAGTGTAAATTGTGATGTGTAACGGTTGGAATGTTGCCACGATGTTAATTTGCCTGGTCTTTAGTTTTGTTAAAAGTTGTTTATGCCAAATAGATGGTTTTATTGTGTTCTTGGATCTTTTAGGTATTGATGCATCTGTTAATGGCGGCATTTACTGTGTGTGTTCCAGCATCAAAATGTTGAAGGTTTCTGAACAGCTTGGAATACCTTTTTTTTCATTTGTTCATTCTATTTTATTAGTTTATTGAATTATATATACAATACCAGGCTTCTGAAGTCAACGTTATGCTGTAGTGTTGTTTCCATTCTATGGTCTAAGATAACTTTAAGTACAATTGAAGCATCTTTGAGTGGTATTATTAAACATATTACACAAACATGCAAGATAGCTGAGTACACTTAACTGCTCACATCTACCTTTCGAAAAAACCAGTGTTTAGTTTGCTGGACTAGCACGACTAAGTGCACATAATACCTTACCCTTACAATATTACTCTTTTCTTCCCATTGCCAGCAATAGATCTGGCAGCGATTTATGTTCCACCTGTTCCTGTCTTTGTACTACCAGGTAGTGTCTCTGACGGAGTACCACCGTCGGATTGATGCACTTAAAAGTGAAGATCTGCGCTCACTCTGCAAACGACTCCAGGTGCCCTGACCAGCCCTGTCTGCCCCCTTCCCTCTGCTCTGCCCAGCCCAGCTGCTGTCTGCACCAACATGGTCTCCCATAGAATATACTGCAGGATTTAGCTAATGCTGATGTTGCATACTTACCTCAAATGTTCCTTTTTTACATAATTTAAATGGGTTGAGTATTATTTATGGGTTGTTGACATCTTAAAACCTCTTCAAAACATGAAATACAAGTTACTCTGAGAGTGACGTGTGACTTTTCAATTCATCCTGAAAAGTTGGCTTGTTTGTCGTGATGAGGTCCCTAGTGGCCACAGCACAGTTGGTTCCTCTTAAACTAAAGTGGTGGTTACTGGCTGTTTGTTGCTGGTTGTATGTAGAAATGGGACTGATCCGATCTAATATCCGATATTGACATAATTTACATATCGGATATCAGACTGACGGCGCCGATCCACGACTCTGATCAAGAAAGCTGGTTGGGCACTTTAAATATTCTCAACATGCGCAGCCTCGTTTTGAAGACATTCAGACTGAACTGTAAGAAATGTCCTCAAATCGTCTCCATGACGACGTTCAGAAGAGATGGAACAGCTCCTTCAATTCTTGCACTTCTGTTTAAAAGATTGAATTTAAAAACCTGACAGTTGTCGCTGCTTCCTGTTTGTATGTGAAGACAGCACAAAGCAATGCTGTGCAGGGTTTACTACAGCTTCGTCTAGCCTTACACATAATAACAACAACAATAACAGTGTAAGTTATGATGATGATAAAAATATACGTATCGGTACATGTGTATCGGAATCTGGTCAGATCGAAACTAAAAAAAGGGATTGGTGCATCTTTAGTTGTATGATTAATACTTTCTTACCTAATGATCTATAAGCAGATAGATACATTTCACAGAGAAGTGAAGGTTCCTGTGTTTCTCCTTTTTCTAAAAATGTTAAAATGTGGCCAGGGTGTGGACTGAGAAAGAGACTGTCAGATAAATTAAGGACAAAATTATGATGTGTTTGTCAAAGGTCTGATCTAAGACGGGATGGGTGAATGATGTGTTTTAAAGACAAAGAAGGCAGGCCCTTTTGAAGTGAGAACTTTAATATGAGAGCATTCCCAGCCACCAGTTGTTAAGAACTCTATAGTCAGCCTCTGTTATTAAGAAAATAATAAACCCAAAACAATCTATTACAATTAATTTAAGACCTTCCTATTCACCTTGCTTTCTCCTCTCCCAGACAGCATCTCTGCCCAATCTCCCAGTCAAATCATAGACATTTGAAATTACAAAACCTTTTCCGTTTTTCCCCCCCCCAATAACTTTAGTAACATCCGTTGGAATATGGTTAAATCCCCTTTTCCTCATGTTTACATTATAAATGTTATTATTGAGCTGTTAAGTTAGACCTGTGCAATTATATAGAGTGCTTTGTTTAAGTTTAATTACTTCTTGTCAATATTTGTGCTCACTTACATTTTCTCTTATAGATCACCACCAAGGAAGAGGTAAACTCCAAGCATTGCACATCCGTCAAGACAGAGCTGGAGCCAGAAACATTCAAACCCAACCTCAGAGAGCCAAGTGATCTCTTGGAAGCCGACCAGATAGAGAAGGTAAAGCCTGTTCTAATGCAATAGTACACATGGCAACGTCAAACACAGAGCAACACTACTTGTATCATGTGCATCTATATTTGTTAATTTAACTGTTAAGGTTAAATCTTGTGATATACTGTACTTTTGTTTTGCTTAACAAAAAGACCAAAACTAATAGTGAGTGTATATTAATAAGATTTAACGCCTCTATGGTATGCCTCTGTACAGTAGAGTGTCTTTGCATTGTTCCCATAACATTGATTTAACCTATACAAATCACCCAGGTATAATAATGAAAGCACATGTACACATGGAGTACAATTTTAGCATTTTTTAGCATCAATGTGTTCGGAACATGAAGTGGTTGGTGGGGAACCGTGTTCTTCGTCTTAACAGTATGCTTCCCTCGGACAGTAACCCAGCCACTGCCTCCTGGCTACCGGGCAAGAAGCTAAGCTATGTCGGCCTGCACCAGCTACAGGTGGCTAGCTAACTACTGCTGCATATGATGGCTGTGAATCAGTGGTGCGGAGCCACCTCTCTAAATCAGACACCCTCGCCTCCAAAGCTAGAAATAAACTACATTTCTTACCTGACCATTACCAGTAAAGGAGGACGAGGAGTAACTAAACATCTGACACATAGAGCAGGAGAGAGAGAGGCAGAAAAAGAAGCCATCGTAAATAAAGCTAACTGCTAAGCTAGGCTGAGAGTAGGTAGTTAAAATAAACAAAACTGTTTTGCAGATTAGTCACTAGAAAACAAGGGGACTTTTTGATTACTTCTGTTTGACTAAACGTACAGTGTTTTAGAAACAACTGTTGTAAGAAACTAGGCAAAATGAACAATTAAGCTTTAGCTCTGTCGATCAGCACAGAACAATCACATTAGCATAGGAGAACAGAACAGGAAGTTATGCAATACGCTCACCGTAGTACGTAGCACGTCCTGGAGGACATGTACAAGTCTCATAAGTTGCAGTTAGCGTATTTACTAATATATTGACAATATTTAGATTCCTTTAATCACTTTAAAGATTATACTAAAAACTCAAGCCCAATTCACAACCAAAGCAAATTCATACCAAGTGAGGGGTTAACTCAAGTATGTTTCTAGCGTGCTAATAGCATAGCTGCTTTAGCTCCACCACTAGAGGATGTACTGAACCAACAAGAAAAGATTAAAGAGACTTGTGAATTATTGGAGGGTGAACAGAACATTTAAAGGACTTTGTCTTCATAGGGATAATGGTACAGTATATTGGAAAAGGGGTTGCTTTAATTCCATGTTCATTGAGTGTCTTATTTATATGTCTGTTAGCAACAGGGCAGCAGGCCTTTGAAGTGTTGAGCTCTGTATCTCTTTAGACCAGTCAGTGGTCACCATGGATGTAACTCAGAACTAGTGGCTGGGTTTAACTTCCTTCGTCTTTTTATCTTATCAATCATTTAATTTTGCTAATTATTTCTTCCAACAGCTGGCAAGGAATCTCCCACCCAGGACCATTGGATATCCATGGACACTAGCTTTCGGTACATCCAAGCATGGCATGAGCATTAAATCACTTTACAGAGCCATGCAGGGCCAGGACACCCCAGTTCTCATGGTTATCAAGGACGGTGATGGCCAGGTAAGCTTCAAATATCCACTTAAGGCATTTTTTGATCTGGCAGCTCATATTTTTTATGCAGAATTAATGCAGTCCAGCTTTTTTAGCACTAAGTGCACAAGCTCCCTTTGTGTCAGCTGTTTTTTGTTGCTGCCCTTACAGTGCTCAGTTAAAAATAGTCCTCCAACTTTAGGAACACTGCGGTGCTCATACATGTCCTTTCTCCCTCACCGACCTATGTAAATCAAAATGGAAAGAAAGGAGACTCTTGAGTGTTTAGAAGTTTATGTAATGAAGGTGGTCTTTGATGGTGAAAAACAAATTAAAACGTGAGAATAAAAAAACAGGCACTCTTCTTCTGGAAAAGGTAAAAAGCCTCTGTTCAATTGGCTATTTCACTATGAAATTGCTTAAAAGAGATGTTAAAAAAACAAGCTAAGCTACAACCCATCTGCAGCTGCACGAACAGCCTTCTTCAGGGTGTAGCTGTCAGCGCATAGTCTTCCACTTAGTACATGCCAGTTAATTACAAGCACCTGAGCTCACAGGTGTAAATGCAGGAGCTTGGTCACCTGGCTGTGCAACATATACAAGTACAGAAAAAAGAGCAAATGAGAACAAATGCACTCATGAGAGTTTATGCAATCACTTTCAAAATAAGATAAAGAAAAAAACATTCATGCGCAAAGCAAAAGAAACAGGAAAAGGAGCCAAACTTCATACACTAAAAACCACTACAGAAGAGGACTCAAGTCAATTTCTTAATTTTAACTCTGGATAAACTGTAGCCTTAATGCGGTAAATATATAATTTCCATCTGTAATGTAAGACACTTTACAAAAAGCAGGTAAAAAGACCTTACTTATTGCTATATTACAAATACCCAGCTTAATCCATCATGAGCGTAGCACTTTAGCAACATTTAGCAAAAGTTACAGTGGCAAGAAAAAACTTCCTTTTAACAGGCAGAAATCTTGGGCAAATCCAGGCTCATGACAAAACAGCCATCTACTGAAACTGCGCCGGGTTTGAAAATGGGATAGGGCAGTACTTCTCAAATAGTGGGGCGCGCCTCAGGGGGGGCGTGAGAGGCAGGGGGACTTTCAGTATTACGGCCAACTTCCACCAGATGCGTGTTCGGTCCGTCTCCGCTCCGTTCCGGCAACGGAGCTGATAGGTTTCACTTTATTCAATGTGTGTGCTTCCACTGGGTCCGCTGCAATGTGTCTCAGCTCCGTCTCAGCTCCGGCAGTCCGGAGCCCTCCGGAGCATATACGCAAGGCTTCTAGTTTTGCCGGACGCCGGAGCCACACATCAATTTAGCACAGAAAAGAATAAGTGGGGCGGGAAGTTAGACACCGACACAACAATAAAACATCCGGTTTATTTTCAGAATAAAACACTCCGTTTTGAGGGTTCAGAAAAATGACTGTATGTGTGTTTGTTTATGTGTTTATAAGGTTCGTATAGAGTTTTATACCACGTACATCGTCTTATCTCGCACTGTCGCGAATGAATCTGTAAAATTACCGCGGGATTTCCTTCTCTCTGCACTCCAGCTGTGCTCTCCGCGCTGCGGACGGAGAACGCAGCCGGTGGGTGTTGACGGCCGAGGGTGCACGGAGCCGTCACGCACGGGAGCGGACACGCAATGCACACGGATCTGGTGGACGTTAGTGTCTTTATTCATGCTTGAACGATAACCAAGTAGAAGAAGTACACAGGAACACTGGTGTACAGAGCTGACGGAGGAGGAGAGATGGAGAAGTTTCTGACAGGAGTAAAAAGAAAAACGGAGGAGGCGTCAGAGGCAAGAAAAGCAAGTGACGGTAACCGGCATAAACCTAATAAGACCAGGAAATACGACGTAATCTATTTTGATAATCAGGTGATTGTATGCAGAATGCTGGTGCCAGCAACTCATACAGTGGTTTTACAGATAAATAAATAAATATCAGGTTCTCAATAGTATTTCAATTCAAGGGGGGCGTGAAAAAATTTCTGTCCCCTAGGGGGGGGGCATGACAGAAAATAATTGAGAACCACTGGGATAGGGGGAGATGGGATAAGATGCAGGAAGAAGGATAGAGAACTGGGGGGTTGTTCAGGCTGGCCGTCCACCAACGATCCTGAGGAACCTAAGAGAGCTCAGGAGCTCCCAGGAAAAGATGTGGTTAGTAACTGAGATTTACAGATAGCGACATGCAGTAATATGATGTAAATGCACACAGAGAGAGAGGGAGAGATAGGAGCTCAAGGTGCCGGTTACCCCGGTAGTCTAAGCCAATAGCAGCATAACTAGGAGCTAGTCTATACCTGCGCCAGCCCTAACTATAAGATTTATCAAAAAGGAAAGTTTTAAGCCTAATACAGTGTGTCTGCCTCCCGATCCCGGTAGATGATTCCAGAGGAGAGTGGCTTGATAGCTGAAAGCTCTATCTCCAATAGTACATTTAGTGACTGTAGGTACCACGAGCAGGCCTGCATTCTGGGAGCGTAATGTTCTCGAAGGGTAGTACAGCACTATTAGCTCTTTAAGATGGTGCCTGACCATTTAGAGCTTTGTAAGTGAGAAGAAGGATTTTAAATTATATTCTAGATTTTATAGGGAGCCAGTGCAGAGAAGCCCATCTCCCCCTACCCTTTCCAAGGCCGGCGCAGTCTAGGCCTGTGAAGGCTGTTTCGTCATGAGCCTGGGATCCGGCCGAAGATTTCTGCCTTTTAAAAGGAAGTTTTTTCTTACCAATGTAACTTTTGCTGCTTTGCTAAAATGCTCATGATGGATTAAGCCTGGTCTTTGTAATATAGCAATAAGTAAGGTCTTTTACCTGCTTTTTGTAAACATAACAATGAGCATGGGCTTTTTACCTGCTCTTTTGTAATATTAAATAACAAAGAGTAAGGTCTTTTACCTGCTTTTTATAAAGCGTCTTGAGATAACACTTGTTATGAGTTGGCGCTATACAAATAAAGATTTATTGATTGATGAAGCCAATACAGGAGTAATGTGGTCCCTTTTCCCAGTTCTAGTCAGTATACTAGGGCTGCAACTAATGATTATTTTTTATGTCGACTAATCTATTGATTATTTTTTTGATTAGATGATTAATCACGATTATTTGGCATACTATTTTGGATCCCCGTTTAACCTTAAGCATGCAAAAATGAGAGAAGAAATAGCAAAAATGTAACAATGTGAAATAAATATATTATGTTTAACACTTATCAATACCGTTAACAAATATCACTGATTTCTCCAAAATGTTAGGTCTTACAAAGTATTATGAATGTGCTCCAAATCTGTTTAATTAGTTGACATTAAGTGGAGGTTTACAATTCAGATTGAACACAAGTATTAACAGGAAAAAAAAAACTTAATGGTCTAGCAAATTGACATGACATGTCAAGTTGCTACATCATCAAGGTTTGTTTTTCCTCTAATATAAACGTATTGTACTGATAACTAAAGCAAATTGCACACTAAATAGCGTTACTGCACAAAACGTTATCCAAGCAAGTATCAAAGATGGTTTTTCGACTGATTAACGTACGGCACCAACGTCAAGTAGAATACTTGAAGTAATCCTCGTGCCTGAAGCACAAAGGGCTCAGTAATTGAATGATAAAGGTCTAAAAGATATTCATGTCAATTACACCCATTACGACACCCCTGGTTTAGACATTATTGTCTAAACTTTTGGACAATATCTTAAACAAATTGAAATGAAACATTTAACACAAACAGTCATTCATTGTATGGCCATTATATCAAAGGGATCCTCAGTTTGAAGTGACCAGGCTTTCAACAGCAAGAGAGCAGCAGCTTATACACAGCCTGTGTCAATACCAAAACGGTAAGAGCTGAATCAGTAAATCAAGAAAGCTGTCATGTTCTGCTCAGGAGTGCTGGTTGCTGTCAAAATATGTTGGAAAAAATCCCTTTCATCACTCACCAATAACCAAACATCAATGTCATTTTTTCTTTTGTTCTGTTTTTCCAGGTGTTTGGTGCATTAGCATCTGAGCCCTTTAAAATCAGCGATGGCTTTTATGGCACAGGAGAGACCTTCCTTTTCACATTCAATCCGGAGTTCGAGGTACTACCAGCCTCTGTATGAGGGTGTCTGTTAAAATCCAAAATTCAAATGTGCTGTTTTGTTTGCATGTATTCTTTAAATCTGTTTACACCTTGTGTTAACATGCTTCTTGGTTTTTCTTATTACAAGTCGTGTAGTCTATTCACATCAGAAATTAAAATGCATATCTGCCTGCTTCTTGACCAACGATCAGCTCCTTATACAAACAAACACAAACATCTTCATTGCCCTAAAAGAACTGATAAAAAAAATACAGTGAAGACTCATAGCAGAGAGAGAAAGAGACAGAGACAGCTCATGTGGATGAGTGAGAGGTAAAAATGGACAGAAGTGGTTGACACGATATAATACTTTCTATTCAGACTTATTTAACTCTACAGCTGTGGTTTTATCCTCTCCTTCAGACTTGAGTCTCTGTTAACAGTGCAAAAGCAGTCAAGAATCATGTTAAAAATGCTTTTTTCCTTCATAAAACCTCTGTATCCTTTTGTACTGCATTTTTATAAAGTAATATTGGGTAACACCTCTCTCTCAGATTCAGTTGCTGTCTCGCCCTGATCCCTTTTCTGAACAGACTCATCCAATATTAAAAAAAAATAATATATTGTCTCTTCCTAACTGGTTGAAAATATTATCAAAAGATTTTAACGAACAAAAGGAATCAAATCAGCCTGAATAATTCCCCTGGATACAGAGAGTAGGTTGTCACATGTTTACACGCTGTCAAATTATTGGGGGGAAATAGGTTCAAGACTACCTTAAAATTTCACCTTTTTTTGTGTGTCAATAGGTCCTCAATATGTCTTAGGTGCATTTACACCTGTACTTAACCCATTTAGACCTATGGCCGTCTGAAAAAACACCCTCTAAAACCTAAGTAACGTTTGAAATCAACCTGCCCTAACCTGAGGATTGCATTTATGTCTCAGCCTCTGTATCAGATAGAGACATCAAATTAAAAACATTTGGACGCTTAAACTCTGTGCTTTAACTCTAAATTGAAATTGCCTTTGCACTTTAGGTCATTACCTTTAAAAAAAATCATCAAAAAACAAAACAAGGAGGCGACGCAGACATCTCATCAGGTCTTAAAGGTAGAAACACTGCAGTGTCTCATCAGGTCTAAATGGGTTAAGGCTGTGCAGTTGTGATAAGATATTAAGATTAATACTAGGGCATGAAGCTATCACTTTAGTATGTCCAATGCATTAATGACTATTAGTAACAGGAATGTTGTCAATGATAGGGACGAACCACAGTCAACCCTGCTATTATTCTCTGTTCTACAAAGTTTCCATGACTGCCCCCTGTAGACCAAACATAAATCCACAGATTTTCAGGGGTCAGTTAGGTTAAGCAAAGAGTTAGTAGATTAATAGAGTTCAGCCTAATCTAATAATATTCTCTATCAAATATTGCTTCCACTACAGTATCATGTGCAACCTGCATTTCGCCCATAGCTATTCATTAGCAAATGTCCACGGGTGGCAAATATTGGCAAAACACTGTATGAAGCTACACTCTGAGATTGATAATTTGTACCTATACTGTAAGTCACTTGCATCCCAAAATGTGCCAAGAATTTAAAAATTACCAAAATTTCGGACTTTCTTAAATGTTAGCTTATCACACAAGAAGTCATGCAGGAACAGGAGAGCAGAGTAAAGTAGAAGAGAGGGCAAAACAAGAGAGGGGGAAGACAGTTCCGAAATGTAGGGGCCCCAACCTCAAAAGCACAGTCTCCTTTTGTTTTCAGCCTTGTGCGAGGAACAACCAGCAGATCCTGGTCAGAGGACCTCAGGGACCTGCTGGTGTTACGTGGCATCAGCAGCTTAGTGACGTAAGCTGGAGCTTGACCATGCAAGGTTCTAAACACAAAAACAAGAACTTTAAACTGTATTCTGAAACTGATGGGGAGCCAGTGTAAAGACTTAAGGACAGGTGTGACATGTGACTGTCTAGATGATTTAGTCAGCAGCTTAGCAGCAGCAATTTGGACCACTTGTTGGTGACACTAAGACATGTAAACAGAGATTACAATAATTGAGCCTTGATGAAACAAAAGCAAGCATGATCATCTCTAGCTCAGCTCTGGACACAACAGGTCTGAGTTTAGCTATATTCCTTATATGTTCCAGACTCAGAGCCTGACCCATTTGGACCCCTAAATCACGCAGGGCAGGTTTAACAGTAGAGGATAAGAAACCAAGACATCTCTTCACCTCTGGAACAACATGCTCAGGAGCAGTGATGAGAACCTCTCTTTTATCAGTGTTCAACTGGAGACATTTCATTGACATCCAAGCTTTTATGCAGTTCACACAGTCAAGCAAAACAGACAACTCGGAGACATTTTGAGGTTGAAAATACATGTACAACTGAATGTCATCTACATAACAATGATTGGACACATCTTTAAAAGATGCCCCAGAGGGAGGAGATACAACAGATGGCCCAAAACAGACCCCTGTCCATAGTCGTCCAAGTGGGCGGCCTGGGTGGTTGCAATGTCTTACACCATATTTTGGTGTATCACAGAGAACTCTGTCAGCTGTATTACACTTGTTGATGAGATTATTTCATTTTCTTTGTGTTTAGTATCTGTAACTGTATCATAAGATGTCAATTCTGGATCCTCCTGCTGAAGTTAACTTGTGTTCTCATTCCATCACGCTGGAGGCTGTTGGGTAGAAATAAAAGATTGTGTCAACATTAATTATGTCATACATCATCTTCTAATATATGCTTTATTTTGTATGCAACAGGTGTACAAATGGACAGGTGACAACATGTTCTTCATTAAAGGAGATATGGACTCCTTAGCTTTTGGTGGTGGAAGGTGAGCCCAAGCTTCTTCTCATGGACACTGTCTAGCAGAAGTCTACCAGTTGTAGCAAAACATGTTCAAATGCCTTCTGTTGATAAAGTGTAACACAAAGGTTGGCCAGCGTATGTGATTATTCCAGTCAAGAGTTGATTGTGAATTTTCTTAATCTACTGTATTTTTAGTGTGTTTGAAAGACATTTTTGTGACCAAAACACCTAGACTAATAGTGTTTGGACCCCTGTTTAATATTTGTTTTGTTTTCTTTAGCGGGGAGTTTGGCCTGTGGCTGGATGGAGACCTCTACCATGGCAGGAGTCACTCCTGTAAAACATTTGGGAACCCCATGCTCTCAAAAAAGGAGGATTTCTATGTACAAGACATAGAGATCTGGGCTTTTGAATAGCAAAACAGTGCACCAAAGGGGATAATAACAAGTCCTGCAAAGGGTTCCTTTAGAACAATGGCAATGTCCCAAACTTCACATAACTGCACATAACCAGGGCTCCTCAGGCCAGAAGCCAGCTATCGGATGCTTGTTGTGCATTACTACTTCAATTATTATGGAGCTTTTTCTCTTTGTGAAAAATTTCCTTTGTGTGTATCTTGTTACAGCCTTGCGCATTGTCTTTGCAAAGTAGGGGGAGTGTGTCAAGACGTCATAAAATGATGGATAGTTGGGAGTTACAACAGAAAGATGAAGCAAGCAAGGACAATCGGGCCTTGATGAGGAAAGGCCCATGAGAGATCCTTTACCTGAGAGCTGGTGGAGATGATGTCGGCTGAAGTTGGGTCTGCTGCAAGAAGAAAGACCTACCCTACAGGCCCAGATTATTTATCTGAACTTTACAGAACCTCAAGGTCCCTGGCACGCTCACAAGCCCCCTTAGAACTTTATTCATTTGGTTGGATGTTACTTAATGTGCTGTTAGCCTTGATGGATGGAAACCCAGGTAGAGAAAAGGAAAAGGAAACAAAAACTAAACACATTCCATTCTTCGTGATGTGTCAAAACAAATTGGGGGTTTTGGTAAACACCAATATACCAAACTCTGTAGCTGCTGAATACAATGACAGAACTCAGAGAAAAGTAACTATTTCCTGGGATAGTTGATCTTTTTACAGTACCATTTTGGGTTGTCTTCTGATGCTAAACTATTGAGTATTGTGATTTGTAGCCCTCTTGTTGTTTACTGTCAACTGTCATAGCACACCATCTGAAAGCACATACAGTAGCTATAATCAGATTACCCATTGTCGTAATGTTCTGTTCACTGGGTGTATGTGTGAGTCCAGCTAATACCAGCTCCTCTCGCTGGATGCTGGTAATACTGTTTTGTAGACAGTAACGTGTTGCAATAGATTTGTGGAATATGCAAATAACTGTCCTGTGACCTCAAATACCTGCAGGTCATGGCACTTTTGCCACTGCTTGGCATTCTTTTGAAAGACAAAATTGTAAAGCTTTTATGTCTTAATACAAAATTGCTTTCCCTGGTATCAGTTGAAGAGCCTGAGACATTGTGAACAGTTTAACATGCTTATAAGATAATTAAATATTGGTATATATGATTGTATATATATATAATCATATATATGTTGCTGTTAAGTGTGACAGTAATCTATGTGCTGATATTTCAGCTGCTAAAGCATAATGTATATTACCCTGTAAATTAATGTTAAATTTTTAGATTTGTCAACCCCCCCTCCCAACACACATATATACATGTCATTATATAAATATATATTTCATTATATCAATATATATATAATGCTATAAAAATATATATATCTAAATATATATATGTAATTTTAATAGTGTGGATTGGTTTGCTTCTAGCACTTTAATCTGGTGTGTAAAAGTGTTAAGGCCAGGTTCTGATATTCTATTAGCAGTAGCTGTACAGTATTTTTTTGGGTCAGATCATCAAGAAGGCAACTGTTGGTAGACAATTTGATGCTACCATCAATAAGGGTAAGCACTTATGCTATGTGTGTAAAAAAGAGAATTACTCAAGGTAGGAAGGGGGGATGAAATGTGGCTAAACATGGCACCAGGGCTCTGTCTCAAGTGAGTCGCATTCGTAAAGGTTGGTAAACAGTGACTGACCTCTGACAGGGGGGCTGGGGGACATGTATACAGTATGTAACCCTCCCTTCAGAAGCTTTCTTCCCCCCTTTCTGGTCTTCCACACCAGTATTTGTGTCCTTGTGGAGAGTCACAAAAAAGTAATGGATATTTCTTCCAACTAGTTCACCAGAATAAAATGTATCAGTGATGTTTAAATAACAATAAAGCTGAGTAAAATGTAACCTCAGATATGACTGAATTTTTTATATTTTTTAATTTGTAACAGTTCTGAAAGTGTGTTGGAACTAACAGGACTAAAGACAACAGACAGTGGCCTAAGAGGCAATCATAGAAAATACTTGTGTTATTAGTGTTAGTGCTGGCAACACTATTGTTATCTTCACTCTTTATTTTTCTTCTTTATTATTCCGCCCTTTTTTGTTTTAGCGCCACCATGTGGTGAGATATTAAGTGTTTTCTTTTCAATGCAAGTAACTCGCTAACCATAAGCCATAGGAAAATAATATTCACACTGCACCCTTGGACCATGCTGATCATTTTCCGTGCTGCAACCTATAGTTAATTCAGAAGTTCATTTTCTAAAAACCAACAGTTTTTCCTCAGTAGTGGCATAGGTTTATGTCTGTACTCTGTCAATCTGATGCATGGGTGTTCGATTCCTGAGACAAGCAGAGTATCTGATTCACGATGGAAACGTGTGCCTGTGGTGGTAAGAGAGTGTGTTAAGTTTTTTTAAGATTCAGATTTCATACTATTTTACCCACAAGGGGGCGCTGTGGTAACAATAAAAGAAGTGTATTTCTAAAATTCTGATGTCTTTTTAAACTTGATAAATAATTTCCTCAACATCATTTGCCTCAAATACATGCATTTAGTTCTTATTGCTCCACCCTTTGGCTGTTTAACAAACTTGTGCTTTTTTTTGTGAACTTAGACCTATATAGTATATTTTAAAAACAGGGCCTCTCAACAGAGGGACTGACTGACTGACAACTGACTGATGATCGCCTATAGGTGATGCTCAAGGCCTTTCTACAGGAATCGCCTATTCTAGTTATTTTTTAACAGGAGTCTGGCACTGGGTGGATTTTTCATTCTAAAGTGAAATGCTCCATAAAGCAACGATAAGGAATCAAAAACTAAAAATGTTGTAAGTCGAATAAGGTAGACTATTCATTATTCAATTGGAATAAATTGGCATAAAACCAGAGCATTTCATTAAAAGCTTTTTTGGATCATAAGGATGACTGACGGAGCCTATATTTGAAAAGGGATCAATCAGCTGTGAGTATTGACATCTAGTGGTCACATGTCCAAGTGTTGGTCAAAGTATTTCAAACCCCTATATAGTTTATTTTGTAGTTTTACCTATTTATGGAACTTTTGCTATGATTTTCTGTGAGTCTAATGGGTGTAAATGTTTTTTGTTTCTTGGGTAATTTTCTTTTATTATGTGAGAGACAATTAAGTTTTTTGGACATCACACACACACAAGAGTCTAGCTGCAGACAACCCCTGTGAGACACCTCCACTCTCAGACCGGAAATACACGCAAACATATTAAAATAAAATCGGGTTGAATTTCCGGTTTTGGCGTTTCATTCATTCATAAACTCTTTAACAGGAATGCACGCAAATTATTCAATATAAAATAGGTAAGTAATTCCGTTTTAAATGTGTATTTCATTTTTTATATAAATATAGCCTAAATATATTTCACTGATTACTCAACATCCTATAATGACGGATTAGGGACACGTAAAAAAAAATATATATATATATACATTTACGAGATTAATCGCGTAAATTTACGAGAATAAAGTCGTAGATTTACGAGATTAAAGTCTTAAATTTACGAGAATAATCTCGTAAATTTACGAGTACGAGACCAGCCTGCGCCGAAATTATGACGGGAGTTCTTTTTTGCAGTAGCCTATCTTTTCAGGGTCCTGATATTTTAAAACAATGTGATGATGATGTGCCAAAAGCATGTGTAGTTTCATCTGCATTAAGCCCCAACACAACTACCGGATATTTTTGTCTGTTATAAACACTTGTCTGCCTTGTTAAAGTGTTTAGTTTATGTGCAGAGACCGTTTGTGTCGTAGCCTATTCATACATCATTTTACAAATAGGCTATACGAGAACAGGCTGCTAAAATAACGACTTTATCCTTTCATCATTTTCGCGCAGGCTGGGCTCGAACTCGTTAATTTACGAGATTAATCTTATAAATTTACGACTTTAATCTTGTAAATCTATACGACTTTATTCTCGTAAATGTACGGGAATAATCTGGTACGAGAATAATCTCGTAAATTTAGATTTATTTAGTTTTTTTACTTGGCCCTAATCCTCCGTCGTATCCTATTTTATTTGCAATCACAATTTATTTATTCAGTAATGACGAGGGATGAACAGAGTTAATTAAATGCAGAGAAAAAAATGCTAATTGAGTCTGCAGTTAAGGCTCTCTTCTTAGAAAAACACGTCATTCAAAATTCCCTCGTAAAATATCACAGTGCAGCATATAAGTGCAATTAGCCTTGTTCAATATTTTAGGACAAAATACAGTAAGTTTATATGTCTACTTGCATTTTAAAACTGAAAGAGATTAATGAGATTAAAGCCAATTTACAATTAAAGCAATGTTTGCATATATGGAAGGCAGGCATAGTTACACAATTTATGTTAACACTAAGTCTCTTCACTATGTTGTGACGTTAATATATATAATAGGCCTATTTATCATGTTTCATTCTGTTGACATATTTCACAACAGGAAGTTCTCCTGCACTCCTTCATAAAGTGATCATTTCACTCTTAGACTGCACGGCACTATTGTCTGAAACCTCTGAACATAGTTAAACTGTTATTTGTCATCATAGTTTGAGCTTACCTTGTGCATTTTAATATATTTTTACTCCTCGCCATCATTCAATATTTAGCTCTATTTGTCTTATTGTGGGATTTTCTTACCTTGTGCCGTTGACCACCAACTGTGTCAATGAGGGGGCTCATTTCAAAATACATTAACTCCAGTATATGTTCAAACTCATCTCTGTGAGTTCTCAAAGTTAATTATTAAGTGTTTAAAAAAAGGAAAAACACACAAACAGAACAAATGTTACAAAGTTTTGTTTAACTTTATTTTGACCCAGCCGAGCTTCAAACATCATGCGGGACGCATCACATCCTTGACACTCTGTTCACCACCCTCCCATCAGGCACTGGTCTTTGGAAAAAAGAGAGGAAAGGGTTATATGCAAATTGAATTTAGCAAAAATACACATTGCCTGTTTGAATACTCCATAGAAAGGGCATCCCTTTTGGGTAAGATGCATCAAATCCTACCCCTTCCTGTTGTCTCCACTTCTTGTTCAAGCGAGCTGTCACCTTGCAGAGGCTCTAATTACTCCTGTGCCTTTAAAAAAAATATTGGCATTTTTATCTTTAAAAAAAAAAAGAAGCAAATATCACATGATGGCCAAATCTTGAACTAATCTTTATCAAAGCCATCTAAAAAATGTTTTGAACCTTTTTGTTTTGCCCTTCCTAGCAACTGAAATAAACTAAGGTCTGTTGATAAGGGTATTCATTTATAATTTAAGCATCATCTGTAAAATCAAACATCCCATAAGTCCTCTAATCACCACAGTCAGTAATCACTCCCTACTGTCTGGCCATGTCCCACCTACATTAAAAACTGCTTTCATCAAACCCCGGCTGAAAAACCCCAACCTAGACCCAGAAGTATTCACCAACTACAGGCCAATTTCCAACCTCCCCTTCCTTTCAAAGGTTCTGGAAAAAGCAGTTGCCGCCCAGCTCCACGACCACCTACAACTTAATAACCTCTACGACAAATTACAGTCTGGCTTCCGCTCTGCCCACAGCAACGAAACAGCCCTGGTAAGGGTCACAAATGACCTGCTGATGGCGGCTCGCCATCATTGCTTATCCTCCTCGATCTGACTGCAGCCTTCGATACCGTCGAAAAACAACACAGCACCATCGGACTCTCTGACACTGCCCTAAACTGGTTTCAGTCCTACCTATCTGCAAGGACCGAATACATTAAAATTGCAGACACCAAGTCCAGCACACACCCCGTCACCTGTGGGGTCCCACAAGGATCAGTCCTAGGCCCCACCCTCTTCACCCTCTACCTGCTCCCCCTCGGTCACATCATCACCCGACACAGAATATCATTCCACTGCTATGCTGACGATACCCAACTTTACATGAAAACCTGCACCACCTCTTCTACAGCCTCACCACCTTCATCCACACTCACCACCTGCCTGGAGGAGATAAAGGTGTGGAGGAGTCAAAATTTCCTCCAATTAAACATTTCAAAAACCGAAGCCATCCCAGTCAGCACAAGTTCAGTCATCTCCCATGACTACCATATCCTTCTCGGGTCAAGACATCCATCTCTCACCACATGTCACCAACCTAGGTGTAAAAATGGACCCTCTGCTAACCTTTGAATCACACATAAAACACATCTGCAAAACCTAATTCTTTCATCTCAAGAACATTGCAAAACTCTGCCCCTTACTCACCCCCCGAGACGCTGAGAAACTCATCCAGGCCTTTGTCTCCTCCAGGCTCGACTATTGCAACGCACTTCTCATCGGGATCCCTGGCAAGAACATACAGAAACTCCAGTACATCCAGAACAGCGCTGCCAGGATCCTGATGAGAGTGTGGAAACACAAGCACATTACACCCATCCTGCATTCACTACACTGGCTTCCCGTCTCACCCTGACTTTTTGCTATTGTTTTTATTAGTTTTTATGGTACTTGTAGCACTTCGAGATTTTCTTTTAAATGTAAGGTGTGTTACAAATAAAATGTATTATTATTATTATTATTATTATTATTATTATTAAATGCTTCCTTGTGCATTTCTGTCCAGTCCCACATATTTTCTCTGTGTGAGCTGCCTTAGTATCTCGCAGTCGTCTGATAGGTGTTGGTAGAACTTGGAGGGATAATTTACCATGCCCATCAGTCGCTGTACTCCTTTCACATCAGTGGGTCTCTGCATTTGTCTCTTACTGCTCGTACCTTCTCCGGATTGATCTTCAGTCCATCTGCTGTCAGCAGGTGTCCGATGTATGGCACTTCCTGTCGTCTGAGTCTGAACTTGTCTGCATTCAGTTTGATGTTCTGTTCCCTGCATCTGTTTAGGAACAGTCTCAATGTCTCATCATGATCTTTGTTGGCCATCTCTTGTGTATCGCCTTCTCCTGTGATCAATACATCATCGGCTATGATGTATATACCCGGCAAGCCCTCCAGCGCTTGTGTCAACTTCCTCTGGAAAACCTCAGGTGCTGGACTGATCCCCAATGGCATCCTGAGCCAACGAAATCTGCCAAATGGTGTAGCGAATGTAGTCAGATGACTTGACTGCTCCTCCAGTTTGACATGCCAAAAGCCATGTTTGACATCACAGACCGTGAACACCTTTGCTCTCGAGAGGTCTGGGAGGATGTCATCGATGGTGGGAAGGGGGAAAGGTTCACGCTTCAGTGCTTTGTTCAGTGGTCTTGGGTCAATACATATTCTTGGCTTACCATTTGGTTTCTGTACCGTACTGATCCACTCTGTGCTTTTCTCCACAGGTGCTATGATCTCCCGCCTTTGAAGATCCTTTATCTCCTCCTTTAGTGGCTTCATCATAGAGACCGGGACTCGTCGTTTGGGGAGTTTCATTGGCTCCACCCTCTCGTCGATCTCGATTTTGTACTCTCCTTCCATGCAGCCATCACCTGTAAACACATCGAACTACTCATTCTTTATTTGTTCCATATTCAACTGACACTGAGATGCTCCTGAGGCTGAAAATTTATTTTTGTTCCGTTCATGAGTTTTACCACAGAACATACATGAGACTGTGTCCATGTTTATATCCTGCCTTGCTGTCTGTTTCACCATGTGCAATTCTTCCACCGTATTTCCTGTAATTGTTTTAGTGTTTTCTCGTGACAGCTCTGTAGCCCTGCACAACTGTTCTCTACCAGTCTCACCAATGAGGTAGTAGAACAATTTAACTTTTACATCCTCAGATTAGGCCGCCCTGTCCCCGAAAATGTCCCCGATTTGAATGGGAGAGAAAAAAGTTGCGCGCAGACGCAAACGCAATTCACCTCAAAAATTGTACTGACATTAAAAAATTAAATGTGTTGGGTACAGATATTATCATCAGCCAATTAGCGGATGATACTACAATTTTCTTAAAGATAGGCTCCAAATTCCACTAGCTATTGAAAAAATAAAACAATTCTCCAATGCTTCTGGGTTAACTATAAACTTGCGAAAATATGAAATATTTGCGATACATGAAACACCACTTCAAGATATTTGTAACATTCCTATCAGGTCAGAAATCAAATACTTAGGAATTCACCTTACAAAAGACCAAAAACTAAATCAATCGTTGAATGTAGAAAACAAACTAAAAGAATGTAAAGCAAAGTTAAGTTTATGGCTCCAAAGAGATTTATCAATTCTAGGTCGAATTTATCTAACGAAAATGGAAAGCTTATCCAGATGTATTTACCCAACTTATTCTATTGCCATCCCAAGCAAATTAATCAAATCAATAAACCAGATCAATATGAATTTCATTTGGAGAAACAAACCACACTATATGAAGAAAAGTAATATGGTGAAAGATATAAAGGATGGAGGCCTCAAAGTTATTGATTTTGATTGTCTTAATGGGACCTTAAAAATAAATTGGATAAAAGCCTGGATCCAACAAAGCAACTCCTTCTGGTACTGTATTCCAAATAATTTATTTAGTAAAATTGGAGGACTGAAATTTCTTCTTGTCACAGACTTTGACATTAATAAACTTCCTATTTCTTTATCAGAGTTCCATAAACAAATATTGTTGTATTGGAAAATGTTATATGTCCATAACTTCTCACCCCACTCCACTGTACTCTGGAATAATAGATATATACTGTACAGAAACAAATCTTTATTTTTTGAAGGTTGGTTTAGGAGAGGTATCTGGTCCGTGGTTGACTTGATGGATGAAAGTGGTCATTTATTGGATTATGATCAATTCTGCACTAAACACAACATCAACCCATTGAAAGCAGATTTTAATAAACTACAAAAAGCACTTCCTCGAAAATTTGTCTTCCTGACAAAAAATATAATGGCACATCAGACTATTCAACCACAACTGACTCCACTTTCAATTAAAGGCATTTTAATCTGGGATAAAAAGTGTAATAATTCCTTTATAAGAAAATCTTTCACTGAAAAGTCATTCCCAGGAAAACAAAACAAAAATGACATTTTGCATACATTTGTTGAAAATTCTGTCAGCAAACTAAGATAAAAAAATACTTCCAGTTATCAATGAAGCCCACATCGTTTGCTGGACACCACTTTGACAGCCAGCGGTTGAATTACGGGCCTACATGCCATCACTAGGGAGGGGTCCAGACATAGGCGTAGATTTCGGGGGGGACGCAGGGGATGTGTCCCCCCCAATATTTAGAAAAGGTAGATTTGTCCCCCTCAAAAAAAAGTTTTTTTTTTAATTAAAAGGTCGAAAAAAGAGGTAATGAAAAACATTTCGGGGGGCTCAAAACATTTATATATCCTTCTGACCTGTAAATACGTTTCCCAATCATTTCATACACCCCTATAGTGGACCATACCATCTTAACCTTGCCGCACAGTCACACACGTGTGCGCAGGCACGTTACTCCCGAGTCCCGCTCACGCTTGGTCAACGGATCAGGGGTCTCATTTATAACCGTTGCGTACGCACAAAACGGGCCCTGAAACTGGCGTACGCCTTTAATCACGCAAAGTCTGTGATCTATAAAAACAAACCTGACGGTAAAATGTGCGCACCGGTAAGCAAACTCTGACCCAGGCGTACGTACATTTTGGAGGCATGGGAAATTGGCGACACAGACGGCGAAGTAGTGAATTGAAGCCTGCAGAATGTGTATTGATGTCTCTTCCACATTTTATTTCACTAATCAAACTTACTGACAGAACCACGTCATCATAATCATTAAAACCGGCCGTTGTTTTACTTAGGCTATACGAGCGCATGTAGTGAGCCATTATCAATTGTTACTTTCAATATGACAAGATATAAACGTAAACAAATTCATTCATAAAAGTCCGCCACATATATTTCATCAGCGCTGTCTCACCTTCATTATCTCGGACAGACCTCAGAGGACCGGACTGTACACTCATGTAATCACTGATGTAGAAATCAGATTTAAACTAACACAAAAACCGTAGAGCCCTACGGAAGCCGAGAATGGCCATTGATTTTTCTTTTTTTTTATGCACTGTTATCTCGTGATAACGACTTATTATCTCGTTATCTCGATATAACAAACGTTGTTTTCTTGTGATAACGAATTAATTATTTTCGTTATCTCGATATAACAAAGATCATTTTCTTGTGATAACGAATTAATTATTTTCGTTATCTCGACATAACAGAAAGACTTTTGTTTTCGTGGGATAATTTTCAAGTCTGCGGATTGCGCGCTGGTTAATGTGATGTCCTGATTTCAGCCTACAAGAGCTGCCACTGTCTGGTCCAGGTGTGTCCCAGGGAGGTGAATATGGCAGATCACATTATTGATCAACGCATCAGGATTTACTTCTATCAAGGTCTAACACAGGCAGAACTTGCATTGTGCCTTTCTGTTAGAGATGGCATTCAGATTAGTCCTCGTCATTTAAGGAGAAGACTAGCCCGGTTACAACTTCACAGGCGACGGTTAAGTGATCCTGCTGACATTGTTGACTTCATTAGCAGCCAGATAAGAGGACCGGGTCGTCTTCATGGTTACCGTATGATGCACGAGAGGTGCAGATTGGCTGGACTGCGCGTTACTCGAGACATGGTTCAGGAGGTTCAGTCACATCTTGACCCAGAGGGCGTACAGCAACAGAGAGGAACAAGACTTCGGAGAAGATCATATAGTGTCCCGGGTCCCAATTATTTATGGCATATGGACTCCTATGACAAGCTGACCCCTTTCGGCATTGGAATAAACGGATGCATTGATGGGTTTTCGCGTCATATAATCTGGATGCAAGCGAACTCTACCAATAGTAACCCCAAAGTCATCGTAGGATACTTCATTAATGCAGTCACAGAACTTGGGGGATGTCCAAAAATAATCCGATCGGATTTGGGAACTGAAAATTTCCATGTTAACAGGCTGCAAAACTTCTTCCGAGAAGATGAGACTGGCGTTGTGCATGGGCCGTGTGTGTTCCAAGGACGCAGTACAGCAAATCAACGGATCGAAAGCTGGTGGGGGATCTACAGGAGACAGAACGCGAGCTATTGGAGGGACTTTTTCCAGGAGTTCCAGGAGTTCCAGGCAACTGGAGACTTTAATGGGGATTTCATAGACAAGGGTCTCATCCAATTCTGCTTTCTTAAGATTATCCAAGTAAGTCCTCCACTGTCCATATCTTCAATATAGTACATTTCAGGGCTGTATTTCGTGTTGTTTGGATAAGAAAGCTGAACCAGCTTTCATAGCAATTTGCCGCCTGCTCCACTTGTCTGTATACCTGTCTGTAGGCTCCACCTGTCAATGAGACAAACGTGAAATAAGACGTGCAGTTTATTGTGTTTCACCGGCTAGGAGCTGTCATTACGCGCAAATTACGCACGGCTGCGCACTCTTCATAGCGTCCATCCTCACTTGAACGTCGTCGCTCATATAATATTCAACTTTACAAGCTGTGTCACAACTAATGATAAATCAATCAAATCAAAATGTCGATTAGTCACACGATTCATCAGCATTACGTTTATAAATGCGCCTTCGATTGACCGTTTACAGATATCTATTAAAGGAGTGTCAATCCTGATATTCTGCTGATAACTCCACCATAGCATAAAACAATACTGCATTTCCCCATCATGGTGCTATGATGATATATAATAAATATATACAGTGTAAGGTGGCTAAGGTGGCTTCTTCCATGTACTCATTTTCAAAAGAAGTCATCATACGTATTAAAATCCTCATGTTTTTGTGTTGCAGAACGAGCTAGACACCGTTGTGACAATGTGGGACAACCATCGCATTCGACCAGGTGGAAACGGACACCCTAATTATCATGGAAAACCATGCCTGATGTACAATGTACCTGAGCTCTATCACGCACAAGATTATTTGCATCCACTACAGTATGAAAGAGTGGGGATTGTTCTCCAAGAGGACATTTGTCTGTGGAAAACAGACATTCCCTGCGACCATGAGCTGCATGAGCTCTGTTTGATGGTGATGGAAGAGAACAACATAGCACAGTGTCATAACGCTGCAGAGGCAATACGACTTGAGGCCTTTAATAAGAGCACTCCTGCCAGAGCCTCATCACTGATGTTGTTGTACAGACAGATGCACTGTCCATGGTTCTAATAATGATGATGATAGTATCTCCAGAAATGAGGCCTCTCCAAAAGTTTACATTTCTCAAAATGTCATTGGCCTTTGCATCAGTTGATGCTGTGTTAAAATGTTTTACTAATTTTTTTTTTATTCTCATATTTGAAGAGACAAATTTACATAAAATGGGGGTCTGTGCCCCTTAAGTGTAACAAATGTGGCGTCCATGCTATGAAAATGTTGAAAATCACTGTAACGTAGGCTTGATCAACTAACTGATTAGTTGATTTCATCGACAAATCTGTAAAGTTTGAGTTTTCCACATGTGGTAATTCAAAAGGACCTCCTTTAATATCATGCTTATCAGAGATGTCCTTGTAATCTTCCAGGAAATTACTAATTCAGCTTGGTAAAAAAGCATTAGAACGGACTAATCCACTAACAAAATCTTAGTCGACACATTAACACAGTTAAAAAAAGACAGTGAAAATTACAAACAGTTGAAAGCTTTTAATTGATGAAACACTTTCATTGCAAACATTGCAAACTCATAAACCAGTGCTTTCATTTAAATAACATGAACTTGGACCCGAAGATAATCCCCCTCAAGTCTAACCCAGTTTCCCATCTTTCTCTGCCTCCATGCAGTCTTGGAAGGATTCTCCGCAGCTCCATCGTTACGGCCCTCTTGATGCATTCACGGCTGGAAAACTTGTCCCCTTGATGACACCTTTGAGCTTGGGGAAAAGGAAACAATCCTAAAAAAAAAACCTCCCTAATCACCTGACCTGGCTCCAGGTGATTTTCTCCCAAAGCTCATTAGGGAGTTTTTTTTTTAAGGATTTTTTCCTTTTCCCCAAATTCAAAGTTATCTTCAAGGGGACACGTTTTTTTTTGCCGTGGAAGCATCAAGAGGGCCGTGACGATGGAGCTGCGGAGAATCCTGGGAGAATCCTTCCAGGATCTGTGTAATATTTTTTCCTGAATCAAAGGAAGAGAATGAGGGGCCTGACACCTGGGAGGAATGATGGTGTTGGCAGCAGACAGGAACACTGCAAAAACTCAAATTCTTACCAAGAATATTTGTCTTATTTCTAGTCAAAACAAATCTCATTACAGTTAAACATCACCTAAAAAGTCACTTGTTTTCCGCAGTTTTTACTTGTTTCAAGCAAATTTTCTCTTGAAATAAGCAAAAAAAAACTGCTGTCCATGGAGTTTCTTCTTATTTCAAGTGAAAATTTGCTTGAAACAAGTAAAAAATGTGGAAAACAAGTGACTTTTTAGGTGATGTGTCTTGATTTAAGTGTAATGAGATTGTTTTGACTAGAAATAAGACAAATATTCTTGGTAAGATTTTGAGTTTTTGCAGTGAACAGCAGTGGTCACTTATTTGTACTTTAGATAGAGGTAAGACTGCTGAAACTTGTTCTAATTAAGTCAAATATTCCTTTAAGTGTGGTTAGAAAAATGTATATATAGAACTTTGAATTTGACACTGACAACATAGAACAGTACTGGCAATATAAACTCTTCTAGGTTTGAAGATCTGCATAGCATTACAAACACTGCAATTCATGAACTATGTTTAGATTTCATTTTAACAACAATGGAAAAACATCAACCACAAACAGTTGGCCAGTTTTTACATACAACTTTTCCAAGAATACAGTGTCACATTTCTATTTTTTGTAAATAAATTGTCTTTATTGAAATATTAACTCAAGTGTGACTTTTTTTCCGCAGTGCCTTCAGCTGTCATATTTGAATTTTAAAGGGATCATAAATTGAAAAGAAAAATCTACCTCCTTCTACTACAATGATGCATCTACCCTCCACATGTAGAACTTGTGGATTATATAAAAGATGACGCTGCTAAACTTCTGAATGTGTGTGTGTGTGTGTGTGTGTGTGTGCAGTTTTTATTTGCTGTCTAAGCAAACAAAGCCTTTTTAGGCCAAATCCATTATCCACACTCCACTCTTCAACACAGAGATGAATTCTGTTCTAAAATCTGCATAGTCTTTGTAGTTAAATGCCAGTTCCAAAGAACAACTACAGGTGTGAGCCAAAGGCGCCCTTGCGAACTGTTGCTGTTCTGCTGTGAATGTGACTTTAATGGTCTTAGATAAGAACAAGTCAGACCCTGTGCAGTACCTGAGGAATAGACCAAGCTCCTTCTCATCTCTTTCTCTTACAAATCAAGAGATGATTTGAGGTAGTTTGTTCTTCCAGTGACATAGAACCTGGGAACTTGATGGTTTTGGTAACGTTTCTTGCCTTGGGTTTGAGATCATCCAGAATCTTCTTCAGTCCTTCCCAACTCATGGATTGTCCAATAGATCTGAGAATTGGCTTCCAACACTTTATGATAAATGCTGGTTCTTGTACCATCTCTTTGTGGGCTATTTCCTCCACCAGACTTGGCAGATTTTCTTCAATTGGGAGTACACAGCAGTTGTGACTGCTGAGTATGCTGAGGAGTTCATCCATATCTGCCCCTTTGAAGTTGCTAATTGCCTCAGTTAGCACATCCTTCTCAGTTGCGCTGATATAGTTGAAGAAAGCCTCCAGTAGATTGTCTGAACAGGAGAGAGATAGAGCCTCTGTAAGGAATGGAGGGGCAAGTTGGACTGGAAAGAACTGACATTTCTGCCATCCAAAGGCCAAAATGCAAGCAACAGCAGTCTACTCTTTCTCTTGGAATTTGTGGTGCAAAATTGGGATTTTGTAGTTGGTCCCACAGGTCTTTGTTGCATAAAACATATCCCAGAAATCAGTGAGGCAGTCTCTGGTGACCCCACTCCCAACTCCAGCCTCAACCTCACCACGTTCAAGCACACGCCTGATTGAAATATTAGCATCCAGTATGCAGTTGTCTTTAAATGCTTCAATCATGTCCACAAGACAGTTTGCTTTGCGGATCACAATGACTTGCTTCTCCACTATATTCTCTGGATTTGCAAAGAAATCAATGACCATTGTGCTGGTGGAACTTGAAGCCTGCTCAGAATCCATAATGTGAATAATATCTTCTTCCATCTCAGCTACCACTACTGCTTCTATTTGATTTTCAAAGACTGTGTTTGCGCCGCTTTCTTGTTGGCTGTTAAATGGCCAGGAATCTGGACTTACTGTGGTCTTGACGTGTGGAGGTGAGTATATCAGAGTGTCAGCAAGACCATCGACAAGTTCACAAGGCATGTCGGTGTCATATCCAAGTACAATAACTTCATCATCACTGAATAGATTTATAAGAGGCTGGCCTGATGTTTGAGAAGCAGGAGTAGCTTGGAGTGTTGAGGTAGTATTGGGACTGCTCCAAGAGAAAGGCCTACTGCCGTACCAAGGTCTTTTGACAGGAGTGGGGGAGAGCAGTGATGGGCTGGATGAGGATGGAGATGAATGTGTAGCTGGCCCAAGTGTGTTGGATGTGTCAGGTGAAAAGGGCATGTCTGTTGTTGCATCACTAAGCTCAGAATCACTACAATCTTTTGGCTTTGTACAGAGGTATAGTCTGAGGATCTTGTAATTAGTTTGCTCTAACAAACTTCCAACTGTGACACTACCCTCAAGGGGCTCCTCAGAACCAATGACAGAAAGCATGCACTCAAAGTCCTCTAATTTGCCTTTCGTCGATGTACCGTTGGGGAAAAAAAGTGTTTTCCCTTTTTCAAGAATGGTGGATACAGTATCATCTTTGCTTACAACTATCTCTCTTGTTCCACCCCCAGTAGGCCGTCTTACTTGTTTGTACATAGAAACTTGGTAGTTCAACCAGCCAAGTTCTATTTTCCTTGTCTTCTTTTCAGCATTCTTATTTCCACGAAGTGTAGGCTTAGAGTTAAAGCTGCTGGTTGCTGTGGCTGAGGTGGTGGATGGAAGTTTCATCTTCTCTCTTAGTCTATGTATTAAAGTTTGTTTCCTTTGCTCTGTATCCTCTATCCTTTCACTTGAGCCTAACTCCTTCCATTTTCTGGCAAAGACCCGGTCTCCATATCGAGGAATAAAGGAAGAGAGTTTGTCTTCTCCAAGGAACTTTACAATGTCTTCATCGATCTAAAACACAAAAGCAGATATAATGTCATATTCACCTACTGGTGACCATCACACTCAGAAAAAGAAGGCTCTAAAAGGGCTCTTCACAGAGAGATTGAGTTCTATGTATAACCATTTGACTCTAGAGAACATTTTTCTCTTGGCACTTTTCTCCCCTATATCCAGAGGTGGTAGTAACGAGTTACATTTACTTGAGTAACTTTTTGGATGAATTGTATTTTTAATGCAAATACTTTTTACTCTTACTTGAGTACCATTGTTCTAAAGTAACAATACTTTTAATTGAGTACAATTTGTGGCTACTCTACCCTCCTCTGCCTATATCAAGAACCTTTCTATTTAAAAAACACTGAAAGAACCTTTTGGATGGAAAAATACTAATTTTATACTTGTGACATGAGTCAATATTGCCACCTTGTGACCAAAATCTGCAACAACATGTTACTGTGCAGCCCACATTTTACTTATTTCACAACGTTACATTCAAAAGAAAACAAAGAACACATTAGACAACTTTGAGAACTATCTCACACCAGTGGAAAATTATATTTAAATGAATGAACTACACGGCTACATATATTTGAATAATGAGTGTTTTGAGTTTCTGTTTATTTCTGTGAGTGAGAATGTAATGTATGTATGTATATTATTATTATGTAATTATGAGTGTTTAACATGGTATATTTTTGTTATTCTTTTTGTAGAAAACCCACACTCATCACTGTAAGCTCCAACTGTTATGCCTGTGTGCTGCTGAAAAGGAAAGGAAAGAAAACTGAAAGCATATCAACCTCTCTAAGCCTTTTATTACCCCACGTACTCTGAATTGTGGTGTTCTAGCCTACACACCGGCGTGAACCTGGTGATAAACCTTGAACAAGTGCCCAGTCTGAACATTACTAGTAGTTTCTCCACTACAACCAGAATGACATTTGCTGGTTTAAGCTGGACACCAACTGAGCCACCAGTTCAACCAGCTTGATGCCAACTACATTACAGATCATAAAACCTCTTACGATAAATTAAGATACATTTCTGTGACCCTTTCAGACAAATAAAGTTTATATTCTATTCTATTCTTACACTGGTCATGGCTGTTTTTGTTTATTTGTTTTTAACAGCAAGGGTGTGTGTCCAACCTTAGCTGCAATTTAGTAGTTACCATGTCATATAAATCATTTTATGTCCATCTTGTGCAGGTAAATACAGGTATTATGCCATTATCAATGTCCAAATGGATCATATTTATGATTCTACAGACTTACAACAACCAAATTGGACCAAAATAGTTCTTCATTTTTCACTTTAGCATTAGCAGGCAATGCCTTTGAATATTGACTTAGAGTATGTAGCTACTTCACCTTGTCCTCTTCCATTCTTGCCAGGTTCTCCTCAGGAACACCCCTTTCTCTCAAGGCTGAGAGAAACTGGTCCATGGTGATCTGTAGGATTCAACAGTAAATGTAGTCATTGTTAGCAGCTGCAACAAAGTTGTTCAATTCTTGGCTGCTTGCCCTTATACAAAAGGGTTGTCATAGTTCTTCTGATTATTTAATAGGCACATTTTGAGTTGACCATTGTAATGCTGTGCCACAAACCATAATAATAAACACGACACATATTAAAGCACTATTCAATGAATTAATAAACGTTTAATTACGTTTCACATTACATTGCTAAGTTAACGTTAGCCTACATTTACGTTACCTTAGCTGAAGCAGCTGGATAGATAGGAGTTTGTCAGCCTCTCATCTGCTCACCGGTAGCCCCTAAACAAACCCAGGCTGTGTCCGAAATCACTCACTCATTCCCTACTCCCTACTCACTATATAGTGCACTATATAGTGAATAGGGAGTGATTTCGGACACAGCCCCAGTCAAGTAAACAAACTAACGTAAAGTGTAACTTACCGGTAGGCTACAGCTACAGCGGAAGTGGCTACGGAAGCCGTTCTTGGCAGCTCTTGCTGGTTGAAATCAAGACGAACACATTTATTAATTCGTTATCACGAGAAAACGATCTTTGTTATGTCGAGATAACGAAAATAATTCATTCGTTATCACAAGAAAACGATCTTTGTTATATTGAGATAACGAAAATAATTAATTTGTTATCACAAGAAAACAATGTTTGTTATATCGAGATAACGAGATAACAGTGCATAAAAAAAAGAAAAATCAATGGCCGTTCTCGGCTTCCGTATAGAGCCACCAGTTTTCATTAATATCTTTAAATATCATCAAGTGTGATTTTTAGTTTGAATAAAGATGACTGAGCTGCAAGACGCACAGAGCGCACAGAGACACAGCGGTGGCTTCACACATTTTGCCTTCTCGTTACTCAGCACATCTTCATCACCTGCACGTATTTATTGTGTAAATTATTCAAGTGTGGACATTAAGTCGGGGCATCTCTGACACGATCATGTGGCCTTTATATCCTCATAATTAGTCAAAGAGCAGACGGAGAATTCCCTCGAAAAAATGTGGCCAACAATTAAAAGTTGTTGTTCATTGTTCAAACTTTTGATAATAATATCGTACAGTGAGGAAGACTGCTGACTGACGTGAGCACTCTGATAATATATGAATCAGTGTGGGTCCTGTAAACATAAAGGCTAAACATTGCAGATATACCCGTGCGTAATGATGAAAAGTTAATGTTTTGGCGCTGTAGGAGGACAGCGTGAATGCGGCAGCAATGTGGTGTCATTCTCTGTTTTTTTCTTATGATTGTGACCCTCCTGCTGCAGCAAACTACCGCTATGTGCTAACCTTCACTTCATTCACAAGCTCCTGCATTTCTGGGTCAGAAAGTTTATTTTCTTCCTCTAAACTTCCGGTTTTCGCCGCGATCCAGCGCTGGAAACCTTTGATCTGCCCCCTCGTTTGTATGCATTTTCATTCACGAGCTGCTTTGCATTGACCGTTTATGGTTGAATGTGGGCGTGTAAAGGGCGGAACATGGGGCTAATCTACGTGCGCACACTTCCAGGTGGATCGTGATTTATAAAGGGAACATTGCGTGCAGGTGTGCGTACGAACGGTTTTATAAATCTGAAATTTTCTGTGCGCACGCCATTTCCGGGTTTTTGGCTCACGTACATTTTTAGTATGGATTCTACACACTCTTTTATAAATGAGACCCCTGATCTGTCATCTGTGTAGAATGGACACGGACACGGAGACAGATTGACAGCCTAGACAAAATGAATTTGCGCAACGACATTGCTCGACTTTTAAATTCTATTCCTGTAAGACATCTCAGGATGAATATGTTAGTTTAAATGAATCCACCCCTCCCAGTCATTTTAATACTCGTATACCTCGAGACACTGGCCGAGGTGGTGGAGTAGCAGCTATTTTTAATTCTAGTCTTGTAATTAACCCTCAACCAAAGCTGAATTATACTTATTTTGAAAGCCTTGCGCTTAGTCTTTCACACCCAGTCTCTAGAACCTTTCAGCCAGTTCTAGTTGTTGTAGTTTACCGCCCTCCTGGCCCGTATTTTGAATTCCTATCTGAATTTGCAGAGTTTCTATCAAACGTAGTCCTTAGCAGTGATAGAATAATTGTTGTAGGTGACTTCAATATCCATGTGGATGTTGATAATGATAGCCTTAGCACAGCTTTCATGTCATTATTAGACTATTGGTTTCACCCAGGGTGTAAACAAACCTACTCATCGTTTTAACCACACCCTGGACCTTGTTCTAGCTTATGGCATTGAAATTAATAACTTGACAGTTTTCCTAGAAAATCCTCTTCTATCAGATCATTTCTTAATAACTTTTGACTTTCTCTTACCAGAATTAACTCCGCTTAATAAAAATGTGCTCTCTAGAAATGTATCTGATAGTGCTGTAGCTAAATTTAAGGAAGCTATTTCAGCTGCTTTTGATTCAGTACCATGCTCTAACCCAGTTGAAAACTCTTATAATAACTTTAGTCCCTCTCAGCTAGATCACTTTGTTGATAGTGCGGTGGATTCGCTGAGAGTTACTCTTGATTCAATCGCCCCCCTAAAACAGAAGGTTATCAAACGACAGAGACTAGCTCCATGGTACAACTCAGAAAGCCGTACTCTAAAACTAACTTCGCGTAAATTTGAAAGAGTGTGGCGCTCCACCAAAATGGATGAATCTCGTTTAATATGGCAAGATAGTCATAATAAATACATGAAAGCTTTACGTCATGCTCGAGCTGCCTATTACTCCTCTCTAATCGAAGAAAATAAAAACAATCCTAGATACCTTTTTAGCACTGTAGCCAGGCTGACAGAGAGTCATAGCTCCATTGAGCCATGTATTCCTTTAGCCCTCAGCAGTAATGATTTCATGAGCTTTTTTAACGATAAAATATTAAACATTAGAGACAAAATTAGTAACCTACTACCTTTACCCGGTGCAGATACCTCTGATACGTCAGAAACAGTTCCAAAACCTGATTTTAACCTCGACTGTTTTTCTCCTATTGACCTTTCAGAACTAAACTCAATTATTTCTGCGTCTAAACCGTCAACCTGTCTCTTAGACCCGATCCCAACTAAGCTGTTTAAGGAAGTCTTTCCTTTAGTTAGCAGCTCTATACTAGATATGATCAATATATCTTTAGTGGCAGGTTATGTACCACAGTCATTTAAAGTAGCCGTAATTAAACCGCTTCTTAAAAAGCCTACTCTTGATGCAGGAACTCTAGCTAACTATAGACCTATCTCTAACCTTCCTTTTATCTCAAAGATCCTGGAGAAAGTGGTAGCTAATCAGTTGTGTGACTGTCTCCATGACAACAGCTTATTTGAGGAGTTTCAGTCAGGATTTAGAGCCCACCATAGCACCGAGACTGCTCTAGTTAAAGTTGCGAATGATCTTCTTCTAGCCTCAGACAGGGGACTTCTCTCTGTGCTCGTCCTGTTAGATCTTAGTGCTGCTTTTGACACGATTGACCATCAAATCCTGTTACAGAGACTAGAACAATTACTTGGAATTACAGGGACTGCTTTAAGCTGGTTTAAATCCTATTTATCAGACAGATCTCAGTTTGTACATGTTCATGATGAGTCCTCTATGCACACCAAAGTCAGCCATGGAGTGCCACAAGGATCAGTGCTTGGACCGATTCTCTTTATATGCTTCCTCTGGGTAATATTATGAGGAAACATTCAATAAATTTTCATTGTTATGCAGATGATACTCAGCTATACGTATCAATGAAGCCAGATGACACCAATCAGTTATGTACACTAGAAGCTTGCCTTAAGGACATTAGGACTTGGATGACCAGAAACTTTTTGTTGCTTAACTCAGACAAGACTGAAGTTATTGTGCTTGGACCTAAGAATCTCAGAGAGACTTTTTCTAATGATACAACTGCCCTTAATGGCATCAGCGTGGCATCTAGCACCACTGTTAGGAATCTAGGAGTTTTATTTGATCAAGATATGTCCTTTAACTCTCACATAAAACAAATTTCAAGGACAGCTTATTTCCACCTTCGTAATATATCTAAGATCAGGCAGATCCTGTCGCAAAACGATGCAGAAAAACTAGTTCATGCATTTGTTACCTCCAGGTTGGATTACTGTAATTCTCTTTTATCAGGGTGCTCTGGTAATCTCTAAAGACTCTTCAACTAGTCCAAAATGCTGCAGCTCGAGTACTGACTAGAACTAGGAAAAGGGACCACATTACTCCTGTATTGGCTTCTTTGCACTGGCTCCCTATAAAATCTAGAATAGAATTTAAAATCCTTCTTCTCACTTACAAAGCTCTAAATGGTCAGGCACCATCTTATCTTAAAGAGTTAATAGTGCCGTACTACCTGTCGAGAACATTACGCTCCCAGAATGCAGGCCTGCTCGTGGTACCTACAGTCTCTAAATGTACTATAGGAGGTAGAGCCTTCAGTTATCAGGCGCCGCTCCTCTGGAATCATCTACCAGTCGTGGTCCGGGGGACAGACACACTATGTACTTTCAAGAATAGACTTAAAACTTTTCTTTTTGATAAATCTTATAGTTAGGGCTGGCACAGGTTTAGACCAGCTCATAGTTATGCTGCTATAGGCCTAGACTACCGGGGGAACTGGCACCTTGAGCTCTTATCCCCTGCTCTCTCTCCCTCTTTCTCTCTCTCTCTCTCTCTCTCCGCATTCAAATGACATTACTGCATGTCACTATCTGTAAATCCCAGTTCCTAACCACAACTTCTTCTGGGAGCTCCTGAGCTCTCTTAGGTTCCTCGGGATTGTTGCTCCTGCTGAGCCCTCTTAGGCTCCACGGGGTCGTTGGTGGACGGCCTGCCAAAACAACCCTCCCCCCTCCCTTTGGGATCGTAGGTGGACGGTCTACCTGAACAACACCCCCCCCCCTTTTTCCCTATCCCTCTTCCTGCATCTTATCCCATCTCCCCCTATCCCTTTCCAAGCCCGGCGCAGTCTAGGCTGTGAAGGCTGTTTCGTCTTGAGCCGGGGATCACGCCGAAGATTTCTGCCTTTTAATAAGGCAGTTTTTTCTGACCAATGTAACTTTTGCTGCTTTGCTAAAGTGCTCATGATGGATTAAGCTGGGTCCTTGTAATATAGCAATAAGTAAGGTCTTTTACCTGCTTTTTGTAACATAACAATGAGCATGGTCTTTTTACCTGCTCTTTTGTAATATTAATAGACAAAGAGTAAGGTCCTTTACCTGCTTTTTGTAAAGCGTCTTGAGATAACACTTGTTATGAATTGGCGCTATACAAATAAAGATTGATTGATTGATTGATTGATTGATAGCAAACGTTGCATTATGAGTGTATGTGAGAGACGAAAATGTGAGGAAATAATTTTAAATATAGCAACAAATAGCCTATAATAAAAGTATGGGTTGTAAAACCATCTGAAATCTCATGGTTAATGTTATATTCTGAACATGGGGCATGGTTCTCCTGGGAAAGATAAGCTCCCATATGACCCTGTCCAAGGATACGGTGTGCTCCAAGAGAAGCCAGCAGAAGGAGCGTAGGCATCAGAGAACTGCTTACTTCCTTGATGGACAGAAAATTTGCCGGGAGATCTTCAAGTTTCTGCATGCGTGAGTTAACTTTTAAAATAAACCCAGCTCTTTAAAAAACTATAATGATAAGCATATGACATACTTCATCTAATTTGCATAATGGTTATTTTTTCCAGAATATCTCAAAACAAGCTCACCAACCTTATCAAATTTTATAAACAATATGGATTGGCACCAAGGATGAAAAGGTCTGGTGGGCGTGTTTTGAGCAGGAGGCTGCTGACTGTTCATGACATCCAAAGACTGAAGCAGTTCGTAGTCAATTTTGCTGATGTCCACGCCATGCCACTCCCTGGGCGCATCCCCGGTTTCAAAAGGTCTGACATACAGCTTCCTCACTCCCAGCTTCAAGCCTCTGCCTGGTGTAAAGAAGTACCACCACTTCCGCTTTACCAGCTGTGGCTCGTCCGTGAATACGCAAGTGTTACAAGTCAGGTTATGGGCATGTGGCATGCATGTGCAAGTGTTAAATGGTCATGTACTTCTATATTATTACATTAAATAACACTAAATTAGATTGCATTGTACATCATTGTTGAGTCATATTCAATACTCTTCTATATCATTAATTAAATAACACCATTGTACATAATTGTTTAAAATAGTCATATTAAATACTCTTCTATATTATTGTTCCCACTCCTTACAAAACATCAAATTCAAGGACTTTTCAAGGACTTTTCAGGCCCAATTCCCTCTAATTCAAGGACCCGACACGGCATAGTTTGAGACACGGATCAAGGTTAATTACTGTTACAACACTGAGAATTTTTACACTGAGAGCTACAGTAGCAGGCTTTACAGAAGCTCACAAACATTAAAAAGAGAGAGAGGCTTGAATATGTGAACACTTTGTGCTATGTTACTGTGGCAGGCTATGTGGCCTATTGACTAACGTTTAGTAACACAAATTATCAAAAGAACTTCAATTTCTATTCTTGCACAAGATATATAAATTCAAGCACTATCAATGACCCTTGTCTATTTTCAAAAACTTTCAAGGCCTTGATTATAATTTTTTGCAAGGATTTCAAGGACCCGTGGGAACCCTGTGTTACAGTAAATAACAGTATATCAGATTATATTGTACATATTTGTTTTTAATGATTGGACGTGTTATCAAATGATTTATTCATTTCTTGCACTGTAACTTTTATTACCTTCTTGTTCTATTTTAACTTGTTTTTATTTTCTACCATCTGGAATCTTTAATGATCATTTTTAAATTGTATTTAAGCCCTTTTATAATGTGTTTCTGTGCACTTTGTCACAATGCTTTTAATGTTTTATGTAAAGCACTTTGAATTTACTTGACTGTTTATAAATGTCTTTCAATTCATTTGGAATATGGCGGAATATTGATTTCTATCTTTAAAGCCCTTTTTCTCAAAAACAAGGTTTGGTGACAGTCGACATTTGGAAGAGGATATCTCATAGAATATTTGGAGTAGAAAAATAATTTTGGTATTGCCATGAAGCTGAGACTTTCCTCTTTACAGCCATGTGGAAAACTCAAAATGTGTTTCTGGGTCAATGTGACTCAAAATGATGGAGCAGGTCACAAATTTGACGGTAAAATGAAACCTTCCGAAATTATCACGTGCAGCAGAAGCAGTCAGAGATATACACGTCCACTAACGAGCAGGCTGATTATATTAAGTTTCCAATATTGTCAAAGCTAAATCAGGAGAAAACTTGTTTTGAGCATTAATAATTCATTTTTCTTTGATGGATTTTTGGCACCAATTTTTTCTAGCGGAAACACTGCCTATGGCTACTTTCTTGAACTCAGATTAGATTTCATTCACAGAGTCAACATGAGCAAGAGGAGAGGAGCAGACATCCGGGACTTTTTTGGTGCTAAAAAAAGAGTAAGATGAGAAATTAGCTGAAGTGTTATAGATGATAAGTCAGCTTGTATTTTTTTGTGGTTGTCATGCAGGCTTAAGAAGAATAGTCTGGGCTCATGGTGAGTTTTTTTTTACATGTATGTGCTGTTGTATTAAGACAACAGAGGGAAGTCAGAATGACAGTCAAGAGCAGGCAGGAGGAGATCAGGTGAACAATGAGCAGGCAGGACCTAGTAGCAGAGAGGTGAGTAACAAAGGAGCCTGCAACAACTGTGCGTTTATTCAATTCAGTCAGACCACAATCAGTGATGAAACGATATTGACCTAATTGTAGTTATTTGCTAGGCAAATTATAATTCCTTCCCTCAGGATACTGATGGATGCAGGGAATTTGACGTGAGTGCAGTTGAAGTGAGTGAAGCAATGAACAAAATTATCTCTCTCATTTGATTTGTGCATTAGTTACATAAAACTACTCAGAAATCAACCATATGAACGATGTCAGTTTAAATCTTGCTAAATTGTTAACTTCATGCAGGAAGTACCAGTCATTGAGGCAGAGAGAGGGAGAGGGAGAGGCAATCAAGGCAGACAAACAGGTAAGAGTTCATAGTCAGGGTTTCCGTGCTCATGAAAACATGACCTGTGGACAATGTTAATGGAAAGGGCATACATTAGGCATAAAAAAATGTTTTGTTTGTTTGTGAAGAATAAGTGTACAGGCAGGGAAAGAACCTTGAGTGGAGATCCAACAGAGCCTTACCAGCCAAATCCAAGGGAGATCGCGCCACATGAGCTATCCAACAGAATATTGAAATTTCAGGAAAAGTGGTTTAAGGACTTTCAGTGGTTACATTATGATCCAATGCTTAAAGGGGTTTTGTGTTTCCATTGCAAGCAGACATTTAATGACAGAAATGCAGCCTTTAATGCAAAAATAGATCCTGCATTTGTCACTGTAGGATTTAAAAACTGGAAAAAGGCCATAGAAAAGTTCAAGGCCCATGCTTCTACTCACGCCCACTGCCACTCAGTCTCAGTTAGTCTCCACAAAGGGAAGTCCATTGAGACAAAGCTGTCAAATGTATTAGAAAAGCAACAGGAGGAGAACAGACACTGTTTCAATGAAGTTGTCGGTGCAGTTAAATTTTTGGCCAGGCAGGGGATAGCTTTCAGGGGACACGAGAATGAGGAGGGAAATATCAACCAATTGCTTAAGCATAAATCTGAAACTGACACCATTTTACTTAATTGGCTTGAGAAGCGCAGCCATGACTACCTCAGCCCACAGACACAAAATGAAATCCTTCAGCTCCTTGGCAATGCAGTTGTAAGAAACATTGTTGCAGCTATCAAGGCTCAAGAGGTAGTACAGTTCTCCATAATAATTGACGGTACACAAGATGTCTCTGGAACAGAACAGGAGTCAATCTGCCTTCAATATGTAGACCATGATTTGGTGCCACATGAAGAATTTGTTGGTCTGTATCAAACAGCATCAACAACTGGAGAAAGCATTTGTGCCATTGCTATAGATGCAATGAAAAGGATGCATTTGCCATTGTCGTGTTAAAGAGGACAAGCATATGATGGTGCCGCGAATATGGCAGGCAAGAACTTGGGTGTACAGGCACTTATTAAGAAGCATCAACCGTTGGCTTTGTATGTACACTGTGGGGCACATTGCATTAACTTGGCAACTGAGGCTGCATGCAAATCATCACTTCTGATTCGCAACTCCTTGCAGTGGGTCCATGAACTAGGGAATCTTTTCAACCAGTCAGGGAAGTTCAAAACAGTGTTTGAAAAGGTAGCGAAATCGTCAGAACAAGCACAATACAAAAAACTAAAGCCTTTATGCCCAACCAGGTGGACAGTTAGGCACAAGGCCATTGCCTCAGTCATAGATCAGTATGCTTCTGTGCTGGATAGTCTAGAGGAGATGGCCTTAGGGACAGCAGATACAGCAACCAAGGCAAATGGGTTGTTAGACAGGTTTTGTGCAGGAACAACTGTGCTGGGTCTTCTCTTGGGGTCAGAGGTAACAGGAGAGCTGGAATGCCTTAACAGGTCTCTCCAGATGAGGACACAAACAGCTGGGGGGATGAGAGCAGCAGTAGACTGTGTCAAAAGCACACTCCAAAATAAACGGGATGAGAGAGCTTTCCAAGAGCTGTTCACCAAGGCAGAGGAAATGGTGACTTCCCTGAATATTAGGGAAATTCTGGTGCCTCGTTTGCGTAAACCACCAAAGCGCTTCTGTGGAGAAGCAGACATGCATCTTCCAGACACAGCTGTTGACTACTATAGAGCAGAGTACTTCCGCATGTTAGACACTGTCGATGTACAGTTGAAGGTTCGGTTTGATCAGGAGAGTATGGTTGTCATTCAAAAGCTGGAGGAAGTTCTCCTTACAGGCCAAATTGATGCCACCTTAGTAGATCAATACCCAGAGCTGGACAGGCATGCACTTCAAGCTGAGTTACCTATGTTTCGGGCAAAACACAAATACAAGTCCTGTGTGGAGGCTGCCAACATCCTACAACAAGTGCCAGTTGAGGTGCGTAGTTTGTTTCAAGGAGTGGAAACTCTAATCAGGTTGCTTCTAGTCATGCCTGCGCCATCCGCAGAAGCTGAAAGAAGCTTCAGTGCCCTAAGGAGGCTCAAGACGTGGCTCCGTTCAACAATAGGACCGGGACGATTGAACCAGGTAGCTCTATGTCACATTCACAAGGCTAAACTTGACCTTGTGGATTGCAAAAAGATCTTTCAGGAATTTGTTGCTTTCAGTGACAGACGCAAAAAGGTCTTTGGTACATTTTAATATAGTTCAAAGACAGAACCTCCAGTACCAGTAGTTGTGTTGTATCGATCTACTTTCCTTTTTTGTCATTTATTTTCTATTGGTAATTAAAACATACATACAAAAATGGAAAGGAATGTCGTAGTATGCTTATAGTGATAGTACAATCTTAAATCTTTCAGAATGTCCACAGGTGCAACATTAAAGAGGGGGCATGTATTCAGTTTGTTACTCGTGATTGTATGTTAATAGGTATGTATCAATGCTTGTGAGCCTGTGTATAAACAGTACATACTGTATAATAGGGGTGGAAATCCCGATAAGATACATGCCCCAACATAACGTTAATGTTGCGATACAGTGAATCTGCAGTAATCGATATATAGCAAGACAATCATATAGATACTTCACAACATCAGATAAACTGAAGAATAAGAAATGCCCCTAAAAAGCTTAATGTACTTATTCACAACAATTTGGTGTCAGCTTCACCTTTTATCACAGTTCCTCCTTTAACTTTTCACTGCTGTCCGACATTAACCCGCTGTCTTCTTCTTCTTCTTCTTCTATCCTGCTGTCAACTTCTTCTTTGGTCAAATCTCTTCTATTCACCTAACCCTCATTCATGTCATGAGTGCCATCACAAGGAGTCAGGAAGTACTCACACGAGCCAACTGGCAGGGAAATCTGTTTAGAGCAGCATTTTATTTTTTAAGTATTTATATTTGGCACCCGGGACTTAATTGTTGTATCACACTTCAGGACGACAAGGTATTCCTTCAGCAATATTTTGTCACACCCCTACATATACATAATTATCCTATTTATAAATTTATTTCGATGTATGTACTTGAAAAGCTGAATTATTTCATTATTTTCTTTTCCTCTTTTTTTATGTCTGGGTGATCAATTATAATCAAAATGTACTGCACTTCCATTTCTGATGCTTAAAGGAAACAATAAATATGAGAAAAGAGGTGGAGAACTGTGATTCATATTCAGTCAGTGTTTTAGTGGATCCTCAGTATGAGTTAATTGGAAACAGGAGCAAGTTCTGCAGGCTAGGCATGATGCAACAGTCCATGGTTAAGGACATTAAAGAATGAATTACTTTCTCCTACAATGATGACAAAAGAATTGGTGTGATGAGACATCAGTGGGAGGTGTAGTAGTGGAAGAGACTTTGAATTTCACACAGTAACACAGTAAGTACTGTGGAGGACCAACTTCTTTCTTCTGTTAATGACTCATCTGGTAGAAAGTCTCTGCTGTGAAGCGTTGGGACACATGACGCTGGGTTAGCAGTTCACATATAAACCACAACTTGTAGCGTCTACTTTTGCTCAGGCACCTGCCTTGTTCATCCTGCGGCATCTGTTTCTAATCTTTGTGCCGATCCCAAAATGCTCACTGTTTAGTCTCTTTTTCCATTTAGGTTTGGTCAAGTTTGAAATTGCACCAATACTTCGTTGTGGCTGTAGCTGGACGTTTCAAGTCATTCATCAATTACTTTTTACTCTCAAATTATTTGCTTTTGCACTAACACTTGAATACGCATTAGAAATCTCCTTTGTGGACTTTTTACCCTTTAAAGAACATCAGTTGGGAACAGGTATAATAGAGCAATAGCCAGACATGTTAAGTAAATAAGCATGCCCTTACTGTTTTGGCATCCCATTTGTAAATCCATGCAATGTAAGACTTCGCTTTAAACTATTTGATAAAACTTTTGCCAAGAAATAAGCCCACACTCCTGAAGAACCTGTTACTCAGGTAGACAATGGAAATGCCTCTGAAATAAAGTTAATATTTCCACAGCATATTGTATACTGTGTGTGCTTACCAAAACACCTGTAATGTTTTGAATATGCAGAAAGTTATGAACAATACAGTTGAATAATTAATAGTAATTCAAAAATAATTATAATTTCCTATACATAGTAAAGAAATTTCCGCCATGAATTAATTCAGAAAAAGCACAAATTGTTGCATAAAAAATCACTAGAATGCAGGAAATTAAGTGTTTGACGCTCAAAATTCTCTGGGGGGGAACCCATAGACCCCCCCGCTGAAAATGTGTCCCCACCCAATGCTGAATCCAAACCTACGCCCTTGGGTCCAGAGAACACAAAAACATTGTCTTTGCAAAAGTTCACAGCGAATCCACATTAGCCTTAGTGACTTCCGACTGGCATAGTCGGGAATCACTAGATTAGAAAAATTATATGCGATGTCGCGCGCTCTGGCCCCGGGTATACACATAGGCTACACCTCATTATGCTCCCTGACTTAGCTAGCTTCACGTTTCTCCCTATGGAGTCTCCTATAATCAGAGTTTTGCTCTCAGCGGGTGTGTCGCTAAGTGGGGAACCGTGTGCTTCGACTTACGACTATGCTTCCCTTGGACTTTAACCCAGCCATTGCCTCCCGGCAGCCCGGGAGCAGTGTTGCCAAGTCCGCCTGTTATAAGCGACTTTGGGCTTGTTTTTCTGTAAAGTCGCTTGCAAATATCGTCAGTCGCGGGTTGCAGGTTTTTGGGCTTGTTTTCTAAAGTGTAGTTGCTTATTTGGGTTTGCTTTTCTCCCTGTATTAACTCCTATTGATTCTCTCCCAGCTCTCCACAATAAAGCGAAACACGAACGCGATAGTAAGTTTGTCCATTTCCAGGATCTGTCTACAACCCCGTTTCCTTGGTTACCACGCGCGCCCGATCCGGTGTAGGTACCAGATGTGCTTGGGTGTTCAGATCGACTCGGGGTCCTGCGCCTGCTAGTGACGTCACATAATATGATTGGCTGTATGAATACAGCACAGTGATTGGCTGTTTGTCGGAGAGTTTAGTATGAATTTTTCGCGGTTTTTGTGGATCGTCGGAAGGAGATTTGGATATAATCTTGAGTGAAAATATGGAACATTTCTACGAGGAAATAAAGTTTTATTTGATAAACAAAAGTTATAGCAATATAACTTTAAGTCATAAAAATGCCGAGAGCAGAAAGGCCACCCTTCAGAAGGCATCCAAAAACTATTCGATCAAAAGTAAGTCACAGTGGGAAATAACCTTTCAAGTCTATGTCAGATCAGGTTAAGCTAATGTGTGTTAACGACATTTATGTTATTGTTTATTTAATTGTTATTTATTGTTTATTAATTTTAGTGGTGAAACGGATCACGCTTGATCGGTGGTACGTTTGGATCAAAAGTCTATGGTTTGGATCGGGATGATGTCGTTTATAATAAACACTACTGCTAAATCCCTGTGCAGAGTATCAGTGAAAGCCAGCGTTTGGCAATATATATTTTATATAATATTCGCGGACCTACACACATGAATGTGTTGTTTGGCAGCATTTAAAGTGGGATTAAAGGGCGTCAGAAAAAAAAAACACACCTGCAAGGAAGTCTCTGCTGCAGTCAACAGCATCGGTGGACAACCGATCTCCAGGAAGTGTTACTATTTAATTTACACATCCGAGTTGTATAGTTCAAGATATAATATAATCACAATTATTTACATTCAGGTAAAACAAGTGTTTAGACCACAAGAACGCAACAAAAAGAGCATGTTGTAGAGCATGTTGTAGCTCTTAAAAGAAGCAACACCCATACTGGAGGAAGCAAGCTGGACCCCAGCCTGAACATGTCCCAGGCTGAGGAGCGAATGGCTTCTGTCATCGATTCAGCCTCAATATAAGGCGTGTGAGGCGGGGGTACACATACGAACCTGCACCTGTGTCCAAGACTGATATTGTTGTTTATATTTAATAGCTTAAAGTACTATTTGTATAGCCTAGTTCTGTCCATATCAAACAAATATATAATAGAGTTTATCTATATAATTTTATTTATTTTCCAGATGATTCACCACCATGCACCGGTGGCTGCACCAATGGGCTCTTTCATTAATGAGACTTTAAAAGAGATTAATAAAAACCTGAAACGTCCTGCATCAAATAAATAAAGTATTTGACCAAACGTTGTGCAATGTCTATTTCTTATCTGAATAGGCTTCTTGCAAAACATAACAATTCAACACTTACATAAGATCCTGTCTCCGTCATACAGCCCTCAGATCAGATGACTTAAATCATTATTATGTCACATATAGCCTGGCCTAAGTGCGTGTGCTGCATTTACGCATGTCACATCAGCGTATTATTGATTATTTAAATCCCCGGACATATCAATTAGTTATGATCTAAATTTAATGTTCTGTAAGCTTCATTATGTGTGACGTCACTAGCAGGCGCAGGACCCCGAGTCGATCTGATCCATAGACTAAATATTACTATATCTGATCACCCGAGCACATCTGGTACCTACACCTGTAGGCACCCCCCCACACACACATGCACAACTACACCTGACAGAGCGACAGAGTGACGATGCCCAGGAATAAGTGGGGAAATAAGGAAAAATATATAAAAAAGAGTGGGAGAAAGAGACGAACTAGATTGGCTCAGTTTTGAACCAGAAAGCTAACGTTTGCTAGCAAGATTTAAAGTCAATAACTTTGTGTACTATTAACAAACAGTAAAAATAATTTGATCAACAATAATATAGGTAGCTATCCAGCCATGCCAATCCCCCCAAATCAAAATCAAGATTTTCACGAACATGTGTAGGCTGTCAGCCGCAGCCAGGGCATTAATTTCTGTGAGAATTCATCAAGTTGGTGGATAACAACGCCTGAAAACGCTTTTATGCTTCTATGCATAAAAATGCGGCAAAAAAAATGATACAAAATGATTGTTAAGTAGCCTACACATGTTCGTGAAAATCTTGATTTTGATTTGGGCATGGCTGGTTAGATATTATCTATTAGAAGAGCCAAGTCGCTTGTTTTGGGCTTATTTCCATAGACCTGGTTGCTTGTTTCTCTCACGAGATCTGGCAACACTGCCCGGGAGAGAAGCTAAGCTATCTCGGCCCGCACCGGTTACAGGGGGCTGGCTAACTACTGCTGCGAACGATGGTTGTGCAGGGCCGCGTTTCTAAATCGGACACCCTCGCATCCAAAGCTAGAAATAAACTACATTTCCAGTAAAGGGGGACGATGAGTAACTACACATCTGACACAAGCAGGAGAGGGAGAGGTAGAAAAATAAGCCATCGTAAATTAAGCTAACTGCTAAGCTAACAGTAGGTAGGCTTGGTTAAATAAAGAAAACGATTTAGCAGATTCTTCGCTAGAAAGCAAGAGTGGTTTTTGATAACTTCTGTGTGTCTAAACGTGCAGTGTTTTAGAACACAACAGTCGTAAGAAACTGGTGAAAAAAGAACAAGCTTTAGTTCTGTCGGTAACTAGAGACAGCAGCATTGAACAACACAGTAGCAGCGAGAACAGGAAATGACGCAATACTTTCGCCGTTACACGTAGGACGCAGACAAATGGCAACTTTGAGAACGGGTCATTGATTTGTGTTACATTGATGATATTTTCTTCATTTGGACAGGTTCTGAGGCCCAATAGAATGAGTTTATTTTTATTTTTATAAACACTAACAGTCACCATTTGAAATTCACAATGGAATATGATGAGCACAAGATGAACTTCTTAGATATCTTTGTGTATAAAGACTCTAACAGACTTGGCTCTAATCTGTACTGCAAAAGCACTGACAGAAATTCCATCTTTCACGGACAATCTTTTCAACTCATTCCACTCGAGAGGAGCTTGCCCATCTTTCAGTTCAGTCGCAACCGTCGCATCTGTAGCTCCAATGCTGATTTCCAATCACAAACTGTTGACCTAGTAAAACGTTTTCAACGAAGACACTATAAACATGCACAAGTAAGTAGCCAGCAGAAAATCTAACTTATATCTAGCATGTTATGTTTCCGCCCTTCACATTTTAGTATGCTATACTTTACTTTATAAACACAATCTATAAAGCAAGAAACTCATTTTTTTCCTAATCATTTATAAACAAAATACATAACAAAGAGCCTCTTAAAAGAAAAAAGATGTTTAAAATAAAACGTTTGTTTAATTCAACAAAAAAAGTTCGTAGAATATAAAATTACAAGGAACAAAAGAACAGCCCCCGAAAAATAGCCATAAAAAGTTAACCTTAGTTTCATCATATTTTAGAAGTGATTTGGTGTCTTAAATCGTTTGTTGGGACGTGGGGACCTCTGCTGGTGAATCTAGTTAAGCCAAATGTGTTTTGGAAGGACGATAGCCACTTTACACTATGCTACTAAATAATATATCACACACTAAGCTATTCCATGTCGGAAAAAACTAAAGGATCTTGATGTAGCTTGTGTAGGTCTTTTAAATTATTTATTCCCCCTCTGGTGTTACTGTGATAGCTCCTCTACCTGCGTAGGGTAATATTATAATCCTCTTGGCTTTTATTCTGACTCTTTATCGCGGCACTTCTGCATGCCTGCTGGAAAAAAGACACCACGTGACTTTGTTTTTTGTTTAAAATAGTAAAACGAAACGACTCGAACAGATCGTGTGACAGGCAGTTCGCCTGACGGCCATACGGTATCGCTACAAACATAGTATCTGTGAAAGTTACATATAGCCCCTTTAAGATTAATCAACATTTAAGCAGAATTTACCTTTAATTTTCTCAAAAACCATACAGTAAATATGCTGAATATTCTCAGGATAAGGAACAATCTGAGGAACAAGAATCCATTGAAAGTTTCATGTCACCTGTCACAGATTTTTTTAAATACATTTTTAAGTGTAACTTAAATATCAGAGCGTCTCTATATAATTTGAGCAAAATTAAACTTAATTTTCCTCAAAAACTTTTCAGTAAAAGCATCTTAAAGTGTAGATAACTATTACAATTTTTGTAATTATTTTTTTATTTTATTTTATACTTCTTATTCAATAACAAGTTGTCAAAATACGCGGCTGCATTCCTCCGGTCAAGATCCGGTTTCGGAATATGAAAAAAACAGGCCTTTTTTTCGTTTATGTTTTCTAGTGATTTTATTTTTTTGTTATTTGAAATAGAAAATGAAAAGCGAATCATTTTTTAAATTTCACTCATCCTTTTTGACCATGAAAAACAAAAACGCCTTGCGTTTCAATTTTAATTTTAGTATTTTAAAACGAAAAATCAAATAACTACTCGTTTTTTGTTTTTTAATACCCGTTTCTGAAAGGAAAATCGAATGACCAAAAGATACACCGACCCCGGACCTATTGCTCAGTCTAACCACTAAGCTACTTTTCATCTGATTTATGTGGTAGGCCATTTTCTTATTTGCGTTAATTTTTTGCAATCTCACTGCATGTCATGTAATATGATTAATTATCAAAAGCTGTTCTATATGGAATAAATTGTACTTTCCAGCATATTAGTTGGCTTATGTCTTAATGAACTGAATTCATGTGAACGACCTCTTACTTTACAGGATAGAAAGTTTACTCACAGTGTTATTAGATCTCATCATAACTCTACTCCTGTTTGTAAGTATAGATGGGCCTACTTATATAACAAAAATAAAACATAGAATGTTTATTTATCCTACCTTATAATAATTCAAAATAAAAATCTGAATCTTAATTCACAATTGTAAATAAATACTACCCTGTAAAAGTAACTTTTATATCTCTACTGTAGATGCACTTTTTGCAATTGTGAGGGGGAAGCTATTGAAAATCTTTACGTAGATTGGTTGCATGCCACTGCGTTTTGGTTTTATTTAGAAAAATTGTTTTTAGAAAATGTTGAAGAAAATATACAACTGACAAAAATAGACATATTGATTATTTTAAGCAATTCCAATTTTCCAACAAATAAATCATACTTTATAAAGTTTAATTTCTTTAGTTTTCTTTCTTCATTTGATATTGCTAATAGTTTATTTTTCTCATAGTATGTTATATTACATTTTTACACGTATTTTTAATAGATGTGTGATGTAAAATATTGAAAATATCTGTACATGCATTTGTATGTGTAAGATGTACATGTTTTTGTAATTGAATTTTGATTAAATAAAGTTTAGCAAAAACTGTAGAAGGAGGAAGCAGGCAGAAGCAGGGCAGAAGGCATATTTTCACTGACATCATATCATACTACCATCCTGCCAACCGACTGTCCAATCAGCGGCCTCTAGAAAGTCTAGTGTCGAAGAAGCTGTCCAGTGCGTGGATAGCGTGAGCTCTGCTCACCGCCATGGCACTCCTGATTGGAGAGTTGAACTATTAAGGAGGCGGGATTTAAAACCATCGAATCCGAAGTGGTATGTGTCTGCGTCCCATCTATTTGACTGTGAAAATGTTCTCATGGAATGAAAAGGAAACATTTTGGAAGAATTGTTGACATATTTCCGGACCACCTGAGAAACGATAACACAATAAGAATAGCCTAATTAACATTTTGTAAAAAATAACAATAGCCTTATGAAAATAAAACAACTGTTCTTCAACAGTGCTTTCAATCGGTTAACAAATTATTATTTTATTTTTCCTGAAACATGTGGACTTTCCTTGGAATAGCGAGCTTCACATATCTGTATAAAAAATCAAACACGTTTTTGACTTACTCTAACAAAGAGCTCGTGATGGTTACAACCTTATTTCTCACTTTCGGGCTGCTGCTCCAATATATCAGGTATTTTCATGGTCAGAAGCTCACCTTCTCTCAGGTAGTTCATTTTATTTTGCGTCTCTTGTCTCTTTTACCTGTTATCAACAACTTAATCCCCCATACGCCAACACAGTGGAACGAGAGATCAGCGACCAACAGTGAAAAGGTAGGTCTATTACTTATCGATATACATTTCTGCTTTATTTTGTAAAGCACATTATACATTATGATTACAAAGTAAGACACAGACAGATACAAAAAATGAAAACTATTTATAGTTTACATTTTTTTGAGCTTTAAGCCATAAGTTTCTTATTCTCAGGTTTAAACAAGTATGCTACCTGCAAAAAAAGTGCTAATGGAAAAAAGAATGTTATATGCCTGGGACTGCAACCAAAATTAGAGGGACACAGCTATTAGTTTGATAAAGTATAACACTTGTACACTTTCCAGTGTTTGCCTTCAGGAGGGCTGCTAAAATGTAAACAAATGTAGTTGTTGGAGATGTAAGGTTGCATTGGCACTGAATTTTTTCACGTTGGACAAAAAAAGCAATTTTTTCACATTAGGCTGTAAAATAAGCTTAACCATTGTTCAATGCAAATCAGAATTCAGCTTTATTTGCCAGGTATGCACACAACTGTGCTCGCTGTACAAAAAGTACAACATTAAATATCAACAATAAACACGAAATAAGCGAAGACTATGAGACTAAATGAGACAATAGTGCAGTAGTGAGTAGTGCAAACATGCTGAGATAACATGATAATGATATATGTAATTATATAACAGACTGATTAATTTACATGAGGTAGAGAGTTTTTACAGTATTTACATTAAGAGTGTGTATAGACCTTGCAGTCTGGTTAACTCTACAGTTTAGACTTTGCACTGTGTATAATACGATTCTTCCCTTCCTTGATTACAGAGCCAGAGAATGAGAAAAAGAGTAAAAGAAGAGTCCTCTACCCCAGAGAGTGCCTCAGACAGATGCCCAACAGTGGCCCCAGAACCTGATGTGGTGATAGTTGGGGCTGGGGTGCTGGGCTCAGCTTTGGCAGCTGTCCTAGCCCGGGACGGGAGGAGGGTGACGGTGGTTGAGAGGGACCTGAAGGAGCCTGACAGGATAGTAGGAGAGCTGCTGCAGCCTGGAGGATTTAAAGCCCTGAAAAAGCTAGGACTTGAAGGTTGGTGATAGAAACTGCTGCTTTTAGAGACCTGCAAAAACCATTAGTGTGCAAGGTCTCTTTACCTCCACCTCAATGTGCTTAATTTTGCATAATTCTTTTAGTTTCTAGTTTAAACATCCTAAAAACTCGTGATCATGTCATTAGCTTGTTACTATGAGGAAGTGAAGAGAGCAGGCACTGGCAAAAAACAGTAAAACTGAAATAAGACATAGGCTATTTTTTTTTTAAATCCGTAGTTATGCTCCAAAAACACAAAAAACACATCCAAATAGGGCAGGAAGATGATTAATTTTGTTTGCTTAACTGCTGTATGTTCTGACACTATTGCCCACAACCAGCTCGTTTATCGTTCTATAAAGTCCTTTTGGCAGCATATAAAGATGCAAAAGTTATTTTTGTTGCTGTTGCAGACTGACAGTGCCTCAGTTGCCATTTAGACCTTAAGGAATTCCTGTGTGATGTCTTCATAACCATGTTACACTTTTCTGGTGCATTTGTTTTCTGGGTTTGTATATTTTGACTTACCACGTTTATGTATTTGGAGCGCATTTGCAGTAATTGCATTTCTTTTTTAATTTGCATCATTCCTTGGTTTGCAAAGAGCTAGAACTTTAATGTTGGTGATAGAAACTGCTGCTGTCGGAGACCTGCAAAAACTCTTAGTGTGCAAGTTATTTTTATCTGCACCTCAATGCACTTCAGTTTGCATAATTCTTTTAGTTTTCTAGGTTAAACATCCTTAAAACACATGATCATGCCATCAGCTTGTCACTATAAGGGAAGTGAAGAGATCAAGCACTGGCAATGAAAAAAAACATTGAGCAAATGTTTCAGACTATAGCAGCTGGTTTGCATTTGTCGGGCAATGTACCTATGGACAAAGTGGTATGTCTTAACTCTTAGCTGATTTTGTCCTTTTCATGCAAAAGAAGCGTTTTCTGGTGAAAATACCAGAACATTATGAATATAAATTATATGGGGAAAATGCAATGCAAATACAAAGGCACTTTTGGCCTGTAGGTTATGCATCTCGTTGCCTTTGGACAGAGTGTCAGCAGTGATAGAAATTCAAAATAACTAAATTAGAAATAATAAATCATATTGCTAATGGTAATTTTGCTTCTGTAGGTCTAGAAATCTGACATTTCAGTCTGTTTATTAACCTCAACACCTCTCGTCTTTATTCCACTTAGCTTTTTTTGTATAGGGGGTTTAGGGGCTGCACAGTCACTCTCTCAATATGGTAAAGTTAAAGCTCCTGGGAAAAGTTTTTTAACTTGTTATAAAACAGACTGTATACCTACAAAAGCAAACAAGACCAACACCGAAAACATTTATTATTCCTTTACAGTTTTAATGTCTCTTGTTGCTGCCACCAGGTCAGTGGCGCAAAAATAGACACAAAATAAAAGTCCCTCATAGTAGCTTTAAGAAAGCACTAAAAAGAAAAGAATACTTTAAAGCAACCATATGTGACTTTTCCATCTTAAAATAACAGTTTCAGAGTCTATCCAATAGTAGAACAACTGTCCGCAGGGAGAATAGCGTCTCTCACATGTCCACAGATTGCCACAGTCACCTGCTTATAGCACTGTGTAAGTTTTGTCGCAGGTTGCAGTTCTTTTTTGAGAAGTGCATATGTCTTTACAACGCTAGCAACTTAGCCCATCTCTGTACTGTTTGATATAATGGCTCCTAAGAGGACAAAGACGGATGAGGCTAAGTAGAGGAAAAGAGAGAGTGAAAGAGCAAGAAGCAGAGTGTACATCCCCAAGCAGATTTTATTCATAACAGCTTGCAACGTTACTGTGTTACAGTGTCATCGTTGTCTCATGTTTAGCAGCTTTACTGGTTGCAGAAAGTCAACTAACCCAAGTTATGTCTCAGGTTTGCATACAAATAAGCAAATCAATCCATTTTACACCAAAAGTAGGTGCAATTCTGAGTGCTTTTTTGCACAAAAAAACTGTACCTTGTCAGTCCATGGGTCTTTGACTTCTCACAACACTTCTGTCAATTCATGTTGTCTGTGGGGGGCAGTAGTGTGGGAGGCATAACAGCAGTGTTTTACAACAGTGAAGTTGCCCTCAGAGACCTTCTGTCAAAACCGAATTAATACATATTGTTTGCTTTAGTATACCCTGATCTCACTTTCTATCAAAATTCTAAATCCCGATTCAAGTGTTTTCTCCTCATTAATTTATCTTAAAAATACATTTTTAACAAACAGTGTAAATATTAACAAGATGGAACTTGTGTGTGTTTGGCCTTAGGTTCAGTGGAGGGTATAGATGCTCATCTGGTCAATGGCTATGTAATCCATGACATTGAAAGCAATACAGAGGTAGAGATCCCCTATCCTCAGGAGGAGGACAACATTCAGTGTGGACGCGCCTTCCATCACGGTCGCTTCATCATGGGCCTCAGGAGAACCGCGCTGGCCGAGCAGAAGTGAGCATTGTCACACCCCAAAAAAATTGTTGTTGTTTTTTTACTTCTTATTTCAAAACAGTGGATTAGTTGCATTTTTTCCTATCAAGTGTACACCATTTAGATGTGGCTGTTTAAGAAAATAAATCATACTGGTGTTGAACCAGGTTTTACTTTTCATGGAATTTTTATTGTATTTCAATTGAATTAAAATGTAGAGAATTACGTTTTACTTAAAAGACCTTGAAAGTCCTGGATTACCAAAAAGAGTTTATCATGTAATCATATCTGAAGTAGTCATCTTTTTAATTTCAGACCTTAAATTTTGTTAATATAATAATGTTGTCAATGCTAAACTGGAATGTGGTTCTGATATCTCCAACTCTCTAACTGTAACCCCAGTGTTAAGTTCATAGAGGGCACAGTGACACGTTTGCAGGAACAGGACGGCTGTGTTACAGGACTCCAATACAAGGATAAAGAAACTGGGGAGATCAAGGTGAGAACTGTGCTGTTCATATAGAGTCATTTAATTACCTTTCCAGATCCCACTGGAGAGATATAATGTATTATGTTTCATTATGTGTGATGACTGTGTGAACTTGTGATCTGTAGGAAATTTATGCAGCGCTAACTGTGGTGGCCGATGGCTGTTTTTCCAAATTCAGAAGAAGTCTTGTCTCTGGGAAAGCTCACGTCTCTTCTCACTTTGTTGGATGCCTTATGAAAGCAAGTACCAGCAAGTGTTTCTGTTGTTATGACCTGGCAATGATTATATTTAATTTAAGTTAATGTCATTAAAGTGTCAATCAATGGATGACGATAATGAGAAAATATTTAGATTAAAAAAAAAAAATTCACACAAATATACCAAACATTGTCAGGAAAAAGTTTCTCAAATGGGGCCTTTTATGAAAACACTGTTGTTCGTTGTCATACATGACAAGGAACAAAACTTTTATCCAGGCTTTCTCTCTGGTAAATTAAAACTTGCATTTTTTGTTCTTTTTAACATTTAAGATGCAACATAAGCAATCAATTTATTAAGAAAATTACCAGAACAGAGCAATTGATAATAGAATAATCATTAAACACTCAAATAGCTCTGATTTACTTTAATTTATTTGAAGGATATATTTAACTTAAAATTTAATATGGTGCTGTGAAGTCTTTTTTCTCAGCTAGAGTCAGAAATTTTGTCAATCTCTTTATTTCTGAGTCATCTCTGTTTCTTTTCTTCTTCTTTTTTCAAGGACTGCCCTCAGTTTAGAGACAACCATGCTGAGCTTGTGCTTGCCCACCCGAGCCCTGTGCTCATCTACCAGATCTCCTCCTCACATACCAGAGTCCTTGTGGACATCAGAGGGGAGATGCCTCGCCATCTTCCAGATTACATGGCTGAGAAGATATACCCACAGCTGCCAGGTAAGAGACAGATCAGAACTTTATTTAGATCTTTAGGTGTAAGTTTTCTTATTATTGCTCATCAAATCGACCTTTGGTCCTGTAGATTGGTAAATGATACAAGTTTGTAATATGTCATTTCCTTCACAAGCTTTACATTAGACAGTGATGTAGAATGTGATGCTTGGTAGGTATATTTTCAGATTACTGTATGTTGTGTGTGCAGCCATGGAAGCTACATTTGAAGGATTTTACATTAATGATGCACCCTACTTTTCAGCTTAGTTATCAAACCCACTAGGTTCTTTATCCTTGACAGAAGTTCCTATGAAATGGAGTCAGACTCACTTATAAATGTCCATTCAGATACCAAAAGAAAAAGGATTTGCTTTTGTGTGAGTCAAGTGTGCACCTTTGGGTTGCATCCAATAAGCCAGCTCTGCTGTCTTTTTGTTCTACAGATCATTTAAAGGACCCTTTCATGTTCGCGCTGCAGAACGATCGACTCAGGTCCATGCCTGCCAGCTTTCTCCCTCCCTCCCCAATCAGCAAGCCAGGTACTTTAGTGTTATTAACATTCCTTTGATTTTCAAAATAGGACTGGGGGGACGTATGAACTGATTGTGTACAGTATGATGATTCTGGTTGTGGACCAGTTTGAAATGTATTGTCTTCTAAGGTGAAATTAATACACAGCATATTATTTCCAATTTTTCAAAATTGAATGTACTATTAGAAATGTTTTGCTAACACTGTGTAATAGTAAACATCATCTATAAAGGGTAAATTGATAGTTCATTAACCTTTAGTTAATAGTTATTTTATTATTAAAATTATAGTTAATAATGTTTGCTAATTATTTGTAATACTATAATTTATGTTATGTTAACAGTTTATTGTTGCATCTATCTATGTAATCTTTATAGATGTTTTAAAAACGATCTCTTAAAGGTTTACAAATCATTTGGTTATCATTAAACACTTTATATAGTGTATACAATTTTATAATTTGTGCAAAAATAAACGGTTAATATAAATTAAAGCATTAGAAAAAATTAGCAAACATGATTAACTATCATTTCATTGTTTGTTAATAATAAAATAACTATTAACTAAAGGTAAATTAACTATCAATTTACCCTTTGATGATGGTTATTATACGGTGTTCCCAATGTTTTTTACCTGATAAAACAAGGTCTGGTTTAAACACAATTGTAGTTTTTGAAAACATTGAAAGTTTTCTTGCAGACAGATGAATATCATTATCATTTCTCAAGCAGAAAAGCTGGAAACTGAAAGGCTGGCTTTGTAATAATGTATATCTTCACCTCATTTCAGTCATTAAGCCTGTAAAACTTCTTATCTGACTTCCACATAATCTCAGAACAAACAAGAAAAGATATTAAGTTAACCTGTTTGTAACGTTTAGCTGGACTGAAATTATTATTTCTCCTTAATAGCTGTATACCAGCTCCTCATCTACAGTGGTTCTCTGGTTAGAGAGATATGCACAGAAGCAGAGGTTGGAATTCCACATGAACTTTACTGAAGCTCAGTATGCATTATAACAGCTTCTTTACACAGGAATGTATGTTTGTATGTATGGTATAATGTTCATTCATTGTAATATAAAATATTGTTTATAAAAAAAGGAAAAGGGACGCAGATCATGGAAGTTACCACTGCAATAATATGCCTTGAACAACTTTCAACAATCTTAAACCCATAGGGCCTATGTGAACTTTAAAAGTTATGCTTATGTTGTAAAACGATCAAAGTGAAGTATCCTGGAAGCTTATATTAAATTCCAACCTCGTGGTTATTAGGATTCTTTCACAAGTAACAAGGCACAGGGGAAAGATTTTCAGATGAGCTTTTAGTTGTCCATTTTCGGAAAATTGTAGTTTCACCAAGGCAGACCCACGTCACTAACCTCCGCCGCCGTCGCATTATTACGTCGCCTAGTGGAAATGCGGTCGGAGCGTCAAAACAACGCGATCGCCTTTCCCTAATTCCTTTATGAATTCTCCTAACACCTTTCCTTAACCCCATGACGTTTTCCACGGCGTTACGGTAAAGTGGATAGTGAAAGTAGATAGGAGGGACAATTCGAACGCACCCTGAGATCCGTGAGCAGAAGTAAAGGACCCCAGACCTTGCTGAGTCGTCCTATGTAGTGCCTGTCCATTTTCCCTCATTTACCTGGCTATTACTGCCCCCTAGTGGGAATTCAGTACACTGTTAACTAGCAAGTTTACAGTTGTTGGTAGGTGTATATTGTAACCTTTAGACAGTGCTAGGCCATCCGTTTTCCCCGTTCCCAGTCTTTTTGTGAGGCTAATGTGCTTTCAGTACCTATATATTTTGTGCACAGACATGAGAGCTGTATCAAAAGCAAAAGAAGTACTTGAAGTATCTTCCGCATGTCATGCCATTCACTGTGATAAGATAAGCACTAGACATGTATATTTAAAGGGAGACAATGAATGTTTTTTGCAGGTGTGCTTCTGCTGGGTGATGCTTACAACATGAGGCATCCTCTCACAGGAGGAGGGATGAGTGTTGCTCTCAATGACATTCTCATTTGGAGGAGTCTGCTCAACAACATCCCTGATCTGCACAATGATAGGGAGATGTTGCAGGTAAGCACACAGCTAAAAATTGCGCTGAAAAACAGTTTACTTTCTCCAGATCCGTTATTCTTAACAGGAAAGACAGTATTCATTATTCAACTGTTTAAAAAACAGTTTTAGGATAAACTTAATCAGACCTTCCGACTACAACATGGAACTGGAAATTATATTTGGAGCCTGGATACTGCCTCACATTTGCCTTGCCATTTAATTCTTTCTTTTTTGTCTTGAGTTAAATGATAAAACTCTGAAAAAAACCTTTTTCCTTCTCCATAGGCAAAGAAAAAATTCCACTGGAAACGCAAGTTATCACATTCTTTTGTGGTGAATGTTTTAGCCCAGGCCCTGTACGAGCTGTTTGCAGCTACTGATGGTGAGTCACTGCCTTCCTCTGCCATTAACAGGCTGACACATTGAGAACAATAAAAATGAAGCAAACATAATTATTGTTTTGCATTAAATAATTTAAAAAAGCCAAAACTGCAATTACTAATGGCCATTTTAATCTTCATCATGTCCTATTTGTTCTGTGTTTACCAGATTCTCTTCAAGAGCTTAGAAAAGCCTGCTTCCAGTACTTCAAACTTGGCGGCGAGTGCATTGCTGGGCCTATTGGATTACTCTCTGTGTAAGCTTTAAACCATGTCCTCCACAAAAACATGGAATTAAAAGAAATGGCCAACTTTTTTTAGAGCTAGATGATAAGTTCAATAGCACTGAATTACAGTCGAGTAGCTTAGCTTGGAATAAAAAACCGAAATAGGGATACGGCTGGCTTGATTTGTCCTAAATCCACCTACTAGAACCTCTACATTACTGGTTGGGCCAATAGATAGTCTTGTGTACTCTTGCTGTTATCCAACTGTTAAATCACAGCTTTTTATATTACTTTGGTTTTTGCAAATGTTGAACAAGATGTAAGCTTTCATGCAAAGGTTCATAATACAGGTAAAGCTCTCTTATTAACATACATCTTGTTTGTTAAGACAAGAAAAGTATTCTGGCTGCACCTTAATATGTATATTTTTCAGTGAGGTCCATCTATCTCAATTAACACACTTAAGATGTTTGCAATATTTAATCAGAATCAGAAATACTTTATTAATCCCAGGGGAAATTCGTTCGTTACAGTTGCTCAAAACACAAAGCTGTAGAAATATAGTTAAATACAAATCAAATATTAATAAAATATAATAGGAATGAAAGTAAGATATCAAGCAATAAGTACAATGAATATTTACACGAATAAAAGTAAAAGTAAGAATACAGCTTAGTACCAAGAGCATCTTAATATCAGTTTGTGCTGTACAAAAGCCCAGAGAGTGAGGACCATTAAGGAATATATACACACATTTTCGAGGTTATTGCACTTTGTTTCAATATTGCACTTTCTGGTAATGGACAGATTATTCACAATTATTATTATATTGCAAAGTTTTAATAAATAATGAATAATGGAGGAGGTTACAGTTTTCAGGGTGAAAAAGTCCAGGGTCAGACGGAGTGTTTGACACTCAAAGGGAGGAGTTATAAAGTTTGATGGCCACAGGCAGGCGTTCTGTGGTGCATCGGGGGGGGGGGGGACACCACCGTCAGAGAGTCCAGATCCACTCCAATAACGTCACTGGCCTTGCGGATCAGTCTGTTTAGTCTGATGGACTCCGCTACCCTTAGCTTGCTGCCCCAGCACACAACAGCAAACAGGATAGCACTAGCCACCACAGACTCATAAAACATCCTCAGCATCGTCCTGCAGATGTTAAAGGACCTCAGCCTCCTCAAGAAGTAGATTCGGCTCAGGTCCTTCTTGTAAGACAGCCTCGGCGTTCTTAGACCAGTCTAGTTTATTTTCTAAGTACACTCCCAGGTACTTATATTCCTCCACAATGTCCACACTGACCCCCTGAATGGAGACAGGGGTCACCAGTGCTTTTGCCCTCCTCAGATTCACTACCAGTTCCTTGGTCTTTGCCAGGTTGAGCTGAAGCTGGTTCTGCTCACACCATCTGACAAAGTCACCCACCACAGCCCTGTACTCAGCCTCCTCACCCTTGCTGATACATCCAACTACAGCAGAGTCATCAGAAAACTTCTGAAGGTGGCAGGACTCTGTGTTGTAGTTGAAGTCTGTGGTGTAGAGGGTGAAGAGGAAGGGAGACAGGACCGTCCCCTGTGGTGCCCCAGTGTTGTTTACCACTCTGTCTGACTCACAGTGTTGTAGGCGCACATACTGTGGTCTGCCAGTCAGGTAGTCAACAATCCAGGACAAGAGAGGAGCCTCCACCTGCATGGTTGTCATCCTCTCACCCAGTAGAGCCAGATGGATGGTGTCAAAAGCACTGGAGAAGTAAAAAAACATGACCCTCACAGTGCTCTCCGGCTTGTCCAGACAGCACCGCAGACGCGGTTAAGCAGGAAAGTGATAGCGTCCTCGACTCCCAGTCGGGGCTGGTAGACGAACTGGAAAGGATCCAAGAGGGGCTGATCGGTCGGAGCTGATCCATGACGAGTCTCTCCAGGGTCTTCATGATGTGGGACGTCAGTGCCACCGGTCTGTAGTCCTTGGCGTTGCTGGGGCGCGGCGTCTCTCGCACAGAAAAGAGGCAGGACGTCTTCCACAGCACAGGGACCCTCTGAAGACTCAGGCTCAAGCTGAAGACAATATACAGTGTTTCTTTTTTGAAAGGAAACATAAACATTAACTGGCTATTGCATAATTGTCCCTTAAAATATCCACTGGTACCATAACTGAGAGGCATCTTAAAGAAAAGGGTAACACAATCCACCAGAATTAGTTATTTGAATCGCATGTACTTGGGTGAGGATGATTATTTTACCAAATCATATGTATCAGTGTATATCTATACACTATTAGTTATGAATACAATATAGAAGCATTTTGCATGACAAGTAGGAGTGATAAAACTAAGCAAAAAGTTGAACACGAGGGGTTCTTTTAAGAAGCTTTCTTAAAAACTGTTAGTATTGTTTTTAGACATCTTACAATAAAAAAAAAAGACTAGCTAAAAGACAAAAATATATTTAGATTTTTCTTATTCTAAAAAATACAATAATTAATCAATTAACAATAGATGTTGTGAAAAAAACACCATAGTAATTATATGATTGGAATAAAACTATTTAAAATAAATTGCGTATGTGACTATTTCGAACCCAAAATTTATTCTCAGAACAAAACTAAATGCATCAGAGACCAAAAGCATTAGGGATACTAGGGTAAGAGCCAGAGCTAAAACAAACAAAAAAACATACCAATAGCTGTTAACTAAGCATTATGTTATCCTTAAGGTGAGAGCCAAAGGTTAAACATTTATTTTACAAAACACCCAGTTAAGAACACTGACTTTTTGGGATCGGTCTTGACAACAAATTGTCATGGTCAAAACACATTTACAATATCATAAATAAAATGGGCAAGGCACTCGCGTAATTTGGAATGGACTGCTCTTAATATTTACCCTTTTACACATTCGTCTATTAATTATGTGCCATGTAGGGCAACTAATCAACTGATCATTCAGTCACTCATTCATACATGATAGGATTTGCCTTAAGGTGCAATCAGGGTTTAGTATTTAATGCTAGTTCAATGTTTAATCCAGAAGGCAACTGGACTTGGTTGAAGTCCTCTTTAAAGTTTCAGTAGAAACTGGAGTAAGTGAAGCGATGCAGAAAATAAATGACCTTATCTTGTACTAAGTATTGCTGTACTATTTCAGCTTTATAGCGGACCATCATGACCTTAATGCTCAATAATAAAAGTAAATACAGCCAAACCAAAGCTTGTAGAAAAATCAAGAAACATGAACCAAAAAAAGGGGAAACCGGATTCTTACAGGCTTAATAATTTCGAAAAATTGGCAAAAGAAATAAGCAAATAAGCCATCTTCGGATTTAATATTGATGGTTCTGCAAGAGAGTTGCTAGCTCTTGTCAGGAACTTATTATGCACTGAATGAGTGAGTTTTTACTCATAAACAGTATTTATATGTGTGCCTTGTGTTTATGTCTGTGACCAGGTTGTCTCCCAAACCTATGAGCCTTATTGGACACTTCTTTGCTGTGGCACTGTATGCAATCTACTTCAACTTCAAGTCTGAGTCTTGGAGCAAGAAACCCCGAGCTTTATTCAAGAGTGGAGCCATCCTGTACCGTGCCTGCACGGTCATGTTTCCCCTCATCTACTCTGAACTAAGGTACATGGCGTACTAAAGAGGCCTGCATCTTGACACAGAAGGACCAAACTGGTTAGATTAGAGATGACGTTTGGAAATCATCTCTACTTACAGATTCCATGTAAGAATGCAGTGACAATATTGTTATTGTTTGAACTGTTTGCAGTCCCAGTAGTATCTTTCCACTGGGGTTTAAATTAATTAGACATCTGCATGCAAGTGCATATATGCCCTTGGTCTTTGTCTCTCACATCAAACTCAAAGACTAGAACAACTAGATGGAATGCACTTGCCCTTGCACACTTTTTACACATAATTAGCAGTCTACCTGTATAAATGTCTTCTGCAGATAATTAAAATACATTGCATAGTTATATTCAGCTGTATCATGATGACCGCAATACATTCTACTTTGGTTTTATTATATATTGCAACATATGCATCTGCATCCCCAACAGAAAATGTTGGGTCTACAGATATGACAAAGCTAAATAGGACAGTTTGGTCATTTTTAATGCAACGTTTTAACAATATGTCTTGCTTCAGCTATTCTATCAATAAACCTTGATAATATGAGTGAGCGTGTGCTACTGTTGTGTTCATTAGTGATATTCCTGGTAAAGAATTGTGTTCAATAAAAACCCATCTCATCTTTATATATATTTCTTGTTTTGCCAGATCATTTTCGATAATTCCTTTTCTACGGCACTGGGTACGCTCTGTTTCACGCACACGTCGGGATGTATAAAAATCAGCGTGATGCGAGAATGTGCGGGCCATCCCGCAAACTCTGTCATTTGACATTGCCAAACATTGAAGTTCCGAAACCCGCCAGATGAGCAATAATAAATTTGCCACTCAATTTACTGAACTATTTTCATGAAGTGGGATAAATTAAAACATATTTTTCATAGTTTGAGCAACAAAAACACATCTAAACGAACAGATGTCATTCCTTAACCACTGTGCTAAAAACAAAAATCGCTATTTTTGTGAAAAAGAGATGTTAACACACATCAGCCTACAATTGTAGAGGTGCAGAGATATTCATGACATGAAAGAAACGAGGCACACTCGCACCTCCTGTGCAAGCATGCGTGCTGCACAGTGTGGCAAACATGGTGAGCTTGAGCCCTCAGGAGCTACAGATGGACGTACCTGACACTAGCCCTGCACCGGCACCACTGAGCCAAACGCAGCTATATAGCACCATAAGGATACACAGAATGTGAAACAAAAATAAGAGGAGAGCTGGTTGTTCTGTCTTTGTGTTATGTTGCCAAGGTAAAGATGAACAACAAATGATTTCAAGCTTCAAAAAACACCAGTTGTAAATGTGTCAAAGAGAACACAGACGTTAGGTTCCTCTATTTTTATCTCTCATCCAAATTTGCATTGACACTAGAACAATTTAGAAAATTTATTTTATAACCGTAATAGTACAGTGTGTTGTCTGAAATAACTTATTTTTACTTAATTTGTTGGTGAAGTCTATCATTACACACCATCAATCTTAAACATTCTACTTAATAACGGTATTCACAGTACTCGGCATTGAAACATAATACTTTAAACTTCTTAAACTGATGTTGAACAAATTAAAAGTGGCAGCAGAAGAATGTTGAAAGCATGTTATGAAAGCACCAATGAGTAGAATTTAGGAAGATTTATAGTCAGAAATATAATGTTTTTCTTATTGTTCAATCATCTGAAACCAAGGGTTGTTGTGTATTTTTTGTTGGATTCTGTTGGTTGCCAAGTGAGCAACCTCACCACAAGATGTCACTCATTTCTACACACAGGTCTTTTAAAACTGTGATACTTCAGTAAGGTTAAACATGGTAGCTGTAGTAATTACTTTAATACCCAAGTTTAATCTGAAAACCTACAAGCCTAATCCTGAACCTCTGATGGCAGTCAAGCACCTTTGGGCTGAATTTTTTTTAATCATAGATAATGTCCATTACAGTACACGCTGCTTTCTAGGACTTTTTTCATTTCATGTCAAAACTCTGGGTAGCTGTCATAACTGACTGGCAACTCCAAGAAACAACCACATGTATGAGCAACAGGTCTTCTCTGAAACCTCTGAAGTTGTGAGAAAGTGACAGTGTTGTTCTTGCCTGTGAACAAGTCTGATCCAGTGCAAAATCAGAGGGAAAAGGAGAGGTGCTGGATGTCTGACTCTAAGATATGTGTTTACACGATTTGTTTCTCCTTGGCATTCTGGGAACTGGGGTAGGTAATTGATTTCATGATCTTTTGTGATGTCGGTTGTAGCTCTTCATAGATTGCTGAAATCCCTTTTAGCTCTGATCTAATACTGCATTCCAGTTGATCTCTGAAGTCGGAAATTCCGAGTTCCCAGTCGGAAGTGTCAACTGGAAAACCCCCTGAAGTCGGAATTACGACTCGGAAACTCAGAGAAAATTCAGTAGCCCGAGTTAAAATCCAACATGGCTGCTACGTGCATCAACTGTTATGGTAAAGCTGTAACTATAGTGTTTATTAGCCGCTTGTTCCTCTTTTTGTCTGATTAAATCAATCACACCGATAGTATTGTGCAAGTTCTATCTGTGGACATGTTGTCATTTTATTTTCGTGCACAAACTATCACATAGTGTGTTGTTATCGTCTGGTATTAGCTAACAAAACAGGAAGCCCTGGAGGCGTCCATATTGCTTTTCCGACTTGCAACTGGAACACGGTCAACTTGGGTGTGACGTGATTCCTAGCTCCGAGGTCCGAGTTCCAAGGTAAATGGAACGCAGCATAATACACTCCGATGGCGTCTATTAATTTCCGGGATATGAGTGTGCGGACGAGTACTTCCGGATTTCTTCCGGGGCTTCTTACAGTTGATGGATTGATTTTGATTAAAAAAAAGATCAGTACATTACGGATTAAAGAAAGACGATGACCCTTCCAGTCAGTTCCCGCTACAATATAGAGATTAGTTTCCACTCATTTCCAGTAAATGCTGCGCTAAGAGCTAGGTGGCTAATCAGAATACATAGGGACAACTTTAGCCCTACAAAAAATATTAGTGTGTGAAGCAGGCATTTCTCGTCGGAAGACTTTTTGATGACTCCTGGGGGCCTGAGAAGACTAAAAAAAGGGACCTAGGCCGGTTCTTTTTTCTTGGAATAGCTACACGCTACCCACACAGAGCCCCCACTCGGACCTACCTGCAGACAGAGTGCGAGATGGAAACAGTAGCCCCAGATCATGACTACTGCCTTACAACAGCAACCACTGTTGTGGCAAATGATTTGGCTAAAGAGAATGAAGCCCTGCACAAAGAAAAAGTCACCGAGCTCCAACCCCAACTGGATGTGCTAGACCTACAAAGACGATTCATCCAAGTGCCATGTGTCATCCAACAATGGTATGCAGCATACACGTGATGTGGCCTGGACATCAAAAAGTGGCATGCTTCTGGTACTTCAATGGCACAAGCCTCTTCTTACCAGCAGGTTCTGCTTGATACTGGTCAACCACTTTAGGCTGGTGGTCAGACTTGCGAACCAGTACAATTTTAATGTAAATCACATTATTGCAATTATTGCAGCATTTCAGCAGTGTCTGAAAAATGTTACTTTGTTGGTTAAAGCCCCTGTATGTAACTTCTCAGTTTTGGTGCGCTTTGGCGCCAACAGCAGGTCTCAGACCGAACTGCACTGTCGTAAAACGGTTACGTCTGACACAACGTGCACTTTTTGTCAAACAGAGTTGGAAGTCGGTAAATACGCTGCGAGAAATTGAAGAACCATGTGGAATGAAAAGGTACAGTAATATTACCAGATTTTGATCAAACCTAAACCCCTGCAGCCCGTTGTTTATTATGTGTATGTGTATTCAACTGTTACCATGATATCTGTAGCCGTGGCTAACTGGCTACATGTAAACATGCTAGTTGTAGATCGGTTTGTAAGGTTACAAACTTTTATGAGACAACGTAAGATGATACATTTATTTATTTGTTCGCAAACCGGAGACATAACTTGTGTTGACTTTCTGCTCCCGGTAAAGCTGCTAAACGTGAGACAACGATGACACCGGTAATGATGCAGCCTAACGTTACGACTCCATCTGTTAGATAATATCTGCAGGGATGTTTATTCTGCCATCTAATAGCTTTCCCGTTAGCAGTGAAACAGATCATAATACTGACTTGTTGGGCAATAATATAACTACTTTGCAACCATGTATATGTCATGAGTTGAGTTATAACGGTCTGTTTATGCGTTGCTAACTGTGTCCGAGGTTTATGTTTTTCAATATCAGTTTTCCTTTTATTCCAGGATTCAACCTCAACTTCATTTCTCCATCCGTGATGACCAGGAGCCGGGGGGGGGCATCGTCATGAATCAAAGCTGCTGCGTCTGGAAGATCAGAGAAGCTTTCTCAAGAGGACAGTACCCTGCACTGCCTTGTGTCAAAATGTCTTATAGACGTAAATACCTGTTTTGGTGTAGCTTTCCGTATTTTTGTGCAATTTCAAGTTGAGTTTGTTGAGTTCACTAAAGTTATTTGTTTTGACCATTGTTTGCAAAATAAAACACACATCTTTGTCTTCTACTCTATTGTTATGATGTCATTTAGAAACTGTAATTGTTCTGAGCTGGTTATAACAGTAATTGTGTGCATTGCCCACTGATTTTTAGTTCTGTCTTCTTATTTATATTTACATAATAACAAAAACTTTATCCAGGTTTCAAGATTCAAGAGATTGACATTGGGCAAAATGATCTCCCTGAGCGTTGTCATGCAGAATACACCAAAGGTAATAAGAAAACAGGAGAATATAATATGAAGGAAAAGCTACAGAGATCAAGATCAAATAGTTATTTATTAGAAAAACACTGATTTTACATATAAATACAATCAAAAGCACTTTTTGGCACTCATTTACACATTCAGCTGCTTGAGGGGGGGAGGGGGTTCTACACCATCCTGGAGCTTTGTTATGATGGAGCTGAGGGGGGGGGTTCTACACCATCCTGGAGCTTTGTTATGATGGACCTGATCTCTGTTGATGCACAGCTGTAGATACATGCAGGTAGGACGTTTAGGAGCAGCTTGTCCCTGTGAAATGTGAGTAAAGTTCAGCTCTGGGTGGTGTCTGTGCATCATCAGCACCAGACTCTGTTTTCCAGGAAGATTCTCTCTTTTCATCACTGATCGTAGTCTTGTCTTTTTCAAGGCGTTCACACTCCAGCTCTTTGATTTTTATTGCAGCAACTTCAGAACCTTGGACAATAATATCATTTAGTATTAAAGTTGTTTCATATTTTCAAAACTGTATATGTATATATATTATTAGCTAACGTTACTCCATGAAAACACACCTGTCGCGGTCTGACTCTGGACTCTGGCAGGGATGGAGGTTGCATTTGTTGCTGGAGATGATGCTGAGCTCCTCTTTAGAAAGCTGGAATAAAGTTTGAAGTCAGTATGTTAGTTTATACAGCTGTGCAGAGTATAGTAACGCTAGTTTCTATAGCAACATGAGGGCGAAACTTTTGACCAGCGAGAAAGTTTGCACAGGCTCAGATAAGTAGCAACCGGAGCTAACGTAACAATATACTGTTTGTATTATCATGCTACGGGCTAAACTTCAGTCAAAGTCTGCACTAATAACTCCGACACATAGGTTAGCATGCTAGCGTTGCTAAATCAGAGGACCCTAACGTTATTCTGCTATTCTGGTCGTTATATGATAACGTCATCTACCTGTCGACATAGACTGAATGTTTTTTGGTGAAACGAATCTATAACTATGATGCAAAGAAACAAGACACAAAGTTTGAAACGAGTTACTAACCACTTACAAGCCCAGCGTCGGACTTGCAGCCCACTGTTTCTTGAAGCTCTCTCCAACGTGTAAAAGCCTGTCCAATATTTCCTCTGGTCCGGTCACGCTCACTTTTTATCTTCTTATCTCCATCAGTCACTGTACTTTTGCTCTTAGCCTCAGCCATTGTTTCAAACAGCACAGCAGGCTAACTAACTCGCCACTTCATTGCGTGAACTCTGTTGACTGTAGTAGTGCCGTAAAGCGGTGCGTACTTCTCGCGAGATAACCGCGGGGCGCGGTTAAAAAGTTACATACCCCAGTATTGAACGAGAGGACCGTTGTGCTGACCTTAGACAGTCAACATTCTCTCTGCTGAGAGCTGTTGAGCTCTTAGATCAATTTGAAACGACATATGCTATAGGTGGAAAAGTTACATATTGTTGCTTTAAGGCTAGATAAAGATCAAATATGATTTTTTAAAGAAATAAGATCTTGACTTTTAATATGATCTTTGTTATAATATAAGCATTGGAAACTTAAACAACGTAACACTACTATACAAAGCATGTGCAACAGCAAGGACCTAAACAGCTTACATTTTCAGACACACTCGTCAATAAAATTAAAATTGCACCTGGTGTGCCAGTCTGACCACCAGACTTTAGTGGCCGTCCACTATCTAGCGCCACCTGCTGTTGGGAAAAAGTTTGTGCCGTAGGAATACCATTAACCATCTGAGAAAAGGGACTTGCCACTGCAGTTGTAGCGATTTTCCATCTGCCACTTCTTAATCTTTGTGTTGCTGGAGAAATGTGTGTAATAATTAGGGCCTGAAGCACTGGCGTGGACCCTCTTGGAACTCAAGGAATTATTCTTCTTCGCTATTTTTACGCCACTTCGAATGCATTTTTGGGGGCCTGAACGTGGGTGAAAACTCACTAAAATCTCCCCAAAATTCAGCCTCGCGAGAAATTTACATATGAAAGTGGTGAAAGTGGAGTTCGTACGTCGAAAAATAGCTCCACAGCTCCCCCAAACGTCAGCCAGGGCACTGCGCTTAATGTACATGCACAAAAATACATTATGACCATACCATACCCAAAAATGTACAGGAAGTCCGCAAATTTCAGTTGAATTTCAAAATAAGAAGATTTCACGCTACCTATTCGAACGAAGTTGTCCGAGGGCATTCATCCGATCATCGCCAACTCAATGTCAGTGTGTTCTACACACATTGAAGATCTCCCGTTGTGCTCCGCACGTTATTTCCTCAAAGGGCATGGTCATGATGAGTGTTCAAACTTTGCTCATTTTTTTGGCAAACTGCCAAAAACACAAAATTGCTATAAATGCTATGCAGTGGTTTATCATCACCAAATGTGTTACGCATGATGGGAGGCCCGCCCTCAACACATTGAAATGGTTATTTTCACTTTAGTCACAGCGCTACCTGTTGACAACAGGAAGTTACTGCTTCTGAATTAGTACTAGCCATTGCTACACGGCTCTCATCATATCCCCCTCAAAATTGGTGTGGACCATCCCAAGACCTTGACAATACAACAGTTTTAAGCTCAAATGCCTACGTCCAATGCAGTAGCCATACGGACGCTTCGTCTCCATCAAACAGAAAGTAGTATTTTCAGGGACTTAAGATAGTAGTAGAGTCACAAGACTTCATACACATTATCCCAGTGGGAAAGTAAAACGTTCCATATGGGCTAAGTGAGTTGGCGTGGCTAAATGGCTCAGTGGCGCCCCCTTCAAATTTTCAAAAACGCTCCCAATAGAGGTTTTCTTCACTTACATGCATGAAATGTTTTACGCTTCTTAACCATGTCAGGACCTACATAAAATCCTCTTGAACCCATAGCAAAAACCAAACAGGAAGTCCACAAAATACAGTTGATTTTCAAAATAATGCCTGTTTTAACAAACAAACCACGCTGTTTATTTCAATCATCTCCTCAGAGTGGCTTCAACTGATCGTAAAATTGTTTGGATCAGTTTATTGTAGACATGTAGAAGATACATAGTTGTGCGCAGCATGACTGTTCTTCAAGGGGTGTGGCCACAGCTGAAGGTCAAACTTGGACATTTACACTGTTTGCCAATGATATAAAATCATTGTTACTCTCATATACCATCTTCAACATTCACATGTATGATCATGGTTGGCCTCTGAACACATTCACATAAGCCTGAACAGCCTGTGTGACCATGGTGAAGGATTGCTCCCCATCAAACAGGAAGTGGCTGTAACTCTCATATACTTTGTCTACTACAAATTTCACAGGTATGATCAGGATTGGCCTCTGAACACATTGACATAACAATATTCAAACATAGTGCCCCCTACTGCAAGGACTAAGTACTACCTCCCATATAAAATGTCAGATTTCCTTCAAATATCACATGAGCGATGTCAGTACTGGCCTGATCACATCTAACCTAATACAATTATGCGATTAACATAGCGCCCCCCTGCTGTACTACATCTCATATACTTTGTCTGATCTGCTTCAAATTTCACAGGTACAATCAGGGTTGACCTCTGAACACATTCACAAAACAATAATTAACTCTAACCATAGCCTAACCCAGTGGTTCCCAAACTTTTTTTGCCGGGCCCCCCCTTGAACAAAAAAATGGCCACACGTTACCAAACACATTTTGTGTGTATATGTGTGTGTAGGCCTATACAAAAAATACTGAGAATAACATCCTTTGCAGTTAAATATCTGTATTTTTAGAATTTATCTGAGATTTGCCAAAACAGAAAAAGAATGGCAGCATCAATGTGTGAAGATGAAACTTAAACAAAAATATCAAGCCAATTCTAAAGTAGCAATAAAGAGTATAACTGCAACATTCAACTGAACACTTTTTTAAGATGCAACAGTAAGGTCCCGTGTCCACCTAGCGTTTTTTTCTCAGCGCCAGCGTCTTTTTTCAGTTTTCAATGGGTAGAGAGCGTTTGCAGCAGCGGCCATCTGGATGAAAAGCGCAGCGCCCAGCGTCTTTTGAACAAGCGCTCTGCCGTTTTTGTGCGGCCGCTCCGAGCGCTCAAGTTGAAAATCTTTCAACTTTTCAGAAAGGCGTTGTTGATTTCACCGGCGCTCTTTTCAACATGTATGATATTCCCTGTATTTTAACCTCCTACGGATCGTGTCTTGTACACGGATCCCTTGCTCCGTGTCTGCTGGGGTAAAAAGCGATCTCAAATATAAAACATGAAGTAAAAAGTCAGAGAGACGTGTCGGTTATACAGTGGCCGTTGTCAACCGTTGTCAACACACTGTTGTCATAGAGACAGGATGGACGTGCAGCGCTTTTTTTCTCAGCGAACAAACGCTTCATGCAAACGCTCCCGAGCGCACAGCCAGCGCCTAATAATTGTTTATAACAATTTCTTGACTGAAAGTAAACAGTTCTTCCTGAAAAACGTAATGAAAATCTTCTTTCAAGCTCCATTCTCCCGGTCCTGCAAGAATTTCAGTGACTTGTGTGTGCTTGTTTTGTGATCTTCTCCAGCCTGGACTGCAGCTGTGAGACAGCCACTCTCAGTTCATTTTCAATGTCTAGCTTTGATCTGTATTTTGTCTTGATTGATGCAACTGCCGAAAAACCTATCTCACATGGGTATAGAGAACAAAAATGATGCCGTATTTTTGTAGGCCAACCTGGAAGTAGCATCGCCATGGGTTCTAACGAGAATTCGCCTATGGGATTTTTGCATTGGATTTTGGATCATTGCAGAAAATAAGCTCTGTGGCAAACACACGTTTTTGATGCATAGGCGTTTTGTTCAGCAGGATAATCTTCACAAATGAACACCACTTTTATGAAGTTTAAAGCATTAATGCAGCCGAGAGAAGTAAAAAGCTAACGTTATGCTACAAGCGAACTACACCACGGTCGGTTGATTTTGACGTCACTACCGATCTAATCAGCGGTTTTGACAAGCTAGCGAAACCGTAGCTTAATAAGTTGTTTATTAATCTAATATTTGCAAGAGCACTGAAAAACATGACTAGAGGCTGTAAGGCGGACTAGTGAGAGAGTTCCCGTCGTGATGACGTTAAATGTCCCCGACAACCACTGTAGTCTCATTTAGCCACTTGTTAGCAACCGCCGTTTTTAGTACGCGTAAAAACTTCAAAATGAACAAGTTGGGGTCTTATCTAACGTAGTTTATCTCTTCTAACAAAACACCAACATCTCTTAAGCTTGTGTTAACCACAGACCTTATTTCAGGCGTCTAACCACAAACCCATTCAAAATCCCCATTGACTTTTAAGGATAAGGATAAGGATAAACTTTATTGATCCCCCAATGGGGGAAATTTAGATGTTACAGCAGCTCAAAAACAGGAATATAAACAGCATCAATAGCAAAAAGTTAAGAAAAAATAGCTACGTGCATGTTTACATGAATTAAATAAAGGAAGTAAAAATACAATAGAATTAAATAATACTAGGCATAAACACTATGTACACTTTCACTTGTGGAAAGACAGATCAGATATTATAAAAAACACACAGTGTGTAGCATTAATGATATTGAAGATTATTATACAAAGTCATGAGGCGGTGATGCTGTTAAACAGTCTGACTGCGGATGGAATAAAGGACCTGCGGTAGCGCTCAGTCCTGCAGGGCGGATGTCTCAGTCTGCTGCTGAAGGAGCTGCTCAGGGCCCCCACAGTGTCATGCAGGGGGTGAGAGTGATTGTCCATGATGGATGTCAGCTTAGCTAACATCCTCCTCTCACCCACCTCCTCTACAGAGTCCAGAGGACAGTCCAGGACAGAACCGGCCCTCCTGACCAGTCTGTTCAGTCTCTTCCTGTCTCTCTCTGTGCTCCCTCCTCCCCAGCAGGCCACTGCATAGAAAAGTGCAGACGCCACCACAGAGTCATAAAATGTCCGTAACAGAATCCTGCACACTCCAAAGGACCTCAGTCGCCTCAGCAGGTGCAGTCGACTTTGGCCCCTCTTGTACAGGACGTCGGTGTTGTGTGACCAGTCCAGTTTATTGTTGAGGTGAACACCCAGGTATTTGTACGACTCCACCATCTCCATGTCCAAACCCTGGATGTTCACCGGTGCAGTCTGGGGTGACTTCCTGCGGAAGTCAATCACCATCTCCTTTGTCTTACTGGCGTTGAGCTGAAGGTGGTTGAGCTCACTCCAGTCGACAAAGTCTGTGATGACCTGCCTGTACTCCTGGTCGCTCCCTTTAGACACGCACCCCACGATGGCTGTGTCATCGGAGAACTTCTGCAGGTGGCAACTCCCAGAGTTGTAACAGAAATTGGAGGTGTACAGGGTGAAGAGAAAGGGGGAGAGCACTGTTCCCTGTGGGGCCCCCGTGCTGCAGACCACCATGTCCGACTCACAGTCTTGAAGCCTCACGTACTGTGGTCTGTAGGACAGGTAGTCTGTTGTCCACGCAGCCAGGTGACAGTCTACTCCGGCTCTTTCTAGCTTCCCCCTGAGCAGTGCGGGCTGGATGGTGTTGAAGGCACTGGAGAAGTCAAAGAACATGACCCTCACAGTGCTGCCGGTGTTCTCCAGGTGAGTCCAGGATCTGTGCAGCAGGTAGATGACGGCGTCATCCACCCCGATGTCCGGTTGGTAGGCGAACTGCAGAGGATCCAGATGTGAAGTCACCAGGGGGCGGAGGTAGTTGAGGATGATCCTCTCCATGGTCTTCATCAGGTGAGAGGTGAGGGTCCCAGGTCTGAAGTGGTTAGGCTCCCTGGGGTGAGATGTCTTTGGGACTGGCACCACGCAGGAAGTCTTCCGCAGAGTGGGGACCCTCTCCAGACTCAGGCTCAGGTTGAAGATGTGCAGAAGAACCTCACAGAGCTGGTCTGCACAGTCCTTCAGGAGTCTGGAGCTGATGCCATCGGGACCTGTGGCTTTCCTAGCCTTGATCTTTCTCAGCTGACTTCTCACCTGATCAGCTGTTATGGAGAGGCCGTTTGTGGAGGAGGAGGAGGGGAGGGCTGTTGAGGGGGGTGACGGGGTGCTCAGGTGGAGTGATTGAGAAGTGGGCTGGTCAGAGCTCTGCTGGTTGGGGGTGGGGGTGGGAGCAGAATTGAATCTATTGAAAAACAAATTCAGTTCATTTGCCCACTCCCTGTCTCCTGCTTCAGGGCCCCTCCCACGACCTCTGCTGTGACCTGAGATGTTATTCAGGCCTCTCCAGACTTACCTTGCGTTGTTCTGCTGCAATTTCTCCTCCATCTTTGTCCTGTAGCTGGCTTTCCCCTCCTTGATTTTTTTCTTTAGCTCCTTCTGCACCCTCCTCAGCTCCTCTCTATCTCCAGATCTAAAAACCCTCCTCTTTTCGAGCAGCAGGGTTTTCAGCTCAGGAGTCACCCAGGGTTTGTTGTTTGAGAAACACCGTACTTTTTTGGTGGGTACAGTGTTCTCAACACAGAAGTTTATGTAATCTGTGATGCAGTGGGTTAGGCTGTCGATGTCCTCCCCATGTGGGCTGCACAGTACATCCCAGTCAGTGGTCTCGAAGCAGTCCTGCAGCGCGTCAGTGGCCTCCTTAGACCACTTTTTCACATACATAGTTGTGGGGGGTTGTTTTTTCACCATAGGTATGTAAATGGGCTGCAGTCTCACCAGGTTGTGGTCTGATCGTCCCAGTGGGGGAGGGGTGATGATCTGTATGCATCCTTGGTGTTTGCATACAGTAGGTCCAAAGTTTTATTTTCCCTGGTACGGCAGTCAACATACTGAATGAAAGTAGGGAGAGTGGCAGACAGGGAAGCGTGATTAAAGTCTCCTGAGATGAGAATAAGAGACTGGGGGTGCGATGTCTGTTGCTGAGACACTACACTGTGGATGAGTTCACAGGCTGCAGCAGCGTCAGCCGAGGGGGGGACGTATACCGTCACCGCGATGACGTGGGAGAACTCCCTCGGTAGGTAATATGGCCGCATGCTTACAGCCAGCAGCTCCACATCCTTAGTGCAGCGCTGTTCTTTAACGGTGATGTGCCCAGGGTGACACCATCTCTCATTCACAAACATCGCTATTCCCCCGCCTTTCCTCTTACCACTGTCTCTCGTGCTCCGGTCCGCTCTGACGAGGTGAAAGCCGTCCAAAGTTACGAGCGTGTCCGGAGTGAGTTCATTCAGCCATGTCTCCGTGAACTGCATGATGCTGCACTCGCGGTATTCCCTCTGAAGCCGGGTGAGCGCCGTCAGCTCTTCCATCTTATTAGGGAGAGATCTAACATTCCCCATAATTAAAGACGGCACGGATGGTTTGTACCGTCTTTTCTTTTCCCGACACTTCACCCCGGCTCTGCATCCCCTTCTCCTCCTCCGTAATTCGGAGGGGATGTCCGGTCTATCCGCTGGCTGTATCCGAGGCTGGCACAGCGCGATCAGCTGTTCGCGGGTGTAAACAATGGAGCCATGACTGTAAGGGTCTCCGTAGGAAGTTTTAAAAAGTCCACAGAGAAAGAAAAACAGCACCAATAATCCAAAAAGATGTATGTCCATGTTTGTCGTTTGAAGTTGGAGTTACTTGTAAAGTTATACCAACAAAAAGTCAAAATTAACAAAATAAACTTTAAAAACAATAACGCGAGGGACGGAGCTGCCGTAACAAGCGGCCACCCAGAGCGGCGCCGGAAACGAACCCATGGCGCTAAAATGCTAACTCACTTCCGGGTTTTAGGACTCATTCCTGTGGCACTCTATACAGTGGCGTTTCTATGTGTGAAAAATTGGTGGGGCACAACCCCTTTATGATATGGTAAACAAGGAAATCGACAATACTCTCTGGACTGATGTCATTTTTTAAATTGTATACATCTCAAGAGGTCATTTATGGTTTAACAAAATACTATGCAGAGTGCAAACACACACACACTCTCTCACACACACACACACACACGCACACGCACACACGCACACACACACACACACACACACACACACACACACACACACAGCCTCTAATAGCCCTCACTCATGGTCTCAAAATGCACCGGAAAATGCCTGGGTTAAGGGAGTCCGCCGACTCGTCATGGCCCCGCAGTGCAGTTTCACATTTTCCACAAAGTTTAATACATGTGATGATCCGATTGAGCACGTATCTGTTTTCCTCCACCTGTCGGTTATGCTGCTCAATGGATCGCCTCGCCTGTAAGCGCTGTCAATTTGAGCGGCGACATTTACTTTTCCAAGTAAGCCCAGTTTCACCGCACAGTCCGCTGCTCTCATATTTTGAGATCCTCTCAAAAAGATGTTATAGATCTTTGAAACCCATCCTCGACCAAGTACCACCTACCGACCAAAAAGCAGACACGGAAAACAGAAGAGTGCCGTCTTCTCGGTGCTAACCGTTAACCCCTTTTTCTTGGAGAACCACTCCACATTAAATCCGCGGTTTGTTTTACCGGCAGCTGGGTGATTACAATATCCATCGGCTGGTGTGCTCCAATGCGCTTTACCTCCAACTTCTCCTGCAAATTCAGGGTTTCAAACCTGTGCTCCAGTAATAAATCCACTTTACTCATTTTCACTCAATCAAATTTACTGGGTTGTAATTTTTGATGCATCAATGTGTGCATCACTCACCCAGTAATTTGATCTGCTTTATATACTGACAGGCACTGGTGGCCATAACAATGTATCATAAAATTGTTTTCTATTGTTTTATTTATGGACATCTGCAAGGTAATTGACATTCTAAAAAATGTATTAGAGTAAAATGTATAACATGAAACGCTGAAGCTAATGTAAGTGCCTCAAAATTATACTTAAATAAATGTAGTTAGAGATGGGTTTTTAGAGCCCTTCTTAAAATGTCCACAGACTGGTGCCCTCAGCTGGTCAGGGAGAGCGTTCCACAGGCTGGGAGCAGTGGAGCAGAAGGCCCGGTCTCCCATGGTGTGGAGTTAAGTCGTGGGGGGATGGAGGAGGTTGTTATTTCCAGAGTGGAGGCTTAGTATGGAGGATTGTGGGGTGAGAAGTTCTTTCAGGTAGGGGGGGCATTTCCATGGGTGCACTGGTAGGTGAGAGGGGTGACTTTTGTATTGAATCCTGAATGAGATGGGGAGCCAGTGTAGTGTCGGAAGGATGGGTGTGATGTGTTCATATTTACGCACTCTCATCAGGATCCTAGCAGCACAGTTCTGGACGTGTTGAAGCTTCTGAAGGCTCTTGCTAAGGATCCTGATGAGGAGGGCGTTGCAGTAGTCCAGCCTGGAGGAGACAAAGGCGTGGACAAGTTTCTCAGCATCTGACAGGGAGAGTGTGGGACAGAGTTTGGCAATGTTTCTGAAGTGGTAGAATGAGTTTTTGCACAGATGTTTAATGTGGCTTTCAAAATTCAGGTGAGGGTCCATTTTGATGCCGAGATTGGTGATGGTTGGAGAGAGGGGGATGTCTTGGCCAGAAAAGTTGATGCTGGTTATGGGGGATGACCTGATCTGGTGTGGGGTGACAAGTAGAATCACTTCTGTTTTGGAGCTGTTCAATTTGAGGAAGTTATGCTTCATCCACGCCTCTATCTCCTCCAGGCAGGTGTACAGTGTCGATGATGGCAGGAGTGCAGAGGGTTTTCGATTTGTTTTTAAGTAAATCTGAGTGTGAATGAAATTCCATGCCGGCTGATAACACGGCCAAGGGGTAGCATGTAGAGGGTGAACAGGGTGGGGCCGAGGACTGATCCTTGGGGGACACAAGGTGAGTCCGGGATTTTTTTCACCCAGGGAGACATACTCGGTTCTTCCTGAGAGATACGACCAGAACCAGTCTAGAGTGGATTCAGAAAGACCGATGGTAGAGTGAAGGCGGTTGAGGAAGATGTCGTGATCGACGGTGTCGAATGCTGCTGTTAGGTCGAGGAGAGATGGAGAGCCACCGTCAGCAGCCATCAGCACGTCATTTGTGACCCTAACCAGAGCTGTTTCAGTACTGTGGGCAGAGCGGAATGCAGACTAAAATTTCTCAGAGAGTTCATTGTGTTGTTGATGGTTGTGAAGTTGAGTGGCAACTGCTTTTTCCAGCACTTTGGAGATAAACGGAAAGTTGGATATGGGGCCTGTAATTGGCAAAGACATCTTGGTCTAGGATGGGTTTCTTGAGTAGTGGTGATATGACTTAAGGGGACTTATAGCAGAGATGTTAGATTTTACCAGGGCTGTGGGAAAGGGATCCAGGTGCACCATGGAGTGGAAGGTTTCATTTTGTTGATTATCTCCTCAGTCTCTCGCTGCGTAATTGCAGAGAGGCAGCAGAGAGGCTGGGTGGTCCCCGGCTGTGGGTCGTCAGTCGGGACAGGTGAAGAGGAGAGAGTGGATGGTGCCAGATCAAGTGTGCGCCCCCTGGTGTGAGTGGGGACCATAACATGTTGTGTTAGGTTGAGAAAGTCCAGTAGTTCTAAGAACTCGCAGAGTGACGTGAATATTAATATCTCCAAGTATTAAAATGTTGGCAGAGATTGTGCAGAGTGAAGAGAGAAGGTAGTGTATCTCTGAGATGAAAGCTGAGTTTGGTTTGGGTGGCCGGTAAATGAGAAGAATTGTCATGGCGAAAGGGAGTTTACATTTAAATGCAAGGCATTCAAGTGAGGACAGTTCAGTCAGGGGCAGGGGGGACAGTTCAAATGAATTTCGGTAAATGACAGCTACACCACCACCCCGTCGCCCAGAGCTACGAGCTTTCTCAAGGTAGCTATAACCAGGATGACAGACTTCATTCAGGGCAGAGAAGACCCCTGGCTGGCTGGTGCCAAGTTTCAGTTAGGCACAAAAAGTCAAGGCCTTTGTCCGAAATGTGATTTGAATAAAAGATGATTTATTTTAGATGGATTGTGCATTAAAAAGCTCTATTTTGACGGCTGAGTAAGGGGAGAATCTTTGTAGAGGCCAAAGAAGACTGGAGTCCACTTCACGTTTTTTGTGCTGCTTTGAGTGTGGTGATCTCAGTTTCCAGTGCTACCAATTGCAGGGACGGCAGCGTACTGATGACGTGCACTCAGCTGAGGACCAGATAGATGGAATGAAGACACCGGGTTTCAAGTAAACAAACTTTCGACAGCAGCTTCTGTGGATGTAACGGGGTCGAACCAGAAGTCCAAGTTGTTTAATGGCTGTGATGCATGTAGGGGTGGTCCAATTGTTGAGTGTCAACAATTGTGGGATCATGGAATATTTCAACATGCCGGTCGCCGGTGGTGTTAGCTTGGAGCTAGCACGTAGCCACCAGCTGCTCGTTGATTGGAGGGCAGGTAGCTTACGGCTAGCTGGCAGTGGAGGTAACGGTCCAAGACAGCTAACCTAACTGTAATGATCAAGTGCTATTACAGTTGACCACAAGGTGGTGATAGTGATTCATCATTAGAGCTAGGCGACAGAGTTAAGTTATATAAGAGAAGTAGTAGATGTAAGCTAACTACTTGTCTCTGGCAATAAACAAGAGGTTTCGTAAACTGACAAAGGACTGAGTATTCTTTTGAAAAATAACAAACAAAACACTAACTGCACCGGGGAACAGCTGCGAGGCTGTTTGGGAGATTACATCACAGAAGCAGCGTTTGGATTGTCCCTCCTATCTCCTTTCACTATCCTTTTTTCCTTAACCCCGGAAGCGTTTAAGTGGCGGCCATGATAAGAGCCGTTCGAATTCTCTAAAAGTTAAGGAAAGGTGGGTCAATGCTTCCTTTAGCATAGGAACACTGAACCATCCTTTACGAAAGAAGATGAGATAATGCCGCCCCACAATTCCTTGCGGCTGCAACATTTAAAGCGACTCGCGCATCCGACCGTTCACGAAAACTAACGATCTGTTGGAGGAGAAATGTGGAGACAATCTGCATTTGGTTTATATATTGATTTGACTTATAATGTGTTACTGCCTTTGTATTCCTTTTATTTTGTGTGTGAAGAAGGTGAACATTGCTTTTAGTTTTATTCTTCTATACTGTTAAGTGGAGATGCTTTGCTGTTATTTGATGTTGATTCATACGAGAAATTGGAATATAAAACATTGTTAATAAAAAAAGAAAAGGGACGCAGATCATGGAAGTTACCACTGCAATATGACTTGAACAACTTTGAACAATCTTAAACCCAGAGGTGAACTATGAAAGTAATGCGGATGTTGTAAAACGATCAAAGTGAAGTAGCCTGGTAACCTTTATTCCTTTTATTTTAATTCCAACCTTGTGGTTATTAGGATTATTTCACCGGTAAGAAGGCACAGGGGAACGTTTTTAGATAGTCCATTTTCTGAAAATTGTAGTTTCACAACGGCAGACCCACGTCACTAACCTCCGCCGCCGTCGCATTATTACGTCGCCTAGTCGGATTGTCAAAACAGCGCGATCGCCTTTCCCTAAGTCCTTTATGAATTCTCCTAGCACCTGTCCTTAACCCCATGACGTTTTCACGGGGTTAAGGTTAAGTGGATAGTGAAAGTAGATAGGAGGGACAATCCGAATGCACCCAGAGACTGGTCTGGGGGGAGGTCTACTGACAGCAGGAGATTGATCTACAGTTTTTGCCAGTGTTGAAGAGGATGGTAGTAGGAAAACCATGCAAAAAAAGCTCAAAGTTAAAAACATGTACAAGTGCTAAAATGTTCTATAACATGAGCGGTTTAAATTCCATACTAAAAACCAGTTAAAACGTAGGTTTTCTGTTGGAGAAGCGGCAAACAGCCAATGCCAGCGTCCTCTCCGTCCATGGTTGCCATGGCAATTGTGTCTGGCTTGTATGCAGGATCCATGAGTGACCGTGAGATCTTTAAGCTGTCTGGCATTGCAAACTTACTCACACCAGACATGGCAATTACGGTTGACAAAGGGTTCCTTGTGGACAATCTGGCCCCATACAAAGTTTACTGCCCTGCCTTTCTTTCAAGAAACACCCAAATGAGTAGAGAGAATGTGAGGCAGATGCAATCTATTGCACGTCTGAGGGTCCACGTGGAGAGATGTATCATGAGGGTGAAAGAGAACAAACTTTTTGACAAACCCATACAACTTTCTGTGTGTGGAAGCATTGAGGAGCTGTTCAATTTTGCTTACCTAAATGGGCCACTGGTAAAGGTATGGACAATGAATAACAACTCAGTTTTACTGTAGTACAGTAATTAAGTACAAGTTGTACTAAATCTGTTGATTTTGAATGTTTGTGATTTTGAATATTTGTGATAAACTTAAGGATGAAGTGTTTCTATATAAATTTAGTTTATTGGACCTTCCCAAAAGATGAATCGACCAGCACTTATTGCCATGATGGTGATTAGGGGAGCAATGTCCCCTCTCACTGCTTTGTAACATTTACTCCTTTGAATAATTAATTTTGACAATTAGAACTTGAACAAATGTATACTCAAACAACACTCAGAACACACACACAGTTAGAAAGCAGGCTTAGGCCATGTTCACACTTGACTTCTTTTTTCAGCTGCCAGCGCCTGTTTTTACATACTACCCTTTGGAAAAAGGATGACGCTTTTTAAAAAGCAGACGCCTTTTTTAGTTGAATTATTTTAACTTTTCAGAAAAGTGCTGTGTACGTCACACCTTTCTGACAGCTGGCCAATCAGGACGAGTCGAGTAGGTGCGCTGAACCTTACCTAGTAACCTACAGGTGCCCAAAAAGATGTCATGCACCCATTGCGCATTGGTTGTTCAGGGGCATCCTCCTCCTCAAACGCCAAAGCCAATGCAAATGGTTGCACTGTATTTGCCATTTTACCAGCCAACGTTATCGGTAGAAAGCTATCTGGTAGACAACCTGAACTTTCACCAGATGTGTGCATTACATGTACGCTCCAGTCCGTTAAGGCTCTGTGCAACCTTGTCCGTCAACACCCACCAGCTGCGTTCTCAGCCCACAGCACAGAGAGCACAGCAGGACAGCTGGAGACAAAGGAATTCCTGCGGTAATTTTACAGATTCACTCGCGACAGTGTGAGATAATACGATGTAAGTGGTATAAAACTCCATAAACCTTATAAACACATAAACAAACACACATACAGTCGTTTTTCTGAACCGTCAAAACGAAGTGTTTTATTCTGAAAATTATAATCATAAAATAATAATCCTAAATTAATGTTGTATCGATGTCTGACTTCCCGTCCCGCTTGTTCTTTTCTGTGCTAAATTGTTGTGTTGTGCTCGGCACGGTTGTGCCGTAGGCTAGATCCCGTTGTTAAGGTTACAGAACACTAGCGCAGAAGCGCTCAAAAGGCGCTGAAGGCCGTGCTTTGTGTGAACACGGCCTTAGGGAATCTTTAATTTTTTTGCTTCAGATAACCAGACTACATGAAGTCAAGATAAAACATTCAAAAGTATTTTCATTTAATCTATATTAAATCTTAGTGCAGAAAAAACAAAAGCAGCAAATGTTCACATGCATTTTTAATTGTTAAATATTAATCATTTTAAGTAAATTAAAGCACCACTAATAGGCAATGACTGGAAATGGGAAATGTATTTATTTATTGCCCAGCCCTCTAATTAGAGGGCTTATAATCAACATTACCTTACACCATCAGCAACCATGAACTGCTTTGGTTTATTGGAAATGAACACGTCACTCACTCGACCTGGCTTCACACCCTATTGATAACAAACAAAAAATATCTAATTAATCGAAAAGGTTATACAGTATAATAGTTTAGCTCCTGGTACAAAGGTAATCCACATTAAACTGGTTTGGTTGCAGACATATTTTTACCATGGTCCTTGGCTTTATAACGATGAACACTATATTATCCTTCCTACTCTGAGATTGTGCTTTTAACTCTTTCTCATCAACCTGTGACATGTAGCCCTGATGCTCACTCTCCCTGATGCCTCTTTGTTTGAAACTGTGGGAAATTAGACATAAATTACGTTAAAACACTTAATCCTAGATTAAAGCGTTTTACTCTGGATCAGTCTGTCAAATTGTCACAGTTACGTAACTACATCTAGCTTGTCAGCAAGCTAACGTTGTGTAGCTTACCTGCATAGTTGTCGATGTAACTGAATATGGAAAACTTAAATCCCTTTTCTCGCTTGCTGCTCGGGGCTGAGCTTGCTGCTTTTACAGTATTAGCCGATGTACGTCGCCACCATATAACCAGGGGGCGTCGAGTCCCCCTCACCTTTTAAAAACAGTCGTTAGGACCCTCCAAATTTGCCATCAAAAACATTAGTGCAGGACAGGTCTATTTGTCACGATCAAATCCGTTCCACTTTATTAGTAAGAGAATACCCACATTAATAGAAATCCAGTTCAGCGAGATAACGTCAGTGACACAGTCATTGTCAAAATGCCCAGCTTTTGCTGAAAATGCATTCTTGTTTAGATATTTAGCCTGTATTTTAGCGTCAGGTACATCGGCTAGATTGTTGTTAATTTCAAGAAAACAATGAAAGGCACTGAAAAGCCTACACTATAAGCAATTGCTGTTAATTTGTGTGTTTGCAATGCATTGTGGGATCCTGACCTTGAAGCAACAGGGCAAAGGCCCTAAACAGTATAATGATGTTTTAAATTACAGGACACTACAGTATTTTTAAAAAAGTGGGTGTTGCCTAGAGAACTTGGAGCGCGGTCAGTAGTGTGGTACGTTAGGCTGTTAGTCTTTTGCTATGCTACTGCTTATTTTTCTCAGTTAGTTTTCTTTATAAAATACCCATAAAAGGTAGGTCTTATTTTATTTTTTAATATCTCATTTATATTGAAGAGGATGTTTGATATCAAACTGATCCTCAGTAGCAATAGCTTGTCTAGCTATTGATTTTAACATGTAATTTATGAGTGAGGCTTAGATTTAAATAGTTTAAAAAAATTACTTCTGGGCAGTTTTAGTTCTTGTATTTAGGTTAAAATTAATACAGCCTAACGGTCAGAGGACCAACACTCGTTAACCCAGTAATTTAGCACAAAGAGGGGGACTTCAGCAGAGGGAGGCAGAGGCAGGAAAACATACAGGCCTAGCCTCACAACACTTTAACATCTAGCCTGCTGGTAATGGATTTATTTAAACCAAACTGAAGTAAAGTAATTAGAACATCAGTTAACCAAGATGTATTTGGAAAGTTTATTTGGTCTTTGTCGACTTTATATAATGTATGATTTACAACAAGCTTTATTGCCTTGTTAATTACAAGGCAATAAAGCTTGTTGTACGTCGGTAAAAGAAAGAAACATGAATTTATAACGTTTAGGGTTGTATTTTTCTGTTTAAAACAGGAAATAGTTGTATGAATATTGCCTTTATGGACTTTTTCTTAATGCATGTAGTTAATCTTTCTGTCTCTGCGTGCTCAAACCATTTGGATCATCTGCTCGAATCTGATGGCTGCCAGGGTTTATGATGCATGATAAACTATGTTTAAAATTAAACGTTTAAACACTGATACAATGGCACTGAAAAATAGCCAGTAAAGACCTTTCTTGGCCTTTTCTGACATATTTTACCCAGATCAAGACAAATGCATGTTATGTTTGTTGATGGAAAGGAACTGACAATCTGAATAACAGCCAAACCGTTTTTATATTGTTATTATTATTATTTCTTTTTAATCAAACAATTACAGTGTTCCCCTGTCAGGTCTGTTTTAATAACTGTCTCACAATAGTGGCACATGAGAATGTATAAAAGTACACCTAATTTACATTTTAACTATGTTTTGCCAGATTGCTGTTGGACTTTTACAAACTCTTCAAGTTTTAAGTGTCATCCTTGTCCTCTCCTCTCAAAGTGTAGTTAGGCCCACTTTGTCTGTTGTATCTGAACTAACATGTCATGTTGATTTGGTTGAAAGGTTGTTTCCGAGAAGACAAGTGTTATCGTCCAGAAGAAGTCTCCTGCAGTCAACATGTCTCCATGCTACTGACTTTGAATGGGACTTACCGGTCAGTCTGCTCTCTTTCATTTCTCTCCATGTGTTGTTTTGATAGTCTGACTTTACCACATTAAGTCACATGAGAATTGGTATTATTATCTTTATAAGAATTGCTTTTGAGTATATATTATCCATTTCTGACTCAACAGTTTATTAATGATTGTTTATGAATATGTGTTTGTTGTTTGACAGGGCGACACTGGAATAATGCTGCAGAGAGGAACAGTGACAAGCCATATGACAGTCATCTCTCCTTGAACCTTTCCACACCCACCCAGACTCAGAACTAAAATAAAATCCTTCCCTTTTCCAGAGGTAAAACACATGACCACCTCACAGGACTGTCTTAAGAGGTCAAATGAAGTCTAGCTTGCAGTGACACCGGA